>JAWPHD010001498.1:0-317639 GCA_037043455.1 Cyrtodaria siliqua | reverse complement strand
ACGCATAATTTGATGTGAAACAAACACATTTTGAAATGCTATAATAATTTGGGTTCCATGGTGAGCCCAGGGGTTGCAGGAACCAAATTTATGATAACAGCCCTTAAGATAATGCTATAAGGAAAGCTAATGGCCAAATTTGGTTTGTACTAAGGTAAGAAATGTAAGAGATATTAGACCTGTAAACACAGCTTACACGCATATTATTTGATTGAAAACAAACACATTTTAAGAGTGCTGATCATAATTTGGGTTCCATGGGAGCCCATGGGTTACAGGAAGCAAACATTGCTTGTGCAGCCACTTAAGTAATGCTATAAGGAAGCCCTATGGCCAAATATGGTTGTGCTACGGATAAGAAATGTAAGAGATATTATACTTGTAAACCACAGCGTACACGCAAACCTTGATGTGGGACGACGACAGCCGACGCCAACACCGGACGCCGGGGTGATTACATAAGCTCTTATTCTTCGGAATAGTCGAGCTAAAAAGGTATTATTCTATTAAAATACAGATTTGCACTTATTACTATTCCAATACTGGCGTTTCATTCAGTTTCATTCTGCTCCGTAAAAATCCGGACGTGAAGATCCCGGAAATATTGCCGCATTCTACACTTTAGACTGCTCTATCGAAAACGTCATTTGAGACAATAAAACGGCTAGCTTTGAACATTGAAAAATATGCGTTGATACCATTCATGTTTTTTAGACGGGTTCCCCAGGAATTGAAGTTGTAATACATGCTTATTGTCGGCTACATGATTCACAGTCTGTTAACCATATGACATATTCAAAAGCCATATAAGTAGTCAGATGCCTTCGGCAGCTGAATAACTCTATTTTGAATGATACAGTTATTATCCCTATTGGACGCCCCATTCCGTAAGAAAGACAACTCATCCCATTTATGACCTAATATATTAACAAGAAGTTTGTCTCCTTTACGTAAATTGGAAATGTCCGCTACTACAGTATAATCAGATTTGATTGATGCCTACATGTTATATAAGCAGGGTCTATATATATAAATTAGAGTTTTTATTTATTATTCATGTCTGCTGCTGTCGCCATGGGGAAACATTGTTTACAATATTGGAAGAGCAATTAAAAACACATAACTGCGCATGCGTGGTTAGCGCGCGACTTCCTCACGCGCAAATTTACGGGAAATGAGTGCTGGGGAGAAAATCATTTATATTTCGGTACATATTTACTTTTTTCGTATACGACGATTCTTCTGATGTTGAAAAAGTGTATATTTTTATTAAATTAAATTGATATTTTCTACCGTGAATGAGCTACGAACGTCGTTTTTTACGGAAATTCGGATACTAATGCTATTCGGATACTACTTGCATACCAGTACGGTTCTTACACTCTGCACTTCCTCACATTGCCCTCTATCATTGTGAGACAAGTTTCAATGTAGTCCCATCAGTATATTTTGAAGTTATACTCCGGAAAAAAGTGGGACAGACGGAAGGAAAAGAGGACGTAAGGTCGGAAGGACGGAAAGACAAAGAATTAAAAACGTTGTTTACCAGATGTCTGTGTTATTTGATGAGTGGAGTTACCATATCCGATTTAAGATGTCAATTTGTAGAGCCCAGGCTGAGGTAAGTGTAGCATTAGCATGTTTAGATATGTTTACATGTATAACTATAGTCTGCTTGTGCCCAATAGTTACTTAAAATCATTGTTAACGAATTGACATCTTTAATTACGATATGAGGTTGCCTTTTCTGTAATTTTAAATTGTCATTGAATTTTATAGGCGCTCACTAGCATGTTCTTAAAAAAATTATAACTTTTTAGTGGAAAGATGATATTTTAATTTGGTTTTCAGTTTTGTGATCACTTTAGTTTGCTTATGTGCATAATGGTTCCCTTAAATACATTTTAACGAATTAAAATCTTTAATTACGTTATGAGGCTGCTCTTTCTGTAATTTTAAAGTGTCATTGAATTTATATGCGCTCACGGGCATGTTCTTAAAAACAATATAACTTTTTAGTGGAAAGAGATATTTTGATTTGATTTTCAGTTTTTATGATCACTATAGTTTGCTTGTGCATAATAGTTACCTTAAATACATTTTAAACGGATTAAAATCTTTAAATAAGTAATGAAGGTTTCTTTTTCTGTAATTTTAAATTGTCATTGAATATATAGGCGTTCACGAGTATGTCCTTAAAAAAATCAAAACGTTTTATCGGAAAGAAATATATTTGGGTTTGGTTTTTCACTTTTGTAATTAGGGAATACAGCTAAAATAGATAAACACGTGTTTTGCTTTGTTTCAAGTGTTCTTTGTTAAATAAAAAAAAAAATCCTGTGGTACACTACAATTGGCCTCTGTCAGTTTCCGTGATCCTTGATTTCCAGGTTGTTGAAAGTTGCCATATTCATACAAACCATATTTGAGTTGAAAGTTGGAAAATATTAAATGTTAATACCATATCTTAATAACGGATATCTTTTATTGCCTTATACTTAAATATACATATTACTTAATCTAAAAACTGACCCCTTATATGTATGGTGGATTCTTATGATATTTACTTGCCAAACTATTGGTTTCAAACACTCTGTCTAGATCGCAAACAATTATTTTGTCTCCCTAATCATGCCGATGTTGACTTTTTTCCATTAGTCCCATTAGTCCATTAGTCCCCGCCCCTGCTATATGAAGCATTAACAAGCACTATTATTTAAATAAATGAGACTGTTTAAAATACACACCTATAGTGTAATAACTTACCTTGTTTAATCCAGCCGAATAAATGTATTAAATGCCGTTTCCAATTCCCTTCAGAACTCTCTACATCTAAACTATAGTATTAAAATATTCGTTTGAAACAAGTAAATTACATGTAAAGGCAGATTTTATAAACGAACATCGCAGTACGAGTCGTATCTAAGAACTAAATTTCTTTAAGGATTCGTCACCGCCTTACCAGTGCGTTTATGTTTATATTTATCCATGGATACAATGTTAGCTTTATTAAAGGGACATCCCGACTCGACATTCAAGTAGTAGTGCCTTCCAATATTATTCATACACAGTGTATTTTTTTGTTATCGATTCATGGAGAGGTATACGAATACTTATCTACATGTTGTCGGCATAGGGAATTTAATAAGCTCGCGAAGCCTGCCGACCCCTCAACCTTTTATGTTCAAATGTCTCGGGTCCTGTCTGTGTCTTTACGAATATTTATGTTAATAAACGTATTGTATATCAAAAACGTTTACGACTCCATAGTCTCATCTTAGTCTTGAATTCCAGTGTATGCTTTGAATTTACTTCTTGTGAGGGTATATTGTTCCATATTGCGATGGTTCGATGTGCAAGCGAGTTCAAGCGAAGCTAATGGATTTCTTTGCTGGAGGTTATCTACTTTGTGATTAGTGCCTCTCAGTTAGTTTATTTCAGAATAAGTGACAAACACATTCATATGTTGTCATTTTTGTGCACTCTTTTGAACACTTGAATAATATTGAACCACCTACTGCTTAATCTAACGATGAACGGTTCAGATCAATCAATCTTTCACCATCGGATAAAATCCCTAATTCAGGTATAACACCTGTTGCTCTTTTTTGTGCGTTTTCTAGAATGTGCTTGCTTTTCTTAGTATTAGGACACTATATCAGGTTTCCATAGTCTAACATAGTCTAAAATAAGACTCTGTCCATATCTTCTTAATAAATCCATTTGACCTATCACCTTATTTACAGTGTTATTTATATGTCACAATTCAAGTCTTTAAATAATATTCATAAATCCCACTCTGACTCTTCAACTGACAATGCATTTATATTCAAGCTCAAACTTTGTGTTGGTTAAATTCACAATTATGCATTTTTGTAACTTTGCACACAATTCTTGCTTCACTTTCACAATTTAATAATATATTGTAAGTCCACTTGATCAGATTTAGATGATACACTTATATACAATTTATAGTCATCTGCAAATAAAGGGCAGCAACTCCCCACCTCCTCAGAGTAGTCATCAATAAATAATATGAATAAAATAGGGCCTGATATATACCCTTGCGGAATGCCAAAACTGACTTCAATACACTTCAATGAGTTACCATTAACCACTACAACTCAAACCAGTTTAAGAGTGTAAAAATACTCTGTAGTTTATATATATAAATACTGAAAAGAGGATCCATTGGAAGCAGCCAACACAAACAAGAGAGTAAAGTATCAGACTCGGTTTTATTGAGTCTGTTCATGTGAGGTAATATAATTTTCGACATCTCTCGCGACCCCTAGCACCGGCTTCAGTGGTATCCTACTTTAAAGCAACAACGATTAGGCTTAATGATTCCAAAGAAGTACTGATCTGTAGTCGGGTTGACGTTTTACAGCCGCCACACAGCACTAAACAATCGCTAGTGTGATTGTCAATAAATACATGTACTGAAAGGGAGGGGGATCCCTTGGAAGCAGCACATACAAACAAGTGCGCAAATGTAAGTCTTCGATGTGGAACACTGTGTAAGCCTTAATGAAAATTTATGCATGGTATTAACTTGCACATTAGTATCTAGGGTTTCAGTCCAGTATTCAAGTACATGTAGTTAATAATTGCAGAATTGTGCTTCTCTTTTGCTGAATCCGAATTGACAACCGGATAGTAAATTATGCTTCGACATATGATTACAATTGTCTCTCTTATGTTCTTTTCCATTATTTTACAAATAACAGAAGTTAATGAGATGGGTCGATAATTTCCTGGTTCATGTTTAGATCGATTTCTGAAATAGTTTTTTTCCATTCCTTAAGTATTGACCCCGTTTCCAAAGATTTGAAACATATATCAAAAACGGAGTATAAATATGATCTGCCCTTTGTGGCGATTGCAATACAACTTCATTCATATTACTTCTAAAGATCATAAACAGGTTACATTTAAAGCAACTATAACCTTTGAGGCAAGTCGGCGTGTAACTCACCTCAAGCAAATAAGCAGTACAGGAGCAGACAAGTCATTTCACGTGCCTGAACCGCATAACTCAAACATAAATAATTGGGGTTGGAGGCAACGTAGTTCCCATTTTGCAAGCACGTGCAGATGCGCGGATTTTATAGTACTCTGTTTAGAAACACTAGTTTAAAGCTTATACTAGATGGCAAAGAAAACAAATCATATCAGAAGTCAGTTATTATGTCGGAGATTTATAAAACAATCGTGTTGACAGGTTTTATTGAGATATCATAGTCGGAAATCGCGGTACAAATGCGAAGATCGAAAAAAACTAGTTTTTGTTTTCTTCGAAATTGCCAATGTTTCAAAACGGGTACAAAAATTGTATATTCTTAAATATTGTTGAAATTGACAGGAGTCGAAGATCATTACCTGATCTACCTTTTTTGAAAATTTCTTATTTTTTCGTGAATATACATTTTGCGTGCCCGTTTTGAAAGTTGGTACCTGCATTTAACTCTTTCAGAGGCTATTCAAAATGGCGGCGACACAGAAAAACACCCAGCCCAGGGCCAGTCAGTCGCAGGCCACAAACCCACTTCTCCCTGGACAAATTAACATCATATGGTCAATACACAGTCACAGAAACTAAATATTGTGAATTGAACTGAACGTTTATAAATAGCTAAGGAATGTGCTAAAAGTAGATCACACACATTCAAAGGTCAAATAATGCTGATCCGTGTACATACACAGACAGATCGTTTACACATACGGCCCGATTGACGGTGACCGATGGATTATTTCAATTTATTTGCACAGAAGTAGAATTAAAACAGTGTTACAATCACGATCGTATACAATTCCAAGTTTTGCATGAGTGCGTAATTTACAAAATACAAACAAATAGATCTATTACAGTAGACAATGTAGAGAATTAAAATTGAAAAGTGGAACACACCAGCAAATGCCTGAAATGGGTCATGGCATTGTCTGCACTGTAGCCTTTGTAAGTAAATACACTTTTAATTTCTGTATGACAAGTGTTTAACGTTGAAACATTTAAAACGGTGGTGGTTGATATATATTAACTTAATTCTGATAATTTTTTAGAACACATGAGTGATGAATAATTGATGAAAATGTAAGCCTTGAAAATCTACTATATGTTCATGAATGCCACCTGTGACTTACATTTTGGACAGTATCATCTTCTGGAAAGCACCACTTTCAATTCCAGTTGTGTTTTAAGTAAAATGTTATGGAATGCTGACATTGTTAGCATTGAGAAAGTTGGACAGAGTTATTAATATTAAAAACAAATGAAACAATATCATATATGACTTGTTTTTTTCAGGTCTGCTAAGACTAAGTAAGCTAGAGGCAGTGTGCAGTATTACCATAGCCAGATTCAAGTCAAATTTCCCAGTCTCACAGTATAACTACATCAAGAGCCTTGTATTAGCCAGTATGTAGGTAAGCGCAGCTTCAAAAAATCTATGAATTTATCAATGTTTGTTCTTTGCAAAATATGTGGCATTGTGCACCAGTCCTGCAACACAGACATATTAATAATTTGTTATTAGGTCTGTGCCTGCACTTAGTCTCAGACTTTTTATACTAAAAATAAAAATGGTGTTTTACAGCACATCGACACATAAATAGGTCATATTGTGCTTAGTACATATGTAAAATTAAACAAACAAAATAAAAAGGTCCCTGTATTACATCTAAATTATTAAACTTAACCAAGACCCCGACTTAACATAATGTGCTGGCATGGCCCAGCAATAGCATGGTGGATGATAGCAATCTGGAGCTTCCGGTTCAAGTCACACATGCACCACTGAGTTTCGTCTATGGTTTCGGGCAATACATCTTCCCTCAGTCTTGTTTGTTCCTCAGCCTCTTTTGTTTGATTGGGATTGAAACTGGGGAGTCTATCCTCCAAGCACGATAAACAACCATAGAAATTATTAATATATACATTAGTAAGAGTAAGACAGGTTCTCGAATTCCTGTGTCATTTGAGGCGGCTCTAAATAAGGTATACCGGTAATAAATGTGTTGATTTAGCAGAAAACGATTATTTTTAATTTATTGTACATGTAAAAAAAAGTTCTATAATCACTATTCATTTACATATTTCAGTTCTACAACTTGTTACCTATTTAAGTTGAAACAAAATATCATGTATGTCATTTTTATTTTCAGAGCCTGGAGTCCTGAGATGCTGGGAGTTAGCTGAAAATAGTTAGTGATGTCCCAATATATATGGGAGGATTTTATTGAAACAAGTAGTCACATATAACTTTTTACAACATTAACAACAGAATCAGAAATACTTAAACGAACAAGAATAGTATATAATAACAAGATGGTGTACAATATTTTATTTTTTTTATGAATCATGAATCAGCAATACCTCATACGGACAGTACTAGCATCAACTTCAAGAAAAATATGTCTAGTAAGAGGATCACCAGTTCAGCCAGCACAATATCATATCAACATGCATATCCGACTGTAGACACAAGGTGGATCGTTGGCGACATTAACTGGATAGTTCATTGGAGTGGCTCAAAATAAGGGCTAATATGAAAATATAAATGTGTTTCTGTTAATCTGACCGGCCGTGCCCAATTTATTTATTGGATAAAAATGTTTTCTGAATTTTATTGGATTATATAAAAGTTTGTGGAATAACAGATGGCAGGAGGTGTATATTACCGGTTATACCCAGAAGAAAAGTGAGTGGTCTTCCTCACCAAAAAAACAACAAACAGATACATGTATATATATATAACCCCACATATGTTCAAATTGGCTTGCACCATATAAACAATTACATATTAAAGGGACATGCAGCAATCTTCTTTTTTTTAAACTCCAAAATGTTATAACATAATTTAAATATATGCAAGCGGGTGTAAAGTGAAAATAAATTACATTTTAATGCTTGATAAAAACTTGATAAATGCTGTGTGTCCCTTTAATAAATAAAAACAATTATTGTATGATGCAATTTAATTTTTTATGTAATACCCTTTATATTTGGGATGTTTTGATGTAAATATTTGAAATAAAATGTTTTAAATCAAATAAATAATTCATTTTGATATCTGACTTGTTACATATTTTTTACTTAGTCATGAAAGATAATATTTAAGGCCTTAATATGTACCTTAAATGTTTATTGTTTACCATTGAAAGGTGAGGCGGCATATGGTGTTAGTTATCTGTGCGTCTATATCCTTCCACAGTTTTTAACCAATCTTTTCGAAACTTTACATGATCTTTATCTATGATGTCTAGAGGAGCATATCGATTTTGCATCAAAATAAAATTTATTTATGAATATATATTCTTGCATAGTACAATTTTCCACGGATTGTTTTCAGTGCGTTCATTCAAGTCCCATGGACATATTGAGTTGAGATGTTCGGTTGGCATTTTATATTTGTATACATTCTCATCTTCACCTCTCACCGCTGCGGGTTCAATTCCCACTGGGAGCTCAACTTGTAGGTGAGAAAGTGTCGATTCTTACAGATAGCAGTAAGTACACAGTACTGGTTCTACCCAGGAAATATGGCCTAAAATGTGCTATAATGACATAAAACACAATTCAACTTTAAAAATATAAAGTAAAAGAAATGGCCTTCTTTATTTTCCTTCGATGCTATCAGTATAAGTATTACGACAGTGTTTCTGTCTGATAAAAAATTCATCTTAGGTTTCAACCGACAAATGGTCTATATTTAAACTAATACAAGTAAGATGGGGCCCTCAAACCCTTTTATGTGTGGGTGATATATTCCACGGTTGATTCATGATACTAGCATGGGACAGCTATAGTACATATGACAGTGCTGAGTGCAGTTGCGGATGAATTGAATTGCATATTTAACGGCTCATCAACACAGTACAGGTTATTTAGAGCCGCCTCAGAGAGAGGGGAAGGATACATAGGAATCCGGGAACCGTGCACTACCCTTATTATCGAACAGATTCCTATGGTTCTTTAACATGCTCGGATGATAGACCTATAAGCGGGACCACCCTGTTTACGTCCCCATCCGACGGATGAGGCTAAGGGAATGTGTCTTGCCCAAGAACACACCGACAAAACTCAGTGGCACCACCTCCGGTTACAAATCCGCTGCGCTACTGACTGCGCCAAGTTGCGGATGACAATTAGACACTGGACAGTCTAGTCAAAAACACAGCAACAAATATATTATCTGAATATGTTTAAGAATGTACTGTATGCTTGGAAGAGCTTTCAAAAACAAACTAGCTTTCATGATTTTAGTTGGGGTGGGATGGGGATGGGGCGCATCCTTTTAAATCTCAGTTCAGATGCCCTCCCCCTCCTTCTCTCCATCCCAACTCCCATCTTGAACAGTAGCGATTGTTACGTAAACTTTCCACATATGAGAGGGTGCCCAATACTACCCGCTCCATCGAATACGCGCCTGCAGTTCTTGCGAGGTCAGTCGAGTCAAAATTACAGTTAAATCAAACAATTCGTATTTTCGTGTACTTTTGATAAAGAAATAACATGCTTTTCGTGATATGCAGCAAAATTCATGTAATGTGTGAGCTAAAACAACAATTCAAGTATCTCCTCGTACTTTATTTAACAAAAAACACACGGTTGTTGTCATTTTAATCGTATTCTAAAGATGGCATCTTTTAGAGTTATCGCCCCTCGCTTCGACATTTTACAAGGCGGGTCTGAATTTATCACGCAGTAGAGCTTCTAAAAGAAGTCGGTACAGACGAAAATCACGAAACCTAAAGGGGAAATGAAATTTCATGATCAAAAATTGTCACAATTTTCCAAATTATGCGTTTTAAAAAATTCAAAATGGCGGACATTTTTTTTTTTTTTGACGTTGCCGAAAGTTGACGTACTACTTTTCGTTGTCAAGCGTGGTTGCGATATTTGAAAGATGTAGGTAAATATCAAGGCTGCTCCCCTACTGAAGAGAGGTTTCACCTTGGTAACAAATTCAAGCTTGTTAATCATGGCTGAAAACCCGAATATAATGCAGGTTTATAGCAAACTGTTTTCATTTCTTTACCTGAGATCGACGATGAAAGATCAAGAATGCATAACTAACCATTCACTGGACAGTAGTTTGCTCTGTGCGAGATTTGAGCCAATAACTTTCCGCTTAACAATCCATATGCTTTACCACTGGGCTGTGTAGTTAATTGATAAATACATTTATATTTATCGATAAATATTTACATGTAGCATTTTGTAAGTTACCTTTTTTAATCTCTTGTGTCAATGTGCTTCTAAGTGCATACATGCATCAAAGATCTTCGAAAAATTCCATAATTATAGATTGCTAATATGTTATTGCATTTTCTATCATTATAATGGTATAAACTGAAAACAAATAATATTTAGAAATAACTCAAGTCAATTATAAGACGTAGTCAAAAGTATTCCATGAGCCGGTTGTATATCCTGATGGTAATGCATAGATGGTTGTACTTTTAGAAGTCTCGAGTTCGAATTCGAAAATTTGCTGAGCAAACTATTTTTCTGATTCAAAATACGGTTTATGTCTCCATGACCTATTTTTTTTTTAATATTGTTTTAACAAACGTGACTTGAACTATTATTTTGTTCATTTTTGTCTCTCGGCAGCTATTTTACGCTTGCGTAAAACCTTGCTTGTACGTATAGATAGTCCAAGAGCATTTTTATGATATGTTGCTATATCAAAAGAAGGATTAAAATGATGTCCTGTTATAGGTTTCTCTCTTTATATACGGGTTTACGGGAAAATGAGACTGAAATTAAAACATTGCCGCAAAACACGCCTCATATGGCCTTATTCAGCTACCGAAGACAGCTGATCCTTACATGTTTTTTTGTGTTTGTCTATGGTTAACAGACTGTGAATCATGTACTTGAGGATAAGCATGCATTACAACTTCAATTCCTAGTGAACTCGTCTAAAAAACTTGAATGGTAAAAACACGCATTACTTGGACACGGCTTTTATACAGATTAGCCGCGGGCGGAGCTTATTACAGTTTTATCGATACAAGTAATTTGTGGGCGGAGCTTATCGATCTATTTACAATCAAGTCTACTTAAAGATCGATAATTGTCTCGGTATTTATATTACAAACTGAATTAAAACATGATATACATGAAGTGAAAAAGAAGGAAGCCTCAATCAATTTGTGAACGGCGTTTAATAATTATAAACTATCATCGGCGTTCACGGATTATACTAAATAGTTTAAAATTAAATGCGAACCGCAAACTGTTTCACAGTACCAGAATCTCAGATACGTAATATCGACGGGTCCTGACAGTACTGAGTGGTAATGGTTTATAATTAATCAATAAACACAGACCTAATAACTGTTAATATGTCTGTGATATAAAGCTAGAACCATTAAAAAAAAAACGGTAAACGTGTCCATTTTAAAATTATAGCCAGTATATATTACAACTGTATATTTTCAATTTTTTTAACAAACTGGGTCCCCCTAGTCGTCGAAAGCGCGTGCATCGCTGTTATATAAAAGGCACCAGTGTATAACAATGATTTATATTTATATTACTGTTTAATTGTGTACATATTTGTAGTCTACTCAAGCCACGCGCGCTAACGATCAATGACACTTATCGCGATTTTTGAAGATGCCGCCTGTCACGTAGATACTCACCTGTGCAAATGTTTACCACAATTATGACGCAACACATTCCTTTGATCCTTTACCCGTCAAGCCTTTGGACGTGTCAAACTGGTATATCGTCCGGTTAGATGTTTACATAATTATATTAAAGAAACACACGGAAATCTTGAAATATTTATCAAGCATTGAAATTAGCGTCTCAATTTATTTATCCAGTATCATTTTAACCCTGCTTGCCTATACATGTAATTAAAATACTAAATAATATAGTTTTGAGTTTTCATTTTTTTTATATTATCCTACCATAAGTTAATATAATTATATTATTGGTGCAATATTATCAACAGTTACTAATATGCAAAAAGCAATTTTCTTTATACTATTCGTATAATTAATATTAATGATACTATTCGTATAATTAATATTAATGATTGAGAGTTATGTAGAAAAATTACCGTAACGCCGTGAGTGTTTTTTAAATCAAGATAGCAGTGTGTCCCTTTAATATTTATCGCCTAGCCTATAATGCATTATTTAAAGAGACACATACATGGACTCTTGACATGGGATGAATCATCAAAAAATCACGCCGGTTTGATTAACCCAATATCATTTTGACTTGAAATCTGCTTGCTTCTACATTCTCAGATGTAAATACGCATGTTGCAGATACGTTGATAATACGTTTGTATCCATTTGACGTCCCATTTAAATTGTGGTGGGGTGGGGGTGATATACATACACATACATTTAAAATGTGTGTGTCCTTGTATTTCAGACTAAATTTCTAATCTATACATGCTTTGGGTAGCAAGCACTTTTCACTACCGTTCATAAACAGTCTGTCAGTAAACTGCTTCACTGCGCATGTACCGTTTCACTTAAACAAGCGACAGTCACAGGCCGATTTTTGAAAAGGTTAATTTGATAATACGTAAAAGCGCATTTCAATTGCGATTATGGCCAAGCGTCTGATCTACGTTCTATAAATGATATAGAAGGTTGGATTCTCCCTCAATACAGTAGGAACGCCACGGACCTATAACATATCATTTCTGTTCGCGTTTTTCTTCCGCGAACATGGACTATTTCTTTGTATTTAACGGACTATTTTTACGACTTTTCAATTAAAACAGACGCCATCTTTTTACACCCAAAAAAGTTGATTCAGAGTTTGGCGCGCTACGTAGGCGAGAACTACGGGTACAGCTAGTCTTAAGCACACGTACAGTGTTCCATGCAGTGAAATATTTAAACGTGAATATAACTACGGGACAGGATAGCGTCATCTTTATGTGTAAACAGAGCTGCAGTGCGTTCGTGAAATAAATTGACCATGTTGGCGCAAATTGGATTTGGGATTTCTGTATCTGCTGCTAGAGGTCCACTTTCAAGGTATTTGTTTTGTTATTAAAATTTGCTTGTAAATAAATATCAGCCAATAATCGCCAATGCCTAAATGTGTACAATCCAGGACCCTGATACAATCTAAAGTTGTGTAGATACCGAATAACTTCATTACAGAAAGTTCTATGGAATAATAATTCTGATCAATTCTGGGGTGAACCTTGCATCGGTATTTTTCGGTCTACTCCGACCTTTCTAGTAACCAGTGTAAACTGTATGTCCAATAAAACAGTTACTAGTATCATAGATCTAAGAAGTAGATTCCCGAACATTTTTTGAATATATATACATGTACTACTGCACTTTGACCAACAATTTTCAGCTGATATTGGATGGATGGTGTTTCTCAGAGAGGTCCCAAATGTGAATCGTGCACTTGAGTGTTAACGGATGCTGACTGCTTTAGAGTGTCCAGCCGTCTTTAATGCCATTTGTAGGAACCTTAAACGTGAATAATGTCACAAATGTAAAAACGGTTACAAATGTAAAAAAAAAAAGTCACATATGTAAAAACATACGACAAATGTAACACGTTTGGTGACATGTGTAAAAAAAATAAAAGTGACAAAAGTGAAAAAAAAAAGTTAACAAATGTAAAAAAAAAAAAAAGTTACATATGTAAAAAAAAAAAAGAACACAAATGTAAAAATACATTTTTAAACGTTCATTTTTTTTAGCTCTGTTGGACAAAGGTCATGACCATGACTTGGTGCGGCGTCCGTCCGTCTGTCCGTCTTACCGTCCGTTCGCCCGTAACATTTTGTCCGTGGCGACTTCTCCTAAGACACCGCTTGGCCAATTTTGACGAAGCAACACATGGATAATAATTAAATGACTTACTCTTTAGATTTGCTAGCATTAGGTCCAAGATGGCCGCCATTACCATATATTATCAAAACCTTAAACAGTCTTCTTCTAAAGAACCAGTGGACAGATTTCGACAATTTTTCTTTTAAAATGATAGCCAACGCCTAGCCTATCAGATCTCTTTAAATAAAGTCCCTCGGATAAGAATGATCGTGCCCCGGGCGTCCAAAATTTGTATATTGAGATTTTACATGTTTTTCAAATACATATATGGGGAAAAAACATTAAAAACCCTTCTTCTCTGAAACCACAAGGTACAGAGCTCTCATGCATAACATGTAGCATCAGTTTATATCTTCTACTAAGTTTGTCAAATGGTAACCCTGGTGTCCAGTTTAGCCCTGTGCCAGGGCTCACAGTTTTACATATGCTTATATAGGGGGAAAATCTTCTTCTCTGAAACTACAAGAGCCAGAGGTTTAATAATTTGCATTAACTATAAGCGTATGGTCCTCTAACCAAGCCTGTTCAAATGGTGATCCTGGGGGTCACATTTAGCCCTGCCCCAGAGGTCACATGTTTTACATAGACTTAGATTATCATCTGATAATGAACACGACACAATAATTCAAGATTACTTTTATTAGCAAACTAACTTTAAAGCACGAATGTGATATTGATCAAGTGCTAATGCACATCTGTTGTTGGACACTGCAAATGTTTCCATGAATGGAAATTGATCCTTATTATCACACTTACAGGGGACATCGCCTATTCAATTTGGATTAAATTATTAAATGAGGCTCTACCTATATACATGCTATTTTAATATATTAAAGTGACTGGATGTCATCTGGAAAAAGCATAGGCAAAAATACACATACGACTAAAACCATGTGATTCAGTTGTATATTCAATGGACATAAGTATGCACTACATTAGGACATATTGCTGTGTTGTTTTAGTCAATTTTTACAAATATATATTTCTTATGTGCCCCCTCCCACCCTCACACCCCCGCCTTTTCCTTCTTTTTCCATCCGATCTTCTCGTTACCCCACACCCCATTCCACCCCAAACCCGATTTTTTTTTTACATATTTCTGTGTTATTTTTGTTTATCAATTCTACACCTATATCTATGTTGCGCCCCAGCCCCACCCCCATCCCCCACCCATCATCACCACCACCGCAATTTTTCATGAACGGGCGGGCATCTGGGTAGAACCACCGACGTTCCGCAAGCCAGCTGGATAGCTTCCTTCCATAGAGATTACTAGGCCCCTGAGGGATCGAACCTACAGCAAGTGGACTCTAACCAACCACTCTAAAACGGACGCCCCGAATAAATTATAAAAAGGCGCACATAATTAAATTCCAGTTGGCAGCAGTACGTTGTTACTATGTGAACATTTGGAAAACTGTTGAATGGAATGGCTGGCCGTAGGGTGGTGTTGGGACTCTGTTCGAAGTCTTTGGTAAAAGAGGGACTGTCAAGATTCCAGTGTATACTCAGTTGTTGAACCCTCTGTAACCAATGCGGCGTCCCTGGTCGTAGATTATTTTAAAACAGTTAAAGCTGCCCTTTGATAATTTAAAGGGCTCTATAAAGTTTTAATATTGTAGGGCAAGTAGTTCCAAGAATGAGTTCCGATAAATATGTTTTCATTATCAGGTCAGAGTGACCTTGACATTTGACCTACTACCATGAACGCAATAGGGTAGTTGTTGCAAAAAAGGGATACTACATGTATTTGTATGTTTCAAGGTTGAAGGTATAATAGTAAATAAATTACAGCGCAAGAGACGTTTTTGGATTGATTGGGTTAGTGTGACCTTAACCTTTTTGACCTACTGACCCTAAAATTAATATTTTAACACGGGTATTATTTCTGTAAGTTTCAAGATGGCCTAATACTTACAATTTACAGGTTGGAGAATGTTTCTCAGGGTTTGGCAATTGTCAGTTCCAAGTGTCCTTGATGACCTACTGAACCCCAAAACAATAGGCTTCCTCCTCTCACTACGGACAATGCACAATTTTACTACCCTTAAGGCCAGATTGTATACTTTTGAAGTTGTCATGTGGAATGCTTATGTGCATATAAGGTCATGGTGACCTTGACGTTTGTCTTTCAATCCCCAACAGCAAAAGGGACCTTTAACCTAGTGAACTCAAAATCAACAGAGATCCTCCTCTGACCAAGGGCAATGTATCTATAAGTTTTAAGATTAGTGTCGTATTTTTGAAGTTATCACGTGGAATAAATATAGCCACATGAGGTCATAGCGACCTTCACCTTTAACCTACTGACCCCAAACACAATAAGTTCCACTTCTCACCAAGGACTATGTACCTAAGAAGTTTCATGAGTGTTATGGTTTCAGTTATAGCTTGGAATGTATATTTCCATACAAGGTTATGGTGACCTTGACCTTTGACTGCCTAGACCCCAAATCAAGTGTTCCTACTACCACCTAGGGAAATATACGTGACGTTTCTTGATGGTGGCTTTTGAAATCATGCTACATAATTCATATTTCCATAAAGGCATGGTGACCTTGTCCTTCAACCATCCAAAACAATGAGGTTCTTTCTTTCTAGAAGCGCAATGTACCTGTTTGGGTGTTATAGTTTCAAAATTGTCGCCTGGAATGAGTAATTGTTTATGGATGACCCCATACCATTCGCGTATAAAAAAGTACAAGAGAGAGACAACTACGATCAGTGTATTTTCAGACGGTAGAATAGCCATTTCTACTGAGACATAGTGAAAGCGTGGGCTCCTCATTGAAAAGTTAAATTGATTCTAAAATAGATAATATCTTTTTCAACAGTTTTATCAATTGAATGTACATGTCATCATAACTTCTACCAGGAACCTACTTTTCTTAACTCCCAGTTTCTTTCTGCAATTCTGAAATAGTTTGACGATTTGGGGGGAAATGAAAACCAAAAGTAGAGTTTTACCATATAAAAAGATTTATTCCAAAACATTTTTTTTTCATAAGAATTCCATCGAATTTCATGTCATGCCTACACAGTCTTTATCAACATGAAAAACACGATCCTTCTGACAACTACTTAGGCTAGATGGGTGCCTTTCGGTGCACGTGTCGCCTGTTCTAGAAAGTATTTAAAAAGCATTCATCTAAGGATCATCCATGTGAAGTTTGGTCAAGACAACTGACAACACGAAGATTGATTCCAATAGATCACTTTCCAATAGATCACCTTGAGCCTTCAGCTCAGGTGATCTAAAAAGAACATGGGATGAGGATCACCGTTTTAATGACCTTGACTGCAATCTTTACTTATTTCTTGTAGCTATGTGGCTTGAGTCATCATGTGTAAGTTTTATGAATAAGTGAAATTATGCAATAATGCCTGATTATATAATTTGACTCTAGGTTAACATAGTGCCTGTACTTAGCAAAAACTGAACGATGCCTTCGTATTTGTTGCCATAGTAAAATTAACACATACTCATATGTCTCTACTTTTTTTTTTGAAAAGGCAAGACAAAAAAGGCAACACTAAAACGTCAACAAAAAGCAAAGCAAATGTTCCACAGAATAATGCATTTCATTATTAAAGGGACTGTTGGTGATTTTCAAGTTTAGTACGAACGCTTTAAAGACACATTTCCCAACGCTACTTGGTCAGTGAAAAAGCAAGGGAAGCTTGAATATTTACAGCCAGCACGCTTCATGGCTGATCAACTCAGGTATATAAATTGAGGCCACTCTTATTTATTTTTTTTGTAACATTGCTATATTGAGGGTAAGAATAGCTAAGGTTATCTAAAAATCGGCTCGAAATATGTCTTTAAATCTTATCCTTGAATACAAGTACAACAAGAGGTCAATGACCTTGAAGCTCTGCTGATAGGTATTGATAGCTAGATCAGCATTCCTATGAAGTTTCATAAAAAATTTGTCAAGTAGTTTCAGAGGTTTTTACTACATAACTCGATGTAAACAAAGTTGACCACTGTCAACCATGTCATGCTGATCATTTTATAAAAAGTCCCATATCAATATCACTTACAGTTTTCAAGAAGTAGTTGCTACAAACATTTTTTAAAACATCTATTTTTAGCCGTGACGGCCATCTTGAATTTCCGGCCGACCTGAAATTTTGCTAGGATCAAGTAGACATCAAGAGCAACATTTCTGTGAAGTTTCCTGAACATCCCTTAAGTAGTTTCAGAGGAGTATAGTCGCTACACATTTTTACTATACAAACTCTATGTAAACAAAGATGGCCACTGACAGCCATGTGTAACGTCGAACAACATCATATCATGATGATCATTTTAGAAAAATCTCATATCAATATCAGTTACAGTTTTCAAGAATAGTCGCTATAAACTTGTTTTTTAAAGCTATTGTTAGCTTTGGCGGCTATCTTGGATTTCACATCAACGTGACGTTATAGAAAATATTCCTGTAAAGTTTCATGAAAATACATCTAGTAGTTTTGGAGGAGTAGTCGCTATAAAAAATAGTTTAGAGACGGACGGACGACGCACCACGTCATGGTCATGACCTTTGATCAACTAAGCTAAAAGAAATGAACATTTAATAATGCATTTTACATTTGTGTTCTTTTTTTTTTTACATATGTAACTTTTATTTTTTTTTACATTTGTTAACTTTTTTTTCACTTTTGTCACTTTTCTTTTTTTTTACATATGTCACCAAACGTGTTACATTTGTCGTATGTTTTTTACATATGTGACTTTTTTTTTTTACATTTGTAACCGTTTTACATTTGTGACATGTTTCACGTTTGAGGTTCCCACACCATTGAACAAACCTAGTTAAAAGTTGTTTGTGCTCTGATAAAAATCTGCCATCGCACTTTTTGTAGTTCTTCAAATGGAGCTTGTATTACCACATTTGTTGGACGGTGCTGTTCAAAGTTAGAGTAAAAATGCTTCAAATGATAATAAAATATGTTCCAATGATAATGCAGAGTAATTGTAATATATGAGCTCGTGTAGACGACATGTACTGACTACGTGTGAAACAGCTAAGGAACGCCACGGACCTATAACATACCGAAATTGGGCGCGCTACGTCGGCGAGCACTACGGGTACCTAACAAGTCTAACAATACGCGTACAGTGTTTCATACCGTAGATTATGTAAATACAAATACCTTACAGAACGAAATAACGTCCCATTATGTGTCAACACGGTGCAGTGTTGATGACAGGTCACCGTGACATAACTTGACGCGTCATATATTCATGATGGTTAAAATTGGATTTGGGATTACTGTCTGCTGCTAGAGGTCCATTATCAAGGTATTTGTTTTGTCATTAAAATGTGTTTGTTAATAAACAGTACACACCACTTTTAGATCGTACATATTTGCCAAATATAGTGCTTAAAAGTGGTATATGCTGTATAATAAAAAGTTCATAATCACTGTAAGTGTTTTTTGTGTACTCCGATCTTTCAAGTAACTGGATGTACTGTAAACTGTAGAACGTGTCGTGGAATAAAACAATTACTAGTAGAAATGCTATCAATGTCCCCCGCAACCCCCCACCCCCTACCCAACCAAGTGTGTGTGTTGGGGTGGGGGTGGGGGTGGGGTGGGGGTAAGGTTTAGATGGAGCTTGAATACCGAAAACAAGGAGGGGGTAAGGAAACTAGAAACCCCCTCCACCCCACCCCTCAGATGCATGAATGTAAATTGTTAGCGTTGTCTCTATATCGTTACGTTATCCCATTTTATCGCACATTCGTGAATACATAACCCGATACAACTACCATTGAAACAATGTAAACTGCCATTGGCATATGATTGAAATATCGGTCAGATTCATATTTATGTACAGCAGAGTTTTGAGACAATGAAGTGATTTTGAATTTACATTTATTTACATTTACTAGATACTTTCTGTTGCGAAAAAAAGGCCAAATTTCGAGAAAGTATACTTCACTTAAAAGCTTTTTAGGAGGTGGAGCTACTACACTTGCATCCAGTGTGTCTCAAAAGAAATGACTATTCCATGGGCTGGAAATATGCTGTGAAAGTGGAACAGTGTTTTTAATGGATCTCCAATTCAGGCTACATTATATTTTACATGTATAATGAATGATGAGAGATGTTTTTATTACATTAACCGTGTAATTGAGCAGAAGTAGTATTCATGCTTTGTTCAGTTTAGTTCTTCCTTTTTTCTTTTCTTTTTTAAATATGTTACATTATGTATAACAAAGGATAAACTATGTCTGTTTGATCATTGACATTGGATTGATGTTGTTTTTCAGAGAGGCCTCAAATGTGAATCGTGCCATTGAGCAGCTCTAAGTGAACTGATACCGACGACTTCAGAATGTCAAGCCGTAGTAAATGCCATAGGATCATATGGAGGTGGGAGCCTTTTCAAAACGTGTTTGCACTTGTGTAGTTATTTAAATGGAGCTTGCATTACCACACGTGTTATGCTTGCACGGTGCTGTTCAAAGTTAGAGTAAAACAACGTTTTCAGTTATAATGCAGCGTGATTGTCATATGAGCTCGTGTAAACTACATGTACTGGATACATGCGAAAACAAGTTGTGTTAAAGGGACACCAGGCAGTCTTTATTTGTTTATCGGTATTTTTTTCTGCATAATTTGCACTTGTGCAATTATTACTATTATTTATTAGAATAGTTCAGAAGAAATTGTTTTACACATTACTTAATGTTGATAATAGTGCACCTCTAATATAGTTAAGTATTTGATAGAATAACGAAGACAAAATGAAAACTGACACTTTTATTTATTTTTTAATGCAAGCATGTTTAAATTTAAAATGTTACCAGGTTAACAAATGGAGATGTTAATGTTAATGCTTGATAAATACTTCAATATTGCCGTGTGACCCTTTAACATCAACAAATTACAATATGATTATGTTCTATGTGATGGGTCCCCAATTTATTAAAGGGACACAGAGCAAATTTTCAATCTTGTGTCTGATTTACACATTTTCACATCAGAACAGACCAAACATTTACGAAAGTGTCTTCTCAACTGCCCTATTTAATCGTGTTTTATTTCTAAAACTAGCGGCATCACCAGGTTTTGAGAGAGAAAATGAATAATTGTATATTAATGTTTTCTCCCCATGAAAAATGACCTTACTAAGTCATTAAAGTAAACTATCCTATGAACAAAACGTGTAAAATGTAACTATTTTTGGTTTTTTGGCAAGAGTTTTTTTTTTATTCCGCTTCTAGTAAAGATTGGCTTTTAGAGCATTGCACCCTCTGTCAGATTTAACTTTCCTTATAATAGATTCTTGCTGTTCTGTTGGGTGAAATGTTCTGTAATCATGTCAGATCAATCATATATTCGTATGATACACAATATAATACCTATTGACCCTTTATTTGATGTGCCATTTACTCAGTTTTGGTCATGGGGACGTTTATAGCATATCGGCTTTGAATCCAGTGAACACGGATTCAAGTCTTACTGGCGCCACTGGGTTACTTCGATGTGTCCTGCTAGCCTCGGGAACGTAAACCGGGTTGTCCTGTGTATCGGAGTCTGTCCTCCAAGCACCTTATCTAATCGGTAGTAAGCGTAGGGCAGGGTTCCTGGATGCCTATGTATCTTTCCTCCTCTTTTTGGGGCGGCTCGAAATAACCTAAACAACGTGTTGATGAGGCGTTAAACAATAATTAAATTTAAAACTGTCACATTCCCCTAAACATGCCCTAGCTCCCCCTCGCAACACCTGATTCAAATTGAATACTCTGCTCGACTTATATTTACTCTTTTTTTTTCTTTCAGGCTGGACGTCATGTGGAAGAAGACTCCATGTACACCACTGGCCAGAGTCAATACTGAAGTTTATGTTCGCTCAATTATTTGCTTAATAAAGTTTTTTATATGATCTAAAATATTGTCTTTATAATGGTAGGTGAGACAGATTATATTTGGCCTTTCCGTTCGTCCGTCACAAATCGTGTCTGCGCTACTTGTTGGATTTTGACGAAACTTTGTACGCAGCATCAGTATGTGCATATCAAAATATTGAAGATCAAGGGCGCCGTGACCCAATAAATGATTATGAAAAACCTTGTCTGCACTGTCCATTTCCCCAGAAGCAAATCCCATAAAAAATCATGGTTTGAGTGCATTTGGTGAAAGAATGATGCCTTTTGATTTTAGGTCAAAGGTCAAGTTCCCTGCTGACATCCACTATCCAATGATAAGCATATGTTACAACACACATGTTATAATATTAATGGTATAATATATGAATATTTTCTTGCACAATGTTGAATCCAGTAAAACAAGTGGTTTTGTTCACCGATACTGTCGCCTGTGAACCAAACCACTTGTTGTTAAATAACAGGATTCAACAGTGTGTAAGACATATTCCGATCATCAATTTTTTTTTTTAAATCATAAATTAAAAAAAATAAATATTAAAACCAACAAAACATGCTATTTGATGAAAATAGACGTATTCAAATTTTCAAAGTAACAATATTCGCAGAATATAGTAGATTTCAACTGCTGAAAACAAACATGTATTTTTTTTCCAGGAAAAAATAATTCTATGAATATAGTATTTATCATCGTTATATATTTTCAGGGAAATGTTTAATATGTCTGTTATCAAATACTACAGATCGTAACGCACCGCACATGTATACTCAGTATTTACTTTCAATATAGTAGTGAGTACGACTGCGTTCTGGGACCATAAAAATAAATATAAAAGAATAATATATATAAATGTATTTGCCCTATAAATATAACAGACCCGCACTTTTTGGATTCACGCGTACAGTGTTTTACAACTTGTGACACCACAAATCTGGCAAGTGCTCCATTGACACAATGTCATGTCCACATGTTTATGTTATGCAATCTTCGAGTCTACTCAAAATCATGTTTGTTACTGACAGTAGCATGTCTGTTACTCGTCAGTCATTTATTTACTTGGCTAAAGGGACACACGCCAATCTTGCTTTCTTTAAAACTCGAGTCGCCCCCTCAGTTTTAAACTAACAGTTAAAAGAATATACTTCTTTCTGCCTTTTAAACTTATATTAGTTTATCGCTTTTTCTGATTTCGAAAATTAACTCTGCAACGTATGTTGCCGCCATCATGATTTCATTTTCCGATATACAGTACCGCAACATTGTTTGTTAAAATAAATTGGGCACTCAGACATAAACCCAAAGCATGTATAGATCAAAAATTGAGTGTACATACATTTTAAATATATGTGTTTACATAACGAAATTATTTAATTGTTTCTGTAGCCGGTCGTCTTTCTAAATGAATATGAATGTTGCCGTCTTTGGGTCGGACGGTCCAGTTACTTAATTAGTACTTGTCTCCGTTTATTGCAATTCTACATATATCGCTTCTAGAATGACGAAATAAATCGATTTTAAAGAAAGGCGCATTCTCAGCAATACACAAAGTAGTGTGTGTACGGGTTTGAGGGGGGAAGCCGACGGGGTGGGAGGGATACTACCGTAATGTTGCTGTCATAAATACTGTGAACATACTACATCAATAATATAACAACTACTGAACAATGCTGAAATCGATAATTCATAATTCCACAATTTTATTCCGTGCGAACATCGATTTGGAACGTCGTTTCGGCGTATTTAAGCGATCACGGAGTACTTCGTCAATGTTCGGGGGGAAAAAAGTAATTGCCTCCGATTTTTTTATATTTTACAAATCTACAGAGGAAAGATGTATTTACGCGTACATGCTTTTGTTTTTTTCTCTCGATTTTTAAAATGATGAAATAAATCGAATTTGATTAAAACTGCCCATTCGCAGCTACGGGGTTGCAGGGATTCTACCGTAATGATGTCCTTGAGAAAAACTGTGAACATTCTACTCTAATAATTTATTAAATACAGAACAATGTTGAAATCAATATATCTCTTAAAAAGGATTTCATAATTTCACGGTTTTTATATCCCGCGTGTACATTAACTTCGAAAGGCGATTGTTCATAGTTTAGCGAATACGGTGTACTTTGTTAATTTGGGGGGAAAATAGTACTTTTTTTCTGATTGACTTTAAATTTTGGTTTATAATAGTAGACATGTCAATGAAACACTTTCATGAAAAAAAATCATTCTCGCTGTTAAAACTTCATTTTTTTCGCTATTTTTTCGGATTCAGAAAATTAGTACTGCAACATATATATTCACCATCCTCATTTCCTTTCCCGACGTACCGTTGCAATTTGGTTTGTTAAAACCTATTTTGAGCACTCCGGCATAAACCAAAAGCATGTATAGATCAGAAATTTAATCTGGAATGCAAGGATGCATACATTTGAAATATATGTATAGAAATAATGGAATTATTTCATTTATTGTGTACCCGGTCGCGTTTGTAAATGTATATGCATTATGCCGTCTTTGCGTCCGTGGGTCATGTTAGTTAATTTTGGGGGGAAAAAAGTACTTGTCTCCGATTTCATTAAAATGTGCATATGGACAGAGGAAAGATTTATCTACGCGTACATGCATTTGTTTTTATTCTCGCTTCTAAAATAATGAAATAAATCGATTTTGATTTAAAAACGCATTGTTGGCAAGTTAAACCTTTAAACAACCTAAATTCATCCCTTTGAAAAATACCTTTAAAGGGAATGTAGCGACACAGCCAAACATCTTTATTACTTAGAATTCTGAAATACTTGAATAAGGGTGAAATAATTAGCAAAATCGGATGATAAACAAAGAAGATATGATCATTTGAAGTTTCTGTTGCAACAGATATGGAAGCGGCCATTTTGAGAGCTATGACATCACGGTTCTAAATGACTATATATGGAATATTTATAAATATGAAAATTTACTGATTTAAAGGGAAAAAATGACAGCAACTGTATGAAACATATGTAATACTTAATGGCACTAATCCTTTATATGACCAGTAAAAAAAACATTCATCTGCAGTGATTTTCTTCGTTTTAAATGATATTTATCAATATTCCATATATGGTAATATGGAACTATGACGTCATAGTTATAAAAATGGCATAATCACAGTTTATAAATAAATCTGACCAGTGACAATTTTCCCGATAATGTCATTTTGTTATCGATTTTTTTATCACGTGACCTTGTTTGATAAATATTCCTACGCCATAGGGCTGGCGTTCCTACTGCAGGTGTGTTATAGGGACACATGGCAGTCTTGATTTGTTTAAAACTCGCAGCTTCCCGTTAGTTTTTCTACACAATTTGTATTTGTGCAATCATTAATATTAATTATTAGAATAGTTCAAAGGAAATAGTTTTTACACATTACTAATGTTGATAATAGTCCACCAATAATATAGTTCAATTTTGGTAGAATAACAAAGGAACAATGAAAACTCACACTTTTATTTAATTATATGCAAGCAAATTACTACACATACTCATAACTTTTTAAACTCATGTTTTAAATATATCTCATATCAAAAGGTATGGTAAGTTACACACATTTGTTGTAGATATCTCATATCAAAATGAATGATAATTACACATATGTATTGTAGATATCTCATATCAAAAGTACGGTAATTACACATATGTCTTGTATCAAACGCACAATTTATTTTTATCAATGCATATAGTCATCATGGTCATTATTTAATTAATAATAAGATACATACTTGGCATAATCACACTATTTAATAACTAATACAAGGCAATACAAAGCAATGTGTGTAAGGATGTACTTGCATAAAGATTAAGAAATTACGCAAGGAAGAGAACATCTGAGAGTAAACGCCTCTGATATGTATTTACTTCAATTAAAAAGGTATATCTTCTTCGACGAGTGTAGCAGTGTAAATCTTTTAAACTTAGTTGGCCTTCGTATATTCTGTTTACTATCATTATAAGAGTTCTATCATTATAAATGTTCTATCATTATAAGTGTTCTGTCATTATAAGTGTTCTATCATTATAAGTGTTCTATCATTATACGTGTTCTATCATTATAAGTGTTCTATCATTATAAGTGGTACACATTAACACTTTAAGGTAATTTCGATTTTTAAATCTATATTCGAAAAGCTTAAGAAAATCAGAAATAAATAAACTATGTGGAGTATTTCAGATGTTTCGGCAAGAGTCATGCATATGGTAATACACGGCAATATATGATTCATGTAAATAGTATTTATTTCAAATTATGCACTCATGTTTAGTCTAATTGTAAAATTATCATTGCGCGATGTATACAGTTCTGATCCATTATATATATACGTTAGCGTTTGGTAATGTTAAATTTTGAATTTGTATTATATGTTACAATTATTTGTCATACTGCAAAGAAAATTCTCGAGATTTTATTGGTCAATGGGCCATGTCTACGTCTCGCGACGTGAACATAGGACAATTTCCTCGTAGGTATCCCATACCTGCACTACACAAAAACAAAATGGCGACGATAACGTTGCCGATTCGTTTTGGAAACCGCCGATTGTTTCCTTTCTATTGCTTTTCTGCGTTTTTCATTGTGTGTAAAGGTCTGAAATAATCGTAAGTATATTTTTTTTTTGCAATTTTACAGATAATAAAACATTAAAAAAGTGATAAAATACTTTTATTTTATGAAAAATCCGCCGAAAATAACGACGTTAGAGCGATGACGTCACGAAAAAAAAAAACGTTTAGTTAGAGGCACGTTACAGGGAAATTGGCGCAATAAAAATGAAAACATGTTTTTGGCTGGGTTTTTTTCTTACATAAATTGTAACAACTTTGAAGTATGACAAATTCGTTATTAGGATTCTTGACAGGCAACATGGGCTCACATTCCCTGCCTGGAAAGTATATCCCCCCTCGCCTGACGGCTCGGGTGAATATAATTTCCAGGCAGGGAATGTGAGCCAATGTCCCCTGTCACGAATCCTAATAACTAATAATGTATATGCTCTCCTGTACATTGGAGAAAATAACGAATCTATCTTTTCTAAAGAGATAAACACGTTCCTGGACCATGTGGAAAGCAGAGCAATGGGATTTGATGAATCATTTGTATTGTTAAAAGAATGGTACGACAGCGACAGACACATAGAAGATGTGCTTGTAGATATTGGAGGTAAAGTAGACAAGATGGATAGTAACGTAGTCAAAGTCGATCATAAAATGAATGGAATGAGTAAAGGTCAGTTATCTTTAATGTTTAATTGCGAATTTAAAATAATACAGATATGCATTCAGACAATGAAAACACACACGATATAAACACATCTCAATTATTTATTGGACAGCTCAGAACCCTTTGGGAACTTGGTTTATAAGGTATTACCTTAAGCACTGCAACCTCAAGTGCCCTTTGTTAGTATAAATGAAAACGAGGCAAACATTCAGTTATTTAGTTCATGTATAAACGTGAAAGATAAACTTAGTATGGTTGGTTATAACATTGTTAGGAACACATGTTTAGGTTATTTGAAACGTAGTATTTTAAATCTGGTAAATTAGGTACAGACTTTGCATATTCTTTTACGCCCACTCCGTCTTTAGGTGGGGGTGTTGTTTGTGTAGTTCCGCATGTGCCTGATGGAATAATTGCCTCAACTATCATTCCAATAATCGTCCCAATCGCAGTCAAACACTAACTAAAGTTATACCTTGCTCCCTGAATAAAGTTCTTATTCTTTCACCAAGAGTTGTATCTTCTCTTATCATTTTATTTATAGTTTCTCTTAATCGGTTTACTTGACTGCGTAGTGCTTCCTTGTTAGCACTCGTTGCTTCCAATCTGACACTTCTCTCTTCTTCCAAGTTTTCGGAAGTAATTCTGTCACTTATTCTTTCTTGTTGAAATGCATTATCTCCCGCGTGTTCTAATATTTGTTTTTCTTTCGCTATGTCTTTATCAAGTTTAAGTTTTGCTAAATTATTTATAAGTTCACCACGAATTCTTTATCCAGCCATTGAATCTCTCGCAGTGTTAAACATTCTGTTTGTGTTTCTAATGTTTTCACAGATGTTTCCATTTCATCCACGGTCATTGATACATCTTTCATAATGTACACTGGAAACCACAGGGGTCGTGGTGTCAAATCTCACCTGAAACATTTTTTTTATTTCTATAAGAAACCTTGGTTCATGGGTTCAATTTTTTTAAAAAAACAAATTCATTTATTTTATTTTATTTTTATGTTTTTTTAAAAAAAAAAAAAAAATCTTTTCTCATATTAAAGAAACCTTGGTTCTTCCTTCTTTAATTGGGAAATTAGGGGCCCTTGTTGGATCAGTTTTACATAGAGTTTTACATAGAGGAAGAATTTCAAAAATCTTCTTTTCTGAAACTACAAGAGATAAATGTTTAATATTTTTTAGTTAGTATCAGCTTATGGTCCTCTACCAAGTTTGTTCAAATGTTGACCCTGGGGTCAAACTTGGCTCTGTCCCCGGGGTCAAAGTTTTACATAGACTGATATAGGGAAAATCTTCAAATATCGTCTTCTCTGAAACTACAAGAGATAAAGGTTTAATATTTTTTAGTTATTATCAGCTTATGGATCCTCTACCAAATTTGTTCAAATGGTGACCCTGGGGTCAAATTTGGCCCTGTCCTTGGTTCACATGTCCAACTTGGTTTGAGTGTTAACGAAATTTCGATTTGTTTTAAAGTTAGCCAAATTGAGCCACATACAACCCTCCCCATATATCTTGGTAATTGAAGACACTTTATAAAAAACTAGTTTGATTCCACCATTGACACCATATAGCAAGTAGAGCGATACAGGCCCTGTTGGGCCTCTTGTTATATATACCGACCAAATAAATTTACATAATAGATATGATATTCTTGTAGCTGCGTGAAGTTGGCTCAACATATGACATTCGACATACGACATTCGAAAAACAACATTCAAGGTGAATGTCGTTAAGTGCGACATAAAACATTCGACATACAACATTCGACATAAGACATTTGACATATGACATATGACGTATGTCGAATGTCGTATGTAGAATGTTGTATGTTAAATGTCGTATGTCGCGTGAAACGACATTCACCTTGAAATGTTGTTTTTCGAATGTCGAATGTCATATGTTGAGCCAACTTCACGCATCTTATACTTGTATACATATTTCTACATTTTAAATATGGCGACACACAGTTTTTATATGCACATACAAACCCTGTTAGTTATAGAAATCAAAACCAATTTGCATTTCAGATTTAGTATGTGGTACCCCGCATTATATTTCAGATTTAGTATGCGGTGCCCCGCAATTACATTTCAGATTTAGTATGTGGTGACCCACAATTGCCTTTCACATGAAGTATGTGATGCCCCGCAATTACAGTTCAGATTAGTATGTGGTGCCCTGCAATTACATTTCAGATTTAGTGTGTGGTGCCCTGCAATTAAATTTCAGATTTAGTATATACATGTAGTACATTTCAGACGAAGACGTAGGACCCCTGTGGGTACAGGGTCCACGCAGTTTGTGTATGTGTAGTCTTGATCATCTTCGACGTTTGATTGTAAATACAAACGTCTTGACCCTTGGCCCAGAAAAGAAATTAAAACCGGAAACACGTGTCCGTAATTATTTTTTTTATTTTTTTTAATATTTTTCACCATCCACATTTATTTCGTCGATATAATGATGAAGTTTCCCTATGTGTTTATTTATTAATTTCGTGACTTTCTGCAGTTCGATAGAAGGTGAGTCTGTATAAGCCAATTAGAAACGATACCAGAATCTCGGTAAAATGGCTGCCGCGTCAAGCCTTTTTTAGAAGAACCGTTCTAGACGTTTGTCTTGAAAACAAGCAAGCTCGCAGATGATCTAGACTAACGTATTTGAGACTTTGAAGATGAGATCTGGGGAATGGCCCGTTCTTTGCTCATTTACTAACTGTAAAGCCAAATCCGGTGTTTTAATAAGTTTATCCTTTGCAATTAAGTGGCAAAATTGCACAAAATTGGGCTTAAATTGGTGTATATAGAAAAAGGTCAAATTTGTTTTCCAAAAGTTAGCATGCTTTCTTGAATAATAATTGTAGTTATGATGAATTAAACTGTTTGACATTATATCAAAGTGAACCTTATTTTAAACGCTGGAATATTGTTTTGCTGAAATAATTTCTTCTCGGCAATCCTCGTTCGTTGGGGGTTAAATAAACCCAGACCCTTCGTAAACAAAAACAATGTTTTTAGTTGTGCGTGTATTCTCTCCGAAGGGAAAACTCTGAACTCTATGCTTTTTTTTTAATTTTGATACCAGACCATTTTATAAACACCGTTTCAAACACATAGGTCCACGAATTACTCTATGAAAAGAAAGCAACTTCTTTGCCATTTTATTATAGCGAGCACAGCTCGCGCGACGCGAGCGCAAGCGAGCTCCTATGGTATCATGCAGGCGAAAAGTAAACATACCCATCCGTCCTTTCGAAAAGTCTTGGGTCATTTACGGCAGTTTATGGGCGACTTCAACCGTAAAGTAGCATATTTCGTTACGAAATTAACAAGATAAGCATTCGTAGAAATCATTAAGAATGGTGGTTTCCAAGCAGAATGAGGTGAAAAAACATTAAAAACCTTTCTCGAACCCGTCCAAAAATGACAATGAAATTGCATTTTTACCCATGTCGCCAAAACGGCCATTAACCGGAAGCATAGCCCAAAGTGTTACCTTGCGCGTTGTTCATTGGCGAAAATTGGTCAACACATTTCACAATTTAATAAAAGTATATTTCGCTTCGCAGAAATGTATATGTCTTGCTAACCGATTAGGATAAACAAATGATTTGGTTAAAAACTATCTTTCATTTGTTTATTTTCCCGTAAAACCATAAATGCAATCGGAATTCTTCGCAGATTTCCGTATTCGGTCGTCTACTATTGTAAGCCATTGACGGAAATCGACGAGGTTATTCCGTGTTCATTCGTGTCAAACCCGAACAATCTGGCAATTTCCGGAAATGTTACGGAAATTATAATACAACAGTGGGAACGCCAGGAACTAATTATTCAGCTTTTTTGATCATTTTGATACTCCGCGACAGGGATTATTTTTTTAGTGTTTGCCGGACTATTTCATTAAAAAAATCACAAAACGCCGCCATTTTCTTTTTGTAAAAACGTCGATTCAGACCGCAGTTATCAATTTTACGCGTACCTAGTTTACAGGAGTGAACACTTGTTGTAAAATTCCACTTTTGGATTACGTCATCAATACGTAGAATGTGTTTACACGTTGGTAAACGTTGAATCCACTGAGTTTTGATAGCGATATCTGATGCAGGGTGTTCACACTGGGAAAAACAATTGGAAATATACACAGGTTAACGTAATGAAGGAAACAGTTGACTGTCTTAGAACTCTGCAGGCAAATAACAAGTGAGTTCAAATGTGTACATGTACAACTCTTTTTTTTTTGGTTTGTTTATGCAGTGTTTTCTAGAAATTTGCCAAGCACATCGATGGTGTTAATGTTGACAAACTGTGTAAATAGTAAACATAACTGGATCGGCCGTGACAGTTGTTGATTTCATTGAATTATTCATATGATTCCTCTCTCAGAATCATTCTTGTTTTGTATAATGTAGCCATAGACATGAGGCCCTTCCAGGGGTGGTCCATGTTCCCTTGTTCCCTGACAATAAGACCCGGTGATCCCCAAAACGTTTTGCTTTGTTCACCAAAAATATGTTCCCTTGTTCCCCAAAACCGCTGGGAGACCCTCAGCCCTGAACCCTGTGAAGGGGTACACCTTATGGTATGCCTGTAATGGCCAGTGTCAAACCCCACATATGCTGCATGGCCATGGGACACAGCAATTCCTAAACCACATCTCTGCCACCCACTTCTCTACATTTACCCACAGGCAGCTGACGCATACCCTCCCAATGGACTTTTACCCTTCTTTGAAGCGGCCTGTAAAAGGCACATTCCCCACTCTCATTTCTTTTAAAAGCATGCAGCCTTCCCCACTTTTTAAACTTACCTTGGAAATTTCATTCCCCATTTATGTATTCCACCACCAATTAAGAGCAAATGGCCCCTTCCCCAAAACTGGTAAAAATGCCCTGCTGCCCCCACCACTATCCCCAACCCCCTTCCCCTCTCTTCTACGTCCCTCCCGCATATTTTCTCTACAAACCCTACTTAAAATGTGTTCAATGAAATGCTAAATACTGCAACACTTGGTTTTCAATTAAAAACAAAATATACACTACATCCCAGTTCTATTTTATGTGATTGACTCTGCTAAAGTGATCTGTGTACCATGAGCAGGGCTTTTATACCTTATGTAACAGAGACACCTCTTAAAGGCCTCTTTCCCAATTGAGAACTTGACTGTTTTTTGCCCCAATTGTGCAGAAATATTTGCCAATCAGAAAGCAGCAGTCTCAGAATTTGAGAAAAAGCATTAATTCTGCAATGTGTTTTTGTCTGTGGAGTCAGTTCTGACTGAAAAACAGTAATTATAATAACTGTTGGCTGAAATATAAATAAAGCATAGTATTGTCAAATTTACTTAATTGGTAAAATCTTACATTTTTCCCAAAATGAGAAATAAGCTCGTCTTTTTCTCCCAAAATGGACAGGCCTGGGCCTCTTCCCAATTGTGTGGGGAAAAGCCCTGATGAACACATTTTCTAAGTAACAGTACATAGAAATAAGAATTGAATACATAGATCTATCTAATTATTATTTAATTTCAGCGAAATGTTCAGATCCAAATGAAATTTGGCAATTGCGTTTATACACTGTGTCATTATTTTTTTCATAGGTATTAGGGAGACATCTGATGCCTGCATCTTACATATTCTGATCTGAAATGCGACTCTTGGTTGGATGAGGTGAGGTTGGAGGAGCTCACAAAAACAGATTTCAGAGAGGTTTGTAAGCAGAACTTATGTGTATGGTGGGGAAGCATTTCACATCAATGACAAAAAAATAATAAAATAATAATAATTAGATAAATCTAGTTAAAACACCTGGAAACCTTACCTTGAAAGATGGAACTGAGAGACAGTATTAAAGCATGAAAAGGATCTTAAACAATACATACGTTCTCAGTATTAAAAAACAAAAACATTTGGTAATCTTTTTCAGTAAATTTTATATTGACTAAGACCGAATTAAATATACAGGTCTGTGTTTACTGTATTAAACCAGACCAACTCCCTTAATACACTGCTGGCTCCTCTTTTTATTGGGAATAAAATAATAATCAGTTATTCTGAGGGAAAAAAAAAATATAATCTGTTTTAATATGTTTAAGCCTGCAGCCAGTCAGATTTTTCTTTATTTAATGTTCTTGTGGTCTAAATATAATTCATGGAGTAAAAAAATGATAACAAGTAAATATTTGATACCAAATAAATATACTGGCCCACTTTTATTGACAATGATATGTAAACACAGGTTTATTTTTTATTTTATTTGGCCTGTATAGGTTCTATATAAAATACATATTTTGTATATTATTAAAAGTGATCAAGTTTTAGTATTTCATGTACAGCAGATATTTAAGTTGTAATACTCAGTGTTTGTATTTTCTTTATTTTTCAGACAAGATGCTGTCATTCATTTTCACAACACAAGGTTACGGTATACAACTGTAATGGATCCAAGTATTGAACAATAAACTGAATGGATTATCTTGAACTACATCTACAGTTCTTGTTCTCAACACTAATTGACACTCAAGTTTTTCACAAGGATCTGTGCATGCTGGTTTCCTCCCACATGCATTTAGCGCTGTCATCCGTGATCGATGCCAATGAGAGTGATGTGAAAAGTAGTTTTGCTTATTTAATACTCAATAAAAAAAACACTCATCATTCCATTTGAGACGTTGAAGTACACAGTTTTATTGAACTGACTGTTACGTGTACATAGAACGGAGAATACATGTTGATGCTGAACTATGTTCAAAACCTGTAACACAACTTTAAAAAAAAACAGCATAGGGTTGTAGTTTGTTTTATTAACATATTAATTATGGACCTTAAAGGGAAATACAGCAATCTTGATTTGTTGAAAAGCTAACAAATCGCAGCGTCCCATTAGTTTTTCTACATAATTCACATTTTTGCAAACATTAATATTAATACTAGAATAGTGCAAAACTAATAGTTATTATTATATTACTAAACTATTGATAATATTGCACCAATAATTTATACATTTCACTCACAGCCATTACCAGTATGTATTATATGTTTGACATGCCTATTAAACAAATGATCACTTTTTCAGTTGAATGACTTATGAATTCATTAAACCTGAGTATATCCAACATTTAAAATACACTTGACCTCCCTATAATATATATATATCTGTGCCAGTGGATATGGCAGATGCCTAGGGATCACTTTAAGCTCTGTCAGCTCTCATGTGAGATCCTCTATTACCTATGTTCATGAAACACACATTTTCGTCTTACTCTATGAAAATATGTATAAAGTTCTTCCTTAGCAATTATTCAATGCTATTGACATGTCCAATAACTATGAATTTTATTTTGGCAAAGTTGTGGTTAGAGCATAATATTATGTACATTGAATATGAAAATGAAACGCATTACGTATTTGAATAGACGCCTATAGTCTTCCAGACCGCCGCCAACCTATTTAAAATAAATCAGGAATGATAAGTATCTGCTGACAAAAGCACATGACAGACTTGTGTGTTATAATACATGATGCTGTTGTTCATGCTTTTCTCATTTTGGCGACCACCTTAAAATGTTAAGTACGTTAGAAAATTAAAAAATAAAAGAAGCTGCACAGTAGCCGATTTATAAGTTAAATATAGTAAGGCCAAACAAAAAAATAGGTGTGTTTCCTATTGCATGCTCTAAAAAAAATAGGACCGGTAGGTAGGCTTTTTTTTTTCTTTTTTTTTTTTGGAGCAAGATATTGTGAGATTCTACATGTATTTATATCATAAACCCCATTCAAGTTGATGATACAGCTGAACGTTTCTCTGTGATGTCAGTTTGTCATTGTTCAGAATTTTTTTTTTTTTTTTTTTTTTTTCAAAATATTTTTTAGGGTCGGCCCCTTAAAAATATGGTCGGTCGGGCCACCGGAAACACAGGTGTTTTGTTTTTGGCCTAATATATATAAGTAAATATATAATGTTAATAGCTCTTATTTATCCCATGTTGAGACGACACACAAGCTAGACCACGAGACAATATACGTTTTAATTGAATTGAATGTTGTTTAACGGCTCATCAACACAGTATAGGTTATTTAGAGCCGCCCCAGAGAGAGGGGAAGGAATACATAGAAATCTGGGAACCTGCCCTACTCTTGTTATCGAATAGATTCCTATGGTTCTTTAACGTGCTCGGAGGATAAACCGATACACGGGACCGCCCGGTTTACGTCTCCATCCGACGGTCGAGACCACAGGAACTGGTCACTTTTAATTTTTGCCTTCTATTATTATAATTGTCTATAAAGGACATGAATGGGAAATTTTGGAAAATGCTGGTGTTCTTTTTCAGAGGTCAAGCAGACGTTCGAAACAATCTCAATTACATGCACGCTATATACTAACATGTGCGGAAATGAATTTCCTATCCAACAATACCTTTCTTCCTACGATCCCTTGTAAATTCGCTGAGATATCTGAGTTCAAAGTCACCAAAGTGCAATTTGATGCTGCTTGTCGTTTGTTTATGTCCCCAATGTAAACAAATGAATTTTACCGAAAATCAGGTGTCCGATAAGTTCGGCGCAGTATTCCAGCTTCAAATCACAATCAGTTCACTAACATAACGCACCGATACATAAATAAATCCATATTTTATCAGTTTGCATAGTCCGTATCACGAGAAAGTCACACAACAACGAGTATTTCGCCACTTGTTATCGACACTAGCAGACTTTACAAATGAAACCGCCATTTTCAAATGATTTTCGGGGCCGAATGACGTCATAATGCGAATCTAACAGCTATGGTAAGTATTTTTACTTTTTAATATTATTCTTGAATATATTAGAAAATACGTTTGTGCTTATCCATAACACTATTATAATCAATAATAGTGTTATGGATAAGCACAAGCGTATTTAATAATATATTCAAGAATAATTTTAAAAAGTTTTTTTTTTATCATAGATCTTAGGTTCGCATTATGACGTCATCCGGCCCCGTAATTCATTTGAAAATGGCGGTTTCATTTGTAAAGTTTGCTAGTGCCGATAACAAGTGGCGAAATACTCGTTGTTATGTGACTTTCTCGTGATACGGACTATGCACACTGATAAAATATGGATTTATTTACGTATCGGTGCTTTACGTTAGTGAATTGATTGTGATTTGAAGCTGGAATACTGCGCCGAACTTAACGGAATTAACGGACACCTGAGTTTCGGTAAAATTCATTTGTTTACATTGGCGACATAAACAAACGACGAGCAGCATCAAATTGCACTTTGGTGACTTTGAACTCAGATATCTCAGCGAATTTACAAGGGATCGTAGGAAGAAAGGTATTGTTGGATAGGAAATTCATTTCCGCACATGTTAGTATATAGCGTGCATGTAATTGAGATTGTTTCGAACGTCTGCTTGACCTCTGAAAAAGAACACCAGCATTTTCCAAAATTTCCCATTCATGTCCTTTATAGACAATTATAATAATAGAAGGCAAAAAATAAAAGTGACCAGTTCCTGTGGTCGAGACTAAGGGAAAGTGTCTTGGTCATCGCTAACCCGGCCGAATCCGAATATTATTGGGGAAAAAAATCTACAAAAGGATACTAAGTTTAGGGTTATTACCCTCGCGAGCCTATCTACCCTATAGACTGCAGGGTTCTGCCCATCCCTTACTGATTGGTATTAATATAGTTTCATAAAAGATGGTAGTTGTCATTGGCGCAGCTCTGCGTAAGCACGGTACGCCCGACCCTACGCCTAACTCGGAAATCGAAAATGTAAAAAGTCCAAAATTGCAATAACAATGGAGGAGGTATTGGCGGTGTGGGGGTTTGTGTGTGGGGGGTGGGGGTGGGGTTGTATTTTAAGGTACATGTGTATACTTACCTTTATCTACCGTTTTATAACTCTGAAATATACGTCAGAACGCGCATTGTAACATCAAAAAAACATAATACGGGTAGCATGACCCCGAACCCCACTAGGATAAGTTAAACGGAGTGAGGGCGGGAGGGACCCCGAACCCCACTAAGATGAGTTAAACTGTTTGTGTGGTGGGGTGGGTTTGGGGTGTGTGCAGCAGGGTACACATACATGTAAGTGATCGATTGCCAATCATGTGTTCTTGGTATCTCAGATGTAAAGACGCTGGCACGGTTTAATACACAGATTGTTTCAAAGATGCTATTTCACAGACTTTCAAAAAAAAGGCCTCGGTTACACAGTGGAAAAGGCGTTGAACCTAAGGAGCTGGAGACCTGGTGATAGCATGTCTAATGGGACTATTCACCCATCTTACTTCCCTCTGCGGTCGCTGTTCAAATCAATGCACTAGGGCTTTCCCTAGTGCAAGCCCTAGTGCGTCGACAATCCAAATGGCCTTTAAAATACATTTAAAATCATAGTTCGCATTCTAGATTAATTCTGTCCATTTAAAAAAAATGTGCTGGGTGGGGGTTGGGCGGGGGTGGATGGGTCGAAAGGATAATAGCCAATGATACTTTTTTAAAGGGCTCTTCGACCAAAATAAGTAAATAAATACACACGTCCTTTCGAAGATTTAAAAAATTGTCAAGCATTGTGACGTCACAATTCTGTGTTGGAATGTGGTCTTCGGGGAAACACGGTATTGATTTTTTTGCAACATTTTCAATAACAATCGAATTTAAAATATATCTTGTTAGCATAAATATTTCTTATCGACCGTCTGTTCACTACAATATATCAGGTAATTTCAGAATTTATCACACACAGAGCTGACCGATGTATTCCATGCCGTATTCCATGCCGTGTAACAAAACTACACAAAAACAACGTTCGAAACGCTTGCGTAAAACAGTGACCAAACGTTTTTTTGGGTAGAAAAAAGTACTTTTTTAAAAATCGCTTGAAAATTCACATACTGCCAGAGGAAGGATTAAACTCATCGTTCATGTTCTTGTCTTTTTTCTCGCTGTTAAAATCTCCATACAAATGGAGATACAAATTAAAAAATTGAAGTCGATCGATAAACAGCTGACATTTTGCTCTTTCGCATGTTTATTGACTGAAATCATTTTCACAATAACACAACATAGACCTAAATTTATTTTTAAAAGTAGGCCATGAAAATGATGGTTATTTTATAAGGAAATGGCTTGTATAAATTATGTTTTAATTGTAGTGATAAAAATATGATTCTGGAAGTTTTTTGTATGAAGCACACGGTTGAAGAGAGTCTCACTTTTCTGTGTGTAATTTTATGAACGGTCATAAAACGTTTTTTTGGGTAAAAAAAAGTACTTTTTCCAAATTTTGATGAAATTTTACAGGCCTGTAGAGGAAGACTTTTTCTTGACTTTAATGCTTTCATCTTTTTTCTCGCTAAAAGAACAAACTGTAATTATCAATTTGATTAAAAGCTCAAATTTCACATAAATTTTCGAAAAGATCGGTAATTTGTAAAAGCGTAGAAATCGTATTTTTAATAAAAAAGAATCGACAAAACACGTAAAAACTTAAAATGCATTCTGTAACAAACCAATTGATGCATTTGTTTATGTGTGTCATCATTGTACATTGTCAGTTGAATACAGTTTACATCACTGGTGTCATTTTGACCGCCATCCTGAAATCTGCTCAAAACGCAGTTTGTTTACGTTTTTTGCGCGTGACGTTTTAAAGTAAATATCCCTCCGCGGCGGCTTGGCGCTCCCACTGCAATGACAAGACGTCATTGATTTACGTCATCATCGTATGTCGTCACATTATGACGTATGGTCTGTTAGTAAACAATTAGTGAGCAAGGTGCTTATTACCGATACATCTTTCTTTGTTTCTTTTTTCTTTCTTTCTTTCTTCCAATACTATTGACGTATTATACACATACTTATGATTATCACAGTTTCGTTTCTGTGGAGGAGTTTACCTGCAGGCTTTTTTATGACAACCACAGAAGTTCAACGAGATTTTTAACCTGAATAGGGTATGTCTCTCCCTGCACAGGAGACCAACGGCTTTACATCAGTAGGGAAGAATGACATACTTTCACAGTAACTTTAACTATCGTACACGAATAGATCTAGATCTTAGGGAGTGCGTTATCAATTCTCGAGACGTGAACCTCCGGGAGTCGAACCCCAGACTTCTATATCCAGAGGCAAGTAAGCTAACCACTCTGTCATCGCATCTTTTTTTACCGCACAGTAACATTATGGTCCATTATGAAAAAATATAACTACTAGTATTTAGAACAACACCAGGTCTAGAGTGACTAAACGATGGTTAGGCCCAAGATGTTACTCACACTGACAGGGATAGGAACAGCCTCCTTCCCGAGATCCCAATAATTTGACTGGCGTGTTTGGGTAGGGGAAGTTCAAAAGGTATTTTTACCCTATGTTGCATATTTTGGGGCGCTTCGACCTTTTATCCAAAAATGGTTTTAATGAGTTGGGCAAACCGAAATTAAGACATTCTGAAACTATTGAGGCTAACTGAAGTTATATTTGAGATTTCTCATTTTTTTGCTGTCCCAGCAACACGGCAGGCTAATGCAGGATGTAGACAGATAGATAGGAATTTACATACAAAAAGCCTATCTGAACTGATGGCTGTAAAATATTTATTTTTTAACCGAATTTCCAAACTAACGTGTTTTTATTTACCACTAAAATTGCCAGTTCCAATTATCACATAGCTGAAAAACCTTTAGCTTAAACAAACGCCCGAAATAATAGCAAATTTGTCGGGTTTAGACTCCACCATAATGTACAGAATTTGTATTTTTTATTTTTGGCTGGATTGCTTGCAGTTCGGCGATTTCCATGTGTCTGTCCGTCTATCCGTCCGTCCGTCTACGAGTTTTGAAGTTTTCGTTAAAGTTTTTGTTTTTTCCTCATTTCTCAAAGATGTATTGTCGAAAAGCTTTGAAACTTGACACTTGTTCAACATCATTACAAATGTTATATGAAAATAACCCTAGCTATGTCATGTATTTTACCTGGACTACACCTCTTTTCACACAGATTTTTCACTTAAAATGTTAAATTCGCAATCCGGCTTTCGCGCCACTATTGGTGCTTCACCTTTTCTTTTTTTTTGTTACTTTTAACAAAGTTTGAGGTTTCCACAGTGAGTGGACCCCCATATAAATGAAACGTTCCTATGCCAGTGTACCTGTAACCGGTCATCCGGTTTGGTCTGATGCTATGGAGTAGTTCAAATTTTAAGGTGATGAAAACACGGTTTGGAAACTTTACCTGTCTTCTGCTTCAATCGATCTATGCTTTTCTCTGTCCTATCATTTCACTATTTTTGTTTTTCTACCACCGACAGAAACATTAGGGTAAAATAGGACACTCAGTTTCTTAAAATATAGATGTAGAAACTAATAAGTATCTTGAGCACAGCTAGTGCTAAACGTCAAGAACAGTGAAACAAACCAACGTCTTTTCTACATAGCATTTGATGAATTTGGTGCATTTTCAGAATATATTGATGAAAAACGTCGGACCCGGTGTCCTCCACCCACAGACATACTCAACTAAATATTGAACTAATATTCTGAAAATGGACCACCATTTATTAAATGTCAAGTAGGAAACAACAAATTCCTATGTTTCAAAATCATTGTACTTTTCTCAAACATACATCATCATAATGATTAGACAATACGTATGAATCAATTTAACACACGTTGAAGACAAGACGTATATTTGACGTATATTCAAATAAAAAAAAGCTTAAATCATATATATACATTTTTCGTAATGACATAACGTTGAAACCGTAATTACATGTTGTTCGGCAAAAAGTATACGCGTGCATCACGGTTTATTTATATATAGCTTACATACACTGATGCAGTAGCAGCTTTTATGACGGTTGGTGATTAAGCCAATGTCGTTCCAGACTGGATCATGACTAGATAGCCGTTCGAAGTTCGTTCCATGCCATATCTGTCCTGTCTGGGAACGAATTGAAATTTGACCGAAGCATTGTGGTGTACTGGTTAGAGAGTCTGCCTTGCATTCGGGAGGTCGTCGGTTCGAGTCCCCAGATACTTTAAAAATGGAACCCTTGCCTGACGAGCAAATAATGGGTAGTGCTACGACTGATTGACCAGTGTCAGAATAATGTGACTGGGGTATCATGTCTACTACGGTGTGGTATTCCAGTGTGGCAGCACTATAAAGAAACCATTGAGTTCGCTGCTTCAAGTAGACATATCATCACATCACATTATAACACAATAGAAAAATGTTTATACAAATTCATTGACTTATCGCCAAAACATGTATTAGACCTATTCGATAAACTTATATATCCTATTCTATCATACGGCTGTGAAGTATGGGGATTTGCCCAAGCCAATAGTATTGAACGTGTTCACACACAGTTTTGTAAAAAGTTGATGGGTGTTAAGAAATCGACACAAAACGATTTTATTTATGGTGAGCTAGGTAGAAGTACATTAAAATGTAGACGTTTGTTCTCAATTATTAAATATTGGTTTAAAATTTTACAATCAGAGGATGTGAAATATATACGATTAATGTATGAAGATATGTTAAGTGATATTGATGTAAATGCAGGCACCCAAAACTGGGCCAGCAAAGTCAGAGATCTTTTAAGTAATTATGGATTCTACCATGTTTGGTTTCATCAAAGCGTGGGTAACGTCAATTCATTCTTAACAATTTTTAAACAACGTTTGAAAGATGTTTTTATACAAGAATGGAATACAAGATTAATTGCTTCATCCAGAGCGTTGTTTTACCGAAATATTTCAAATTTTGAGCTACAACCTTACTTAAATATTGTTAAGAGTAAATGCACACGTCAATCCATTTCAAAACTTCGTGTATCGTCGCATAGATTAGAAGTGGAAATGGGCAGATGGTCCAGAAATAGAGTTCATATAGATGAGAGACGATGTAGACATTGTAACATACTCGAAGACGAATATCATTTTGTTTTATGTTGTCCATTGTAGAATGATTTACGTAAGAAATACGTGTCAAGTTTTTATTTCCAACGACCAAGTATGTTCAAATTTGTAATACTGTTAAAAAGTGAAAAGAAAAGGGAAGTCTTTAATTTTGGATTGTTTATATTCAAAGCATTTAAATTACGTAATGCATTATTATATAATATTAACTATATTTTCCTTCTCCCAAGTAAATATTTTTTTCTTTATTTTTTCTTCTTAATTATGGATATGCACAAACACTGAAGCAGTCTCTTTGTATGGTGATATTTGCTAAGATAAACTAATTTACTGTATGTATATTCTCCCAGGAATATTATTTAATAGTGTTCCGAATAATATGTTTTAATAGACACAAATCCCTGTGGGATTTCATTATTTGTATTTTGATGAATGTATGTATTGATCATCAGTCATGTGACTCTATGTTTGTATAGTAAATATGTTGCCTCACGGGCCAATCTGGCCTAATGGCATTTAGAAATAAAAACTTCCAAACTTCCATCACACACAAACACACAGATAAAAGTCCAGACTCAATTGTGCCTATAATCGTCGGGTACGACGCCTGTCGTAGGCGGACGGATTATAATCCTTAGAAATTTGTTGGGGTGGGCTGTCACGATTCATTAGACACGTACAGGTAGACTTGCACTAGACGTGAGAATCATGGCTCTTATGGTGGTATGTACCTACAATGATATAGGTACACGCCATAAGAGCTACGATTCTCGCAGCTAGACTTGCACATACCGGTGCATACATACGCAGCGGCACAATCAAACATGAACTGTGCTCGCCCTATAGGTTTAACCTATTTCATATTAACACCATTATGATAAACATAAGCCGACTCCATAAATAGTTTTGACTGACGAATTAGGAAACATTGATATGAATAGGACATTTTCAAATGAATGCTATACAACTGTGTACTTGCGAATACTTCTACATACGTGGACATTTATTTCGTTGACAAGCTTGCGATTCTGTCATTTGACCAATACAGTCTCGTCCCCCATGTACTGGTGCGGGATTTGTACATGTCCGAGATCTCGTCGAAGTCCCGTTCTCGCAAGATACACAGCAGTCAGACCAAGTGTTCCATGCGTTGCAGTTACCATCGACTTAAAATCATTAAAAAAAAATTAAATAATGCAATTAACGTTTATCATCAAATAACAACAAATTAACATTTTAGTTAATATATGTATACCCTAGTAATGCTTGGCAGTTTTGTATTCATATTGTAGTATCAGCAGTTATACCTGCATGCCCTTGTGGGTTTACAGGAATGCATGTCAATCATGTTACAATGTATAAGATGCTTAGACTGCTGGGGTTTTAGGGAGTCTTTACTTGTAGTTCGTAGTACACTGGAGTAATAAAGGCTATGCCTTTAATGGTGTTGTTGGTCACCGCTATTGACGTCTCAGGGGTGAAACAGTTCGACTGTTGCCCTCCTGACAATGAACTGTTTCATGCGCGATCTGAATGGGCGAAGAATTATCGCGTCGGAATAACACAATTAACATCGACTGAATGATTTTCGTATAATCTAATTGAGCAGTTTAAAAAGAATCTATTTATTACATTTTAAATAAATTCATTTATCACATAACATGCGCTGTGGGAGTGTAATATATTTAAATCATTAACTTTTATCATTTTGTTTTCCTATAGCTAACTCAAATTAATCCCGATTTGCAATAACTGATTATATAGAGAATTAGGTAATAAAACAGTTGATTCATGGTTTTTTTTGGAACAGTCAAAACAATTGTCCCTCGGTATCGGGGACGACCTGGGGAACTGTTGCCCAGATCGTCCCCGATACCTTGAGACAATAGTTTTGACTGTCCCAAAAGACCCATGAAATAACTGTATACTGTTCACCGGTAAACATTTGATTGTGACGTCACGGGAAGTATAAAAATAAGTTTTGTGTTTTTCCAATTACGACACGCTTTGCGCAATATTAAATCTGTGGACGCTTATTAAAATACAGTTGAAGTTATATCAATCGTAAGACGCTTGTTATGCCAAACGACAATAATTAATCATAACTCCCCGCAGTGGTTACTTCCCCTTTCTGTTACAGTAACCACTGCCACCACACAAATATATCAGAAATCCAGCTAAGTTTCATATTTGGTTAAACATTTTTTAGTTCAATATTTCATCTTAGTTCGTTAATAATATAGGAATATAGTGTGAAAAAAGGTATCTGGTTACAAAACTGATTTATTTATTAAAAAAAATATCTATTTTAGCGAACATATACTTTATATGCACACCGGTAAACAAACATGTATTCCGTTGAGAACATTACAGAAGCTGTGCGTAAATCTAATAAAGAGATTACACCCAAGCCAAAAAACAGCTTGAATGATTTCAACATTTTCTCGAAGGTGATGTTGTTATTGCCAATTTGCCTGTTGGTTACGGCAAGAGTTTGCTGTACCAAGCATTACCTAGTAAATCGCCATTTTGTAATCACATGGCCTCAGCTATCGTCATGTGATATGTGTGGTGGCAGGGATTATTGGCTACAATATCACTGCGCGGAGGTTGTAATTAATCATGGCGAACAGATTCGCGACAATTGCGGAAGCAGATTTGAACACCCTGGAACTGGCCAAAGACTCTGCGAGTACACAAAGAATAGTAAAGAGAAGTGTAGCTTTGTTCCGTGAGTTTCTAGGAAACGAAAATAGTGACTTTGAAAGCTTGTCTAAGCCTGAACTGAAAAGACGGTTGCGTTTGATTTTTGAATCTGTTTGTTCGGTATAAAATAAATATTGCATCCCAGTGAGGGTGACATTATTCGCCTCGGTTGGCATTATTTTCCTCAGGCTGACATTATCCACTTTCACCCTCACTGGGATGCAATATGTATATACTATTGCACGGTTACGGAATGAACTATTGAACGGTTGGCATTTTTTCCATCAGAATCGTCAAAATTATTTAATCCCGCGTGACTGCTTCTAGGCAATGCAAACGCTTATATTGTATGTGATATATAATAATTCATACTTTGACGTCACTGCTTTGTGTATGGTATATAATATTTATACTAATGACTTTCACGTCACTGCTTTGTGTATGAAATGATTTTGTTCTATGGAATCACGGTACTGAGATGGTTTTTCACGAAAAAAAAGATGTAAACAATATGTTAAGAAAAAGGAAACAAGCATGCTTTCTGTGATTCTTCTACATAATTGTTATAATATAAAAAATAATCAACTTTTATACATAAAAATGTCAAAAACAGATACGAAAAGAAGTATAGGGATGTTGAATTTTTAAGATCATGCTTTTTTTGTGTGCATAATTTGGAAATATCCATTTATGTAATATGATAAACATACTTATTGTTTTCAATTATTTTATTTATGTACCCAAAGTCATCACAGCTACAAAATAATACTATTTTAGCAGAGATGCAAATGAGTTTATAGATCAGACACTACCGTGATATCATTGAACCCTTGATATCATTGGAAGTCAGTATGTGAAATATACATACAGTAAAACCTGCTCAAGAGAACATCTCTATTACGACACCTTCTGCAGGACCATCATTTCAGTTACTAATTCAATTGCTTTAACTAAAACAACACCTGTATTTAGAGATCACATTTGTTAAGAGACCAATATTGCTTTCCCATTTAGTGGTGTCTTAATACAGGTTTGAATATATTTGATCGATGAGCGATTTTTCAGACATTTTAAAAGGAAACCTTTATTTAATATGCAACTTTGTTTTATAATGCTATTAGAATATTCCGTGTAATTACTGGCCGTGGAACATCGAAACGGAAGTCCAAGGTTCACGGGTTTGAGTCCTGGTCAGACCGCATATTTCTTCTGATCCTGTGACATTTGACGTTCCCGGCAGGACCGTGACCAGTTAACGCCGAGTCCTGGTCCTGTTACATGTTGTTAATAATCACACACCTAATTATACCGTTGCGAGGCGTCCATCTCGCATGTTTGAGATTGTGGGTTCTATCTTCAGCCGAGTCACACCAAATACTCCATTCAAACGGTACTAGTAGCTTCCTGGCTTGACTTATAAAGCATATAAAGCGAAGTACTAGATCTGGTCGGCCCGCGACACACGGCGCACGCACGCACGCACACACACATGCACCTGGTCATACTTACCGAGACGGCACAATCCACAGAATTTACGACAGACCGTTTTTGCGTGTTCCCGATCTCCACACAGGTTATATAGTCCACTCACTCTAGCACAGTCAAACGTATGGTCGTCATCACATGCTCCGTTTGATGACACTAAACAAAGTCATAAATAAAATGAACTTTCAATGTAGTTGAATATATTAAATAATTAGAAATAGAAAATATTTCTACTACTAGTCTATACATACAGTTTCTACCTATTAAAATGCTATTTCGGTTAAACGTCTGTGTTCTGCTAGTTGGATATACGTGATATGTTTAGCTGCTAAAAAAGTAATGAACTGACCATTCAAATTAATAATATTCACAAAATGTTTTATACTTATCAATCTAAGAATCACATACAATCCCAAAAAGAAGTATTTAGCATTTTTGCTTTTGCAAAAGTTACTTTGCTTGACAAGAATTGCCCAGTTGTTTTTAGACAAAAGTGAGCTACTGATGACATTCGTTTTCAGGTGTTATTTACCACAGCTTGTCTCATAAATAAATTGCATGGTGGGTAATATGGAAATCCTTCTGTAATTTCGTTCGTGACGAAAAGTGAAAAAAAAAGTAGCATATGTCACTTGTTTAACACTCGCCAAAATGCAGCTGAACGTTCTAAGATTTAAAACAATGACATGTATTTTTGACATATCTGGATTACCTTTAAATTGAGTGGAAAAATACCCTTATTCTCATTCAATGTGAATTAGACGCATAAGCATACTTACCGGATATTGAGTTCAACTCAGCACAGAGCTTATTGTTACACAAATCAACCCCACAACATTGCTGACAGACGGGCGTTTGTTCTGTTAATGATCTCTTCCCAACCAAAACAGCAGTTTCTGACGAGTGCGGATTAAAGCACGTCTTTAAGTAAAACATCATTTAGATTTTTTTGATTTATTTGTATTGTATTAACTGCATAGTGATGAAACTGTTCGTTTGGACTGTTATTTATATATAATATATTTGCTGTAATTATGTGGCAATAATTGGTATATTTCTATATAAAGATAGATATACTACTTTGTGCCAACATCGGTAGTTGTTTTTGATTTAGTTGATGTTAGAGTGCGGACATACGGTTGTACTGCGGCTGGGTGCTGTGGTATCTTTATGGTACAGTGCGGACATACGGTTGTACTGCGGCTGGGTTCTGTGGTATCTTTATGGTACAGTGCGGACATACGGTTGTACTGCGGCTGGGTGCTGTGGTATCTTTATGGTACAGTGCGGACATACGGTTGTACTGCGGCTTGGTGCTGTGGTATCTTTATGGTACAGTGCGGACATACGGTTGTACTGCGGCTGGGTGCTGTGGTATCTTTATGGTACAGTGCGGACATACGGTTGCACTGCGGCTGGGTGCTGTGGTATCTTTATGGTACAGTGCGGACATACGGTTGAACTGCGGCTGGGTGCTGTGGTATCTTTATGGTACAGTGCGGACATACGGTTGCACTGCGGCTGGGTGCTGTGGTATCTTTATGGTACAGTGCGGACATACGGCTGCACTGCGGCTGGGTGCTGTGGTATATTTATGGTACAGTGCGGACATACGGTTGCACTGCGGCTGGGTGCTGTGGTATCTTTATGGTACAGTGCGGACATACGATGGCACTGCGGCTGGGTGCTATGGTATATGTATGGTACAGTGCGGACATACGGTTGAACTTTGGCTGGGTGCTATGGTATATTTATGGTACAGTGCGGACATACGGTTGAACTGCGGCTTGGTGCTGTGGTATCTTTATGTTACAGTGCGGACATACGGTTGCACTGCGACTGGGTGATGTGGTATCTTTATGGTAAATTGCGGACATACGGTTGCACTGCGGCTGGGTGCTATGGTATATTTATGGTACAGTGCAGACATACGGTTGCACTGTGGCTGGGTGCAGTGGTATCTTTATGGTACAGTGCTGACATACGGTTGCGCTGCGGCTGTGTGCTGTGGTATCTGTATGCTTCAGTGCGGACATACGGCTGCGCTGCGGCTGGGTGCTGTGGTATCTGTATGCTACAGTGCGGACATACGGCTGCGCTGCGGCTGGGTGCTGTGGTATCTGTATGCTACAGTGCGGACATAAGGCTGCGCTGCGGCTGGGTGCTGTGGTATCTGTATACTACAGTGCGGACATACGGCTGCGCTGCGGCTGGGTGCTGTGGTATCTGTATGCTACAGTGCAGACATACGGCTGCGCTGCGGCTGGGTGCTGTGGTATCTGTATGCTACAGTGCGGACATACGGCTGCGCTGCGGCTGGGTGCTGTGGTATCTGTATGCTACAGTGCGGACATAAGGCTGCGCTGCAGCTGGGTGCTGTGGTATCTGTATGCTACAGTGCGGACATACGGCTGCGCTGCGGCTGGGTGCTGTGGTATCTTTATGCTACAGTGCGGACATACGGCTGCGCTGCGGCTAGGTGCTGTGGTATCTGTATGCTACAGTGCGGACATCATGCCAAAACAAGTATGTTAATATGTAAAATAAATGTACTATGTATTACTTAGTGTGTACTATATATTTACAACATAATTTAAGTGTATTGTTTGCTAATTTATCTGGATGTTGACTTAATTTTAACAATAGTTATTCTCAAATATACATAATTATAATGGTTAATCAATTAAACGCAATTTGAAAACGTGTCATTCGGAACAAAGCTTTAAACGTTTATAATCCGTTTCGATAGGTTGACTTTATATTTAAAGATGGGATGTTCTTTTATTTACACTTTATAGGTCAATTTGGGCACTGAGGACAGAATAATAGCGATTGTGTGTAAACACAACCTCAATTTAAGCTAACCTACAGTAGGCAGTGACCGTTCTCAGACGGTATTCCTGCCTTCACCACTATTTATATTGTGTATTATCCTGTTTATTCAATATTTAATTTGCTAATTTGATTTAGTTTTTTGTACAGCATAATTTGGTACCGACCTTTTTAAAATCCAGTTTTTCTTGTATTTATAAACATAACATTTAAACGTGAGCTGGGCATTGGTCTAAATATCCCTTTCAATAACAAGCAAACATGATCATCTGTGTGTTGTAGCATGATCACTGAAAATTCCCTTTGTAATAGCACAGGTGTAAATCGTTTAATAGAAAATAACACCTGTCAAAACAAATGGTGAATAAAAACTACCAGTTATTGGAAGTTAGAGTATGGCAGTGAGCTAAAATGGACATGCTACAAAACAAATAGAGTATGGGTTCATTTCGTTGGTTAATATAAACACCTCGATAGGCTACGCCCAAGCCGATGTTTAAATTAACCAACTCAGTGTGACCATACTCTATATATTACTTGTACTCAATGGATACCACATTTGTAATTACCTAGTATACCAACTAACTCCGTTTGTACCCAGTGGATACTGCATTTGTAATTACTTAGTATACCACTAACTCAGTTTGTGCCCAATGGATATCGCATTTGTAATTACCTAGTATAACAACTAACTCCATTTGTACCCAATGGATTCTGCATTTGTATTTATCTAGTATACCAACTAACTCCGTTTGTACCCAATGAATACCCCATTTGTAATTACCTAGTATAACAATTAACTCCGTGTGTACACAATTGATATCGCATTTGTAATTACCTAGTATACCAACTAACCCCGTTTGTACCCAATGGATTCTACATTTGTATTTATCTAGTATACCAACTAACTCCGTTTGTACCCAATGGATACCCCATTTGTAATTACCTAGTATACCAACTAACTCCGTTTGTACACAATGGATACCCCATTTGTAATTACCTAGTATACCAACTAACTCCGTCTGTACCCAGTGGATACTGCATTTTTACCTAGTATACCAACTAACTCCGTCTGTACCCACTGGATACTGCATTTGTAATTACCTAGTATACCAACGAACTCCGTCTGTACCCAGTGGATACTGCATTTGTAATTGCCTAGTATACCAACTAACTCCGTCTGTAACCAGTGGATACCGCATTTGTAATTACCTAGTACACACACTAACTCCGTTTGTAGCCAATGGATACCGCATTTGTAATTACCTAGTATACCAACTAATTCCGTCTGTACCCAGTGGATACCGCATTTGTAACTCCTAATTATACTTACCGCCTCCTTTCTGCACCCCGATAAATACCGTCCACTTCCAGTGTCACCTCTAAGTTCGGTGAAACAGAGCTGTATTAATGTAACAATAAGCAAACTACAAAACTGTTCTGGTTTAATATGAGCAATACATTGAAACATGCGTATACCCGTTTAAGAAAGGAATGGATCAACTTACATATTGATTAATAACACTTGATGATGCCAATCAATTCAGTTTGAAAATAAATATCTTGAACACATCAAGTGACTTGTATGTACGCATTTGGCGGAAAATATGTATTGAATATTACTTCTTATAAGGATATCTAATGAAGCGAGCTATCAGTACAAATAACCGTTGGAAAGCAAAACGGTTCTTCGAACCCAAGATCCACCGTAGTATTTTCTCAAGGTTTTGTGCACGAATAGACACTATCACGGCGTACAATTAACATTTAAAACTGTAATGAGACTAAACAATCCAAGCATTAATTGAAAATCGAATACTGATAGCTGACAAGTCATTGAATACCTGCTTTGCGACTTTGTAGTCTTCCTTTTCTAGTCATATTTACATGAGCGTCTTTGTGTTATACTTATATTGCCTATAAATGTTGCCTAGTTTGTTAGAGAATATAGCCTGGAGATTTCGTTAATTACACTGTCCCGTTTTATTAAGATGACAATAGGAAAACCGTTTGATTTGGTGTACCCTAGAACTTGTTTAAACGCCGTCCCCCAACGGCCTGTTTGACACTGACCGTTCCATTTGTCAACCATTCTATACCTGTATCACATAATCTACTTCTATATTCCTTGTATTTGTTTTTGTGTGTTGTATGCGTGAACTGATTTCTGTGCTATATGTCCTGTTCGAATTTTATTTCTGATTTTAGACGTCATGCTTAGCTACCCTTACTTAATCATAAAGCTACCCATTTCACTAAAATAACTGAATTAATGAATGCATGGAGTTCAGAGTTCGTCGTGCGCTTTCTTTTTAAGCTGGATGGAATGCTAAACTACGACCTTCACGCAAACTTCCCACAACTCATTTTTTCTTCATTATTTAAGTAGTTGAAAGGCATAATCATTTCGTGAAAAGACACGTATTGTTCACGCATTCAACTAATTGAATAACTCTTATACATATCAACTTATTTATTTAAAGTTAAATTTCCAACCTCATTTTCTCCGCATGTCGTTGTAAGGTTACATGTGTCGATAGAAGAAATACTGCTGCAGGTATAACATTGTAGTTGGTCTTCTGAAATTAAAAGAGTTAAAACAATAGTCAAAAGAGGACACAAATACGCTCGACTTGATAAAGTGGCTCTAATAGTGTTTTAGAGGACGTATAAAGTATAAACTTTATTTATTTTACATCATTTACGAAACAAGATACACCACTCTCGACGGCACTGATGTCAGCGTTTTGCTAGGTTTTGATGTGGGATGAAACCGGCGAACCAGTGGAAGACCCACGTGTCCAAGCGAGCGACCACCATACCCTCTCACCTCTCAAAACGCCGAGACGATGCATCGAACGCGTGTTGCACTGGCGATAATCGAGAGAACTATCGACTACGATACTCGGACACACTTTACAGGAAGTGACATGTACATCTATGTATTTTGTCATTTGAAAAAACGAGTATCATTGATATATGCAAAACAATATGAAAGAAGACTAGTTGCACATAGTCGTTGTTCCCCGCCAAATGGCTTGGCCAGACTCAAAACATTACCTCGATCCATTACTATGCCCTATGACCTTGAACATAACTCTTAACCTGCTAAGCACGACTATAATAGCCTTTGCGTCCACTGTAAACCCAGATCAGCCTGTGAGTAAAAACAAACTCACAGGCTGATCAGGGTTTACAATGTCCGGCTGCTGATCAGTCATTATCCCTTTGTCAAATAAATGGAATGATCTTAATTCAAAGAAATAACAGTCCATTATAAATATGTAGCGGGTTAAGGGTTAACACGTCTTCGAATTGGGTGCGAGACATGTCGTCTACGGATGACACATACACACCATCTGAGGACTGATGGTTTTGAAACGTTAAGATATACGAACACAAAGAGTCACAGAACTTCTATCACAAACTGTCACTTTTTCAATTTACAACTTTCTATTGAAAATGGAGAAATAATAAAATAAAACCTATAACAGAAGATATAATTTCTATTTTGAAATTGTTTATTATCTGCACTTATAACGGTAATATTCCCCGAGCAACTTCTTATATGGGGTCTCAACGTATTCGTTTTTCTAGAACGTGTAGTATAATTAAATACTTTTTACTCTCAACATCTGTAGAATTAAAAAGCAACTTCATCAAGGCCACTGTTACCATGCACTACGTAAAACCTTTGCAAAACTTATTTTCGTTGCACTGATCTACTTTTAAAATATAAAAGTAATTAAGAAATATTCTGCGACAAGGACTATCACAACCTGACTTACATGTTGATGTGATTTAGAAACTTCTTAAGATCATTGGTCATGATTACTTTCACAACATCTTTATTAAACTTGTTAGAAAGATTATCATAACAGGTTATGACCCAATCATTTTGCAATGCACTGTGTGTTTAGTGAATGTTGGCTCAGTTAGTGTTCGCCACTAAAACCATGATAACACAATACTGTATATAGGTACTGTCAAAACGTATCAAATGACATTCACATGCTGATAAACCTTTGTCCGAAACAAGCTCCCCAGACAGTAGATATTAAATAGGCATACTTGCATTACATTATAAAAGCAACTCATGGATTTGACCTTGTGTTAAACAGCTAAAAAAATGGGATAGACACACGTTTAAAGGAACATATGGCAATATTGACGTGTTGATAAAGCATTGAAATTAGCCTCTCGATTTATTTATTCAGTATCATTTTGACCCGCTTGTTTATAATGAAATAAACATATTGCAGTTTCCATTTTTATTCTACCATAGGTTTAAATATATCATTGGTGCAATATAAGCAACAATTAATAATATGCCAACTCAATTTGCTTTACACTATTCTTATAATTAATAATAATGCTTGAACAAAAGCAAGTTGTGTAGACAAAACCTAATGGGACGCCCTGAGTTTTTAAAAAAGCAAGATTGCCATGTGTCCCTTTAAGAGGTAGTTGCCATATATATTTTTATACGTTGAACTGTACATACTTAGAACTGTAAGTGTCGTCTGGGCTTGAAGCAAAGAGCATTTGTTCACTCCTTCATCCCCTTGATTGACACCTAAATAAAACATACTCTTTAAAATCAAAATGTCTCAGTGAACGAAAAGTCATAATCATTAATAATGTAACAAATATATTATTTCGATGCTGATTTATTCGCCAATTTTCGGCATTTATACGGTATGGAACGCAATTCGAGGAAGTGCGTTTTAACGCGTAGTGGATCGAGAAATCGCGTCGCTGTTGAGAATGATGAATCTGCCGATAATGACGCTTTTTGGTAAACTTGCCGTTCATTATTGGCGTTCAAAACCGCTTTAACGCCAACATTTGCGAATCAATTATTATATTTACATTATTTACCCATTGTTATAATACCAACAATAACGTGGTTATGCGTCACTTTCTAATGAGGTACACCGGACGCGTGCACAGTTAGCTCCGCCTACCGAAAAGTGAAATTAATTCAAAATATGACACCATTTTATTTTCAACAGGAAGTGTTTTGTATAAGAAAATAAGGAAATTAAAAGGTAATCGTGTTTTTTTCACTCGCTCTCATCCGTTGTTTCTTTAAAAAATACAAGCCTACCATCGTGTAAAGGATCTCCTTGCAGTAAAACAGATTTTATTTAATCATGGTGTATCGGTGAATGAGAAAATAAACTTTTTAAAATAAAACACAATTGAAAGATTGACAAAGACATTATGGCTAGACGTTTTATATGTTGAACATGTCAAACATATCAAAAAAACGTGTTGTTAAATCCATTGAAAATAAAGACATTAGTTTATTTACGAATGCATGGTTACAAGCTATTTATAGATCAAAGTCTGTAAACGGAAGAGATGTTAATAAATTAAGTAAGAGATCTACTCTTTTTAAGAAAGATTTTATTGTTGAAAAGTATGTATCAATAGCTTTAACTAGTAGCCACAGAAGTGCCTTAGCACAAGTTAGACACTGAGTAGTACAACTTAGAATAGAGACTGATCGATATGAAAATTTAGTGTTGGAATTCTTTCTTGTCTGACCTAGATAACTTCATAAAACAAATTATTAAAATTTGGAGTAGGTGATTGCGGAGGTGTTACCTATATCTCAATATTTACATTTTGCATGTTCATTATTGATTTGGCCTTGAAGAACAGTTAAAATTAGTGTAGATGTAAACATGTTTACCATTAATGCAAATTATTTATGCAAATTCATTTATTTTGGAAAATCTTTGGCGGTATATAAACAGACTCGGGGAGCAGCTCAGCAGTTCAGAATATTAATTTTGAATTGGATGCTTTAAAAATATAAAATATATTTGTGAAAGGATTTACTTATTATTGTGCTCATTGATAATAACAGAGAAATTTGATATTTGGACTAAATCGGCAATATTCGAAATTAATTTGGACTGAAAGGACAATTAACATTTGGATTAAAGAGACACTTACCGTTTTGGGATTAAAGAGACATTTGCTAATGTGAATTAAAGAAACATTGGATAATTTTATTTGGACTTAATTAAAATATTGGATATTAATGAAAACTTCTGTAAGTGAATATTTTATGTAAATACACTTGTTAATTATAGTTTTGTGTTGCTGGTTTTGCTTCCTTTCTCTTTACATTTAAAACTTGTAACAAGAGGGGAGGGGTGGCGCAGGTTGCTATGTATGTGAGTCAGATATTGATGGTCTTCAAGCCTGTTAAAGTTGGATACGTCTGATGACCCATGAAGTAGCTGCATATTAACAAGGTAACCTATTTCAGTTTTTCAATAAAGCAATGGCTGGTGTTTATTATACGATATTAATGTTTTTCGAAATTATCTGAGCTTTGTTCAGCATCTTTGCTACTGCATGCTCATCTTAGTGAAGAACGACAATAACAACAACCAAAAACAAAAGACAACTGCTAACTTTAGGTGAACAAGATTCCAAAAGTAAACACATACCAATGACCTTGCTCTGGCCTATAGCATAATACAATATAGACCACACACACACACACACACACACACACACACACACACCATTTATAGAAATAAAGTAACTGTAAAATTAAAATTAGTGGTAAAGATCCATACACACACGGCTCCTGTCCTTCCCCAGACTCCATTCGTATATATTGTACACATTAGTAGTATAGATACTGAGGGTACAGGTGCAGTTTTCTCCCTCACGACGGGCAATCAAACAGTTATCAGCTGTCTCCAGTTGCTCCAACAAAGATGCAAGCACCATTTGGTGACGGCATATTTGATACCAGACCCCTCACGCCTATACAAACTGCTTGATTGCTCCCGCTTAGGAAAAACTTAACCCAAACTCCCAGTATCTATTAATTTAGTATAAATAATATTTCACCGTCTCCTTTTTGTAAATAACTGAAACATTTACAAATTATCAAGCAAAGTCAGACGGAACCGGACAGTAGTCTTCATCATCACTGTACATATCATATTTTACCATGGAATATTTTAATTTTCTGCATTTTGCTATTTTGTATTTTAGTTCAGGAAGCTCTTCTGTTTTTATCCAGCTCACGTTCATAATTATCTATTTCAACCAGCCATCGTCTTTGTTTATTTACTTTGCTTTTACTATGTCCATAAAATCAGCACAAACTACTTCATATTCTACTTGGAGTTGCTTGCTTGCCATTATTTTTTATCTTTTAAATTGTTAAGTTTTCCGCAAATCTTTTTTAATCTTTCCTGTTCCATGTATAATAATGCTATACATAATTTAGTTTGAAGTTCTTATTTAATGTCTTGAATGTCTTTAAATGGAACCCAACTATTGAAATCCTCGTTATAACCCTTCCATTTAACCAATGCTTGTGTTTTTGTAATCATGTCGTATTACTTTTCAATCCTGAATATTTCTTGCTTTTCTAATTCATAAAAGCTTCCTTCGATGTTTTGGTTGTTTATTTCTTTTACTTTGTATGTCACATGATTTGTGTTTTGAATTTCATCAACAACAAATATATCTTCAGTCCAATTTAGAGTAAAACTTTTTCAAACGTTCCTTTATATTTGCTGATTCTATCCTTATCCCCTATTTTAAAGTTTGGCTTAATTTGATTACTTCTCATTTTTCCATACAAGTTGAAATACACCATTTCTTTATTATTTTCATCACTTGCTTCAGCCCGTGTCATTTTAATACTACGATGTTTTGTGTTATTATACTTGTCAACCATTTTTTGTAACACGTCTAATATTTATTAGTGTTGTTTGCTGTGAACTATTTCCACATTTTTCCTTTTAACGTTCTATTAAACCGTTCAATTACTACAGCTTCTCCGAAATTAAACGTGTGATACATTCTAATATTATTATCATCAAGGAACTGCTGGAATATTTTATTGTGAAATTCTACTCCCTGGTCAATCCAAGAAATTCTCGATGTACATGGAGGATGAGCCTGGCATGTTCATTCCTATTAGGCGCCTTATAACCTTTCATGTGTTGGTGCGCTTTAAAACCCCAATTCAATTTAATTCAATTCAATTATTATTTCATCTTAACCAAACTTACACAGATTGTTAATATCAATGTAAGCTCAGAAAAGTATGTAAAACAGCCAAATCGTATTAGTAACACCGGAGTTACGGCCCTTCATTTAGTTAAAAATGCTGTATTTTGCCTCATTAAAACGATAGGGCTTTCATTTCACAGATTTTAATGAAACTTTGCAGGGATGATCAGTACCAAATCTAGTTATGTATATCGTCAGCGTGTTCCAGTTGAATGATTTTTGGCAGAATTGTGGCCTTTAAAATGTTTTAATACACAAACTTAGTCCGGAACGTTTTTCCTGAACTCCTAGCCGGATTTCAGCGAAACTTTGCAGGGATAATCAGCACCAGGCCTAGTGGAGCATATCATCACTAAGTTACGCTTGAATGAGTTTTGACTGAGTTATGGCCCTTAAAAGTTTTACTACTTACTTATATCTTACTTTTTTCTCATAGAATTTTCACCAAACTTCAACAGAATGTTGCTTATATGCACGTAACATCATGTACATAATTTCTGGTCACTGTGACCTATAGTAACACAATTCTATAGTAAAGTGGTACATGTACTAATTTGAATGCGTTAAAAAACAAACTTTAAGTATTACTACTAGGCGCTCTGTGTTCACTAGTTGTGCAGTCATCTAAAACATCCCGAATAAATGTTGCCTGCGTAGCATGGCAGACACTTAGGGATCACTTTGTCCGTCGTTCGTCGTCTATCCGTCGTCCGTCCGTCACACCTTAACCTGCAATTAACATTGGCCATAACTTAAGATGTATTTGATCTATGTTTATGAAACTTCACACATATATTTATCTTACCTCACAGAATACTGTTACCTATGACCAATAACTCTGACTTTCATTTCAGCAGAGGTATGCCCCTTTTCATAAAACATTAACCTGCAGCCTAATCAAGCTCATAAGTGGCCATAACTTAACAAATAAAGCATTTGACCTATGTTCATGAAACTTCACACATATATTTATCTTACCTCACAGAATATTGTTACCTATGACCAATAACTCAGACTTTCATTTTGGCAGAGGTATGCCCCCTTTTCCTAAACATTTGACCTGAACCCTAACCTAGCTCACAACTTGGCAAAATATTGACCCATTTCTTCAAACTTTATAGTTAGATTGTTTCTGGTGAAATAAGCAAACGACAGGCGACACGAGTGTTCCGTGGAACACCCATCTATTTTGTAAAGAACCATTGTTTCGTATAGTGTTAACTTAGTACGTCTATTATTATCTTTCAGATATCTAAACATCACTGTAATAAAAGGTCCAAGTTTTTATAGTATTTAGAATCTTCCAAATGTCACCAAATTAATACGTACGTTAAACACTTTCTCATAATATTCTAGTTTTAATAATTTTATCTAAACGATATCGCATTTTGCGGGCGGCCGTTCATCCATGTTCACACACCAGGGTAGTCTTCTGAAGCACAGTCATCAATAGACTCATTCAGAATGTTCATACTTTCAATAGTATCTTGGACAACTACCTGAATCATCTTTCGGCAGTCAGTATTGCTTAAAAAATGGATAGAAGTTAACCCAATGGTGAAAGTTAGTCTATAACAATTACATACATTTATGCATAAATTACCCATAACCCTTTCTGTTATTGCATGTAAACTAAGTCCCCAGAATTTATTTTGAGTAGCGTCTAAATGCTCATTTAATGTATACTGACATATTTAACACCAACAATACCAATTGTTTTGCCCTTTTTATCAACCGGTGTGTACAGTTACTCTAACGTTTTCACATATACGCTTTTAACTAAAACGCTGGCTTCTGATATTCCTTTCCAGGGCTCTAAGATACTTTAAAGGGCTTGTATAAGAAGCACATGAAAACCATTCCAGTGTCACCTGTCATGCGTTTGATCGATGAAAGCGATCAAGGAATAGACGATGTATATGTCGAACTAGTAATTTGTGATGATATCGTGTATGACCCTGACGCATTACAAAAAAGAAAGGAGGTAGGTGAGAGAATACATTGTTACAAAGATGTATTGTTCAAGTCGGAGTGCAGAACTCAGAATGTATATATAATCGGGGATGCCGGAATAGGTAAGACGACATGGTGTATGAAGTTGTTAGAAACTTGGTCAAACGGTGATAACAAAGACAACAATGAAAATGATAAACAAATACTGGATAAACAAATACTATCTGAGTTCGATATCGTGTTGTTTGTTTCATTGCGACATGCAACTGCTGACGGTAATATCCAAGATATGATAAGAAAAGAGTTATTTGATGAACACCCAGATATATATGAAGTATTTAAAGAGATTATTGTTGTGTTTCGTGTTAGGATGCTATCAAAGAGGAACACACGTCTAACTCTGCTGGTTATTTTAATAAGACTAAACAATATACACAGTATATACAGGCATGCATATCTACCATCATATATCAAGTTACAACAGTGAGAGCAATGCTCTGCAGTCCTCTACGAGTACATGTAGATAGTACATGTAGATAGTATACACAATATCATAACAATTATAAAAACAGAATCGGATAAATGTCTTATTTTAGTAGATGGGTTAGATGAATGGTCACCTCCTGACAAATTTACGCCATGCTCGATATCACAGGACCCCAATCTTCCAGGACGTCACGGCTGTATGACTGCACCATTTTAACGACAACGAGACCGTGGAAATTGAACACAATCCGTTTGAAACATAAAGAAATAGACAGAGCGGTTAAGATCCAAGGTCTTAAAGATCAAGGTGTGCTTGCTGAACGAATTATAGACATTGTATATCAACGTGAAGAGCGAATAAATAATAAAACTTACAATGACTTCACAAACGATGTACACAAATCCTTTCCTTGTAACAGCTTCAACAGGGATTGCATCTTGCCCGAATTTATGAAAATTCCATTAATATTAATGTTTATGGTCTGCCTGTGGCTTGATGACGGCAAGTTTGAAACAACACGTGCTGCGAACTACGCTGGCTTACTTGAGTTTCTAATAAAAGATGCTGAATACGATTGTAAACGAAAAACTAACTAAAAAAAGGGAGATTAGCATCAAATCCCAAACTCAATGACTATAAACAAAAGTGGTCATCTTTTGATCAAAAAGAACCCGAGATTCTTCGTTGTAAAAAGGTTTGTAGAGAGTACGGTCAGCTTATTTTTAATTTATCCAGATTGGCATTTGATACTTTAACTGACATGGATCACCAACCCAGACTCGAGGCTCTTTCGAATTAATATTTTCGAGCCTCCAACTTCTATAAAGAGTGACAAACGTTCAACTCTCTGGTCCCCATTGTTCTCAGGATTCAGCTGAGACTCAAACTATATTCTATTCTGCATGAGCTCCCGGGACATTTGTATGTATCAATGTATCAAAAATAACACTAGAAGCATTTGTAGAAAATCAAATACTGAATGATATCAGTGAACTCGATTGCAGTGGAATATCGGAAAATGCCTGTGTGTCAATCTTATCGAGTCTCCGTCTTCATTCAAGGTTGGACTACATTAATGTGTCTGGTTCTCTGGATTCAACTAAGGTTCAACAAACGATGTTCTTATATGGCGAACCATGTTTACGTAGTCTGGTATTTATTGACATATCAGAAAGAACTCAACAACGGAACTGCCCCGACGATTTCCGTAATCCACTGTTTTCGTTTTTACGGAAAGGAAATCGACGAAGCAATTCCGAGTGCTCACGGAACTGAACGGAAAATGTCAATCGATGATTTAACCTCCATTCGCATAGTTATTACACTAGTGTATTATGATCAATAAATATATTATGGTTATTTTACTCTCCCACGCCGCAAGTTATGTGATAAAACATTGTATATATGTTATTGAACATTTTCAATAAATAAAATATACACTGAACACAATTCCTAATTACTCACTTGTGTATCTTAACTAATTTTCTTTATTTAAATATTTTAGAATAGTCTTTGATAAGTATTTTGTTTTGAGCAATAGTTTGTAAAATTTGTATAAATTGTTACATCTTTTGAGATGAAGTATAAAAACAGGAAATGTGCCGATAAAACACAACATTTGTAATGTTAATGTTAGTAAAACCGCATGTCAAAATAATTGTATTTGGCATATTTTAGAATAAGGAACATCGAAAGTTGCATGAATTCGAAGTAATTAACAAATCCTATGTACCCAGTTGTATGGTAAAATTTATTTCTAAGAAAACTCATCGATCTGAAAGCTTTAACATGTGTTAATGGAATTAAAGCATATGAGTTAAATACGTTGTTTTGCAATTCAACCGTATCTCTAATCAAGCTTGCAAAAGACATGTACTTAGGAATTTTGATTAGTATATGTTTAAAAAACCAATATTGTAATAACAACGTATTTATGTTATTGCTATGTATTGAACATTTTCAATAAATAACAACATGTTTAAAATATTGGAAACCAATGCTGTTATAACATCATACGTATCTTATTGCTATGTATTGAACATTGTGATTAATAACAGTAAGTTATGTTTAAAATATGGAAAACCAGTGCTGTTATCACATCGAACATGTATTGTTATTTATTGAACTTTCTCAATCAATTAATAAAATATAAAGTTATGCTTAAAATATTGTAAAACAATGATGTTTTAACTTCGTATATACTTTATTGTTATGCATTGAACATTTTTAATACAACACATGTATTAAATGTTGGAAACCAACGTTGTTGTTTATTATATTGCATTATTATACCTCACCAAGCTAAATTCCATAGACAGCAATGTATAATTACAAACAGCGAACAATACACATATTTACTGCTTTCTGACTGGTTAGTCATTCTTAAAAGTGTCCTGTTATTTCTCAATAACACGTCAAAAGGCAATAATTCTAGTTGCGCAGGCGCAGACTAAAGTGGAAGCCCAACATTTGATTTGAACGGGGAAAGGGGTCCGGGTGTGCTCGGGCTTCTAAACACTATATCAGGAAAAAATATGTGGAACGTTTTCGGCTTCCGAGCTTCCACCTGGCTACGTGCCTGGGTTTCTTATCTATTTCATTCCTATTCACGATGACGTAACGAAACGGTACATGACGTCACTTTTTTAAACCGTTAACGTCCCAGAACGAAAGTAAATAAAGAGTGGATTTAAACAGATATTGAATTAAACACTTTACTTTAATAATATGAATAAGGCACTGCCTCATGGCGAGCGTCGGTTTAAGTAAATAAAATGGTTACATTGTGTAATATTACTCATACTGTAATACCTTATAACATAGGGATTTTCTAAACCCAACTCAGTTGCTCCGTTCTAAGGGACACACAAAAAACGCAACCCACTACTATTCACATACAAACTTTGCGATCATCACATAAAAAAAAACTAATTCAACAAATTATTTAAGCATAACTATTCGAAATCGAAATGGGGATCTACACATTATACTTTATTACTTCCAAATCAAACCGTGGAGCGCTGTGGTCTAGTGGTAGAGCGTTGGACCCATGATCCAAAAGTCGTGAGTTTGATTCCCGCCATTGCGTTGTGTCCCTGAGCAAGACACTTTATCTGCATTGCTTAGTACTGGTTCTACCCAGGAAGACATCGAGAGTGATTCAAATAAGTTCATAGAGCTTTCGTTACAATCGATGTAAAATAAATAAGTTTAAACTAAATCAAACCAAGCACTGCAGTGTGATTTCCATTGTAATGTTGGCAGGGCTTTTACCCCCTAAAATTTGTGAAGACTCCCGACCCTAGCCTGGTCATTTTGGTGTAGAAAAAAAAGCGCGAAAACTGCCTAATTTGTGAAAAAAGTATTGAATACATGCATTGTTTTTGTGGGAGCAGGATAATATGAAACATTTTAGATAAACTTTCTTGAACATATCCAGAACAAAACAATATTGAACAAGTTAAGTGGTGGAAATAATTTCCAAAATAAATAAAATAATAATAATAAATAAAAGAAATAAATTAATAATAATAATTGTGAAGAAAATCGGCCACAGTTGTGAAAAAAAATGACTTAAATAGTGAGTAAGTGTCAGGTGAACTTGAATAAGCATGATCAGTATAATTATGTATGCATACTTTTTTTTATGAGACTTCTCAGGATGATCCAATCTATTCCTAAATGTAAATGCCTTCACTTAGCAGCAATGATCAGGTAGGAAGGAATAGGAATGAAATGTTTCATGTGATACTGATTGTTGCGTTGTAAACCTTCTCGCCTCTCACCGCTGCAGGTTCGAATCCCACTGGGAGCTCGACTTGTGAGGATGTGTCGATCCTTACGGATGGCGGGAGGTGTATAGTACTGGTTCTATAGTACTGGTTCTACCCAGGACAAGTGGGTGGTCTGCCTCCACCACCCAAAAATCCACCGTCATATATAACCTTACATGTGTTGAAAATGACGTAAAACACCATACAAACAAACAAACAAACAAACAAATCATTGCTGTTGTGTCATTGGAAATAATCAGTTTGTTCCAAGTCACCACTCTTCATCCCCTCTTGAAATTAAAAATTTGCGTCGAACGTCACTGACTGACGTAATCAGCATTGAAAATTGTCATAATGGTGGACGTACTATTACGTCTACAGTACAGTAGGTGCTTCACTTTGTCTACAAAGAACAAAAAAGGTTTACGTTTGTGCTTTCAAGTAAAAGAAAGGATATTTCACTTACTGCCTTTGGTTTCGCAAAAAACAATTTAAGGATAAAAGTTAAGCGAATAATTATTATTTCATATAACTATTGTTTCAGGTGAATTTTATTATTAATTAGTGTTAATTGAGACTTAAATGGCGCAGTGGGGTCGTTCAATACAATTTGAACAAAAAGCAATGACACAGTTCACACAATCTCAGACATTTATTACTATTAGGTAGGTTGATCAGCTCTTAGCCAGCTTTCTTAGTCCATTTGTCATATTGTATTTTCAATGACATTGGACTGCTTTCAAGTGAAAATCACCGCATGTAGATCAATATAAAAAAAAAATAGATCTAGTAAAACTAACTTACATATTGTCGCAGTCACTTTTATTTAAACATAATCAAGCATTAAATCGTTGATTTTGTTGTTGCTGAACAGTGGCAAGCGTCGTTTTAAGTAATAGACTAAGAGCGATTAAATAATGTGTGCAATACTCATACTGTTATGCCTTACTGACAGTGTACATCAGTGGAGTTTTCTGAACTCAATGCAAAATCAAAACATCTGCTCGAGTTCTTCTACATCAAATTTGATTCATATTTTGGATTGTTTTTACATTTGTTGGTGTTTCTAAATGAATCATTTTAACTTATAGCGAGCACAGCTAGCGAGAAGTGCCGAAGGCACTTCGAGCGCAAGCGAACTTTACGGTAACGGGAAAAAAAAAAAAAAGCGAAAAAAAAGAAAGAAGATAATTGCTAATCTATGTGTCTCGATTTTGATGGTAAATCGTCGTTGTCACGCTTTAAGCATTTCTAACGCAGACACCGGCTCTCACTATAGGAGTTTTAGTTTCGAAATTCTGATTTGTTTTCTTTAAAACAGTTTTCTGTGCAACGTTTCCGTTATGATTGGTTAGAGTAGAGTTTCAGAAATAATTTGAAAGTCTCTCCGACTCCTTCAAAATGTGCTATAGAATATGTGCAGCAGAATATTTAAAGAGTTCAAATGCGAAACTAAGGCTTTCTAGAAATATGTAGTTTCCGTGGGAAATTTCAAAATGACAACAAATGCAGGAATATACTGAACATGTCAACAATTGCAGAGCGCACAATGATTAAACAACACTAGCAGCATATGTGAGTTATTCATTTATTTTGTTTTTTTATTTGTAAACACTCGGTATGAAGGTTAAATTGTCTTGGCCGGAAACTTTCCACATTATGCAAATTAGCGCGTGTTTAAAATCAGTGACGTAACTGTAGTAAATATTGACATTATTTGCAGATGACTAGTGACAACTCAGGTAATTTCTGGAAGACTCGGATTGCTTTTACTTTGTACTAACACTTTTGTGAGTTGACGTTGAGCTAGTTTAAATGATTAATTGTGGACAAATCGATTATAATTTCTTTCACTTCGAACGAACACTTTTGTGGGTTTATGTTGAGCAAGTTTTAACTTCACCTTGAACTTTCCATCACTCAATGACTCATGTTAATATTCACCGTTGTGCGAAGATGTTCCAGAGGAACCCAGCACAGCACCAACACCCCCCCCCCCCCCCCCACACACACACACACACACACGACACACACACACACACCACCACCCTGAAAAAAAAGAGGAAAAGTTTCCTCTGGAAAGTCTTAGACTACAAGCCACCCCACCACTCCCCAGCCAGCATGGCCATATCGGATAGATTTTGGTAATTGGTCGGAATGTCGGCAGATCGGCCCAATGTATCCGTTATCTGTCATAGACATCGGGCTGTTATGCAGACTGCCGCTCTGTTACCGATATCATTAACAGAGCGGCAAGGCCCGATGTCTATCCGTTATCTGTATATAGGAAACATATCGGTCCGATATTGGCTTGCCGACTGGCTTTGTGGGTTTTTTTATGATTTGCTGAAAAGATATCGGTCAGATGTCGGCTAAATGTTGGATATGCCGACGTACAGCCGATTAATTCAATATTTTCCAATTTTTGAATTTTTTGTTTGTATGGCATGCTAAATTGATTGTTCAATGCATTAATCTGAATGAATATAGCACATTTCTTCTAATGTCTATTATTATATCTCGGGCCAACCTCAGGCCGACGTAGTTTGCATCAGTTGATACCATATGTCGGGCTGCTGTCAGTCCGATATAACACTCCATAAATCCATAAATGGAGGTAATGACATGTCATTTTGAATATTGGATATTTATTGTTAATGTGAACAGATATTCCTCGCAAATGTCATTTTTTACATTGCAAAATGATGCTACCTATATGCCTACATGTACATTCACAAGAGTTATTTATTGCTAATGAATATTTTTCCAGTCGAGCTAATTGAGATAAGCACCTAAACCTAAAAAAAGATATATATAAGGTAGTGAGTATTCATTAAATTGATTTGATAAAAAAAATCGGACAAAGTTAAACGCCCGATAACCTTGTATGATGCGAAACATAAACATGTATTTTGGATTGGTAATCCGATGCTCTAGCTACATACTGTGCTAGCTGGATGGTGACAATAGAACGAATTTGATGTTTATTTGTCATAATGGGCCCACTTCGGGTCGAAACTATATCGGATACATTTTGGATAGATAACTAACCGATATTGACCGATGATGGATAGTAAACTAAAAGGATGTCTAACCGATGATGGATAGTAAACTAAACCGATATTGGACCGATATTGGACCGATGTGTAGCCGGCAAGATATTGGTCCGACATGAAGTCGATGGGCACGCCGATCTCAGGCCGATATCGTTTGCGATACTGGTCCTATATAAAAAAATATGGGGCCGATGAAGGCTAGATATAGGATTGCTGGCTGGGTCCTCACCCCTAGATTTGTTCATTTCAAAATACCCCCCCCCCCCCCTCACACCGAACGACCCACAAAACACACACACCTGTGTGTACTACGGTGTGGTATTCCAGTGTGGCAGCACTATAGACTGTAGATAGATACATTACACTAAACACAATCATAAGTCCTGATTCTATTGTGCCCATACAGGTGGGTGTCCTATCGTTTAAAATATGGTCTTGTTCTCAGATAGTGATTTTTAAGTCATATCTGTGGTATGATAAAAATGATCTCATTATAGAATTTAAAAACCGGAATTGTTTGTATTTGTTTTATGACATAATTATAGACCAGTGGTACGATTCACCGGAACACAACAGACCAGAACAGAGATGAAACACCAGGATGTACTGGAACTGCTTTTTCAGTGAAAAGCAAAAATGAGATTTACACTACAGAAGGGCTGCACACTGAACATCTTCAAGAAAAGAGTCATCTATCCTTTGTTTATATTTAAATGGTTGTCTGTGACTGATAGTTGCATTATTCTGTCAGGCATTTACAACCAGCATTGGATGGTGACACTAGCATCTTTTAGGAGTGGCCCATTGGGTCAGTCACATACACTGAAGTGAATGCAACTTGCCATCTTGTACAGACGGTTCTTATTCAAGGTAAGATCAGGACAGATGGACTGTGGTGTTAAAATTAAAACAATTATCCCTATCTCTCATCTATTTGCGAATCATATTTAGTGTTATCGGCTAAATACACAGGTCACAGTTTGCACATATTTAGTAATAAATAATAACAGAAAATATCAACATTTCTGGCAAAAAGAAAAATAAATGTAAAAAAGCAATTGGAGCAATGTATATATGTATAAAGTTAACAATCTTTTAGTTTAGTTATATCACGACAGTGTATACTTGAAGCAGTGAGGTAAATGCTGAATTTGGCAGTTTAGTTTTTTTCAAGCTAGTCTTAAAACTTTTTTATCTAATATTATACTGATTTGCAAAAGAAAGTGTATACAGCTCAGTTGTGAAAGGAAGTGTGCAATGAGTTTTTTTTTAATGATTTATTCATTCTTCTTATTATTATTGAGGCCCCCAGAAGGATGGAAGGGGTACATCTTCCTTTGTTCCCTGAAAATATGAGTCAGTGTTCCCTTGTTCCCCACAACTATTTTGCTTTGTTCCCCAAAATTATTTCTACGGACCCGTTCCCAATGCCAAATATAGTTGTTTTTTCCCAATTCTGAAATAAAATTCCCCTTCCTTTTTTTTTTTTATTTACAAAGTCAGGTCAAATATACAAATGTTTACAAAGAAATACTATAAAAATAACAATATTTAAATTATGTATTATGTATTTAAACCAGGCAATTAAAACAACCTGATATTTATGTACAACTAACGTATGAAAATTCCCAATTTGAGGCGTAAAGCGATTAAATTTTCCCAATTTGTCCAGGGTATTTTTCCCAAAATGGGCAGAAAAAGGCCTGCCTGTTCTCTAAAAGTATTTTTAATGTTTAAAAGATTTGCTAATGTTCCCCAAAATTCATTCTGGCCTGCAGTACACTGTCATCACAAAAATATTGTTTGAAATGTTAACTTTTTGTGATTTTTTTTTAATATTAAAACTAGATGTTAGAATTTTATTTCCTGTAAAGTCATGTTCCATTGTTCCCTAACCTAAAAATATGTGTCAATGTTCTCTTTTCCCCTGAAAATAACAGCCATTGTTAACAGCCATTGTTCCCTTGTTCACCAAATATAAATGGCCATTTCCCCCAAAACCCCTGAGAGGACCTCATTATTGTATTGTTCTTTCACCTCTTTCATTGAGTTTTATCTGTTTAAAATTTAATTTCACATTTTCTGTGCTCGCCTCAAGGTTTTACCTTAGTTCATATTACTTTTACTGCAATCAAAGACTGGTTATAGTTTTGCCCATCACAAAGGTAGTACCTAGTACTGTGAGTGTAATGTCAGTGATGGTCCTTGATTGGAAAATAAAAGTTATTCTATTCTATTCTATTTAAGCCAGAGAACCAGGCTATTATATTCTATCTTTATTTTTTTAAATAATAAATACTGACGCATTCACTTTTATGTAAACGTAATCAAGCATTAAATCGTGGATTTTGTTGTGTTTGAACAAATTAGATTGTAAAAAATAAATATGTTGAATTGAATGGACTGAGCAGGAAAAAAACTGAATAGAATAGAATAGAAGAGAATCGAAAACAAATTTAATTTACATGTATGTTATATTCAATGCACAAGACCTCGCTTCGCTCGGTGAAATTAGCTGTATAACGTCGCTTCGCTCGATGTAATCTCGGTGTAATTAGCTTTATTTTCCTTTGAATAAAACCTCGCTCCGCTCGGCGTTCATGTGAGGTTATAACGACGTGCTAGAAATACGATTCACCTGCACGGTGCACCGTTTTACTTGCACGATGCAACTTTACGGGCATGTAACTCTAGCGGTTTGACGAAGATTTTTATTGCCTTAGTATGGCAATTTCAGAAAATCAACAACGCGTTAACCGTAAGGCGAGCTTACGCTCGCGATTACAATCGTAACGCTATTTATGAATATATTATATATCATGTTAATTTAAAAAGCTGAATCAATAAGAACAACCGACATTTTAAACATTTTTCCGCTGGTAAAATGGTGCACTCTGATGAGTTTGGGGAGACACTTTTAAGAATAAAGAGAACATATCACTATCAGGGAAAAGGTTTTCGGCCGCGGTCTACAGTGGCTAAAAGCAGCTGCGCCACAAGAAACATTTTTTTTTTTAGGAAACGTTAAGATCTAGGCCTAGATCTCAGTATACCTTTGGGCGGAGTAGATTAATGTGTGATTTGCCTCATCGGTTCAACTCATATTAATTTAATTTAGAGCTTACTGGGGCATGTGAAATAAAATCGACGGTTAGCAAAGATTATCCTCAATTTAAGTTTGTAATTATAAGGATTGTTTTTCATTTTTTGAGATGTTATCGAAGTAATTTCGCTGCGCTACGCGGTTTTATACAATCTGTGACCCATCATTGACGTGTTATACTTCGATAAGATCGCAAAAAAATAAAAACAATCCTTTATTAATGTCTTACTATCTGACGCGAGGGTGCTATTAAATCGCAAGGTGATATTAAAAAAAATCGTATGCGCAGATTTGGTGTGAGTACTGTTTCGACAAAGTCATCAGCTCAGTATGGTGAAATTGCTGTTTTAACTCAACATAACATCAAAAGTATTTTAATAATTTCTATAAACTACCAATCATTTTCTTAGTTAAGTTATTTCCAGTCCAATGATATAACTTTCATTGCATTTTCTTTTTTAATTTAAATATTTTTTGACGAAAAGAAAATGTATTCGTCAAAGTGAAATCTGTAACGCTACTGAAAATGAGCCTTATTTTTGCCAGAGGAGATTTCGGTATATTAAAATGAATATCACATTCATGAGAGGGTGATATTCATATCCCCAGGGTGAACATATTTACTATCACCCTCTCATGAATGTGATATTTGTATAACATATCACAGTGTATCATAATATAACATGGCAATATGGGTGAATACTGGGGCTGATACAAAGAAATATAAAAAGATCGGACAGGGAAAGTAGCATTCAAGGAGGACAGTCTACCACAAAACATAGAAACAAACACGCAAACAGACAAACAAGAAGGCAAAAGTAATAATAAATGGAAACGACATCACAAACACAAAAGGGTTGACAATAGGGCTACCGCTTTGGAACGGTCAGTGGCAAAGTAGGCCACTGGGGATTTAAACCGGTTCTAGGGTGCACCAAACCTCACACTTACCCTACTGTCATCGCATTAAAACAGGACAGTGTAAATAAAGAAATCCCCGCCATGATCTAATCTCTAACCAACAAGGCAGCATCAATAGGCAATATGAATAAAACACAAATATGCTCGTGTAAATATAATACAAAAAACAATAGCCTAGAAAGCCACAATGAAGGTACTCAGTGACTTGGCAGAAGCCAGAGCAACAAGATAATAAACCGTTAAGGGCACGAAAAGAAAGATCATAGACAAACATCCAACGCCACTGTCCCAGTGGGCTTTAGGTAGGCGTCATCATAGTGTCCACAGCCTGTCCGGTCAGCGTACAATTAACGAGGAAAGCATAGTGGCAAACTGTAAAATGGTCCACCACCAAGCATGCAGTACGTTGCAAAATGATAGGGTCATAACCTATTTTGATAAACTTTTTAAAACGTTTAACAAAGATAGTATGAAAGTGATCATGACCAAGAATCTTACGAAGTTTATAAATCAAATCACCATAGAAGTCAGGTTGTGATATTCCTTGTCGCAGAAGAGTCCTTAAATTAATTTTATATATGGAAAAAATAGCAGGGTTACGATAATAACATTTTGCACAAGTTTATGATAACGGTAACCCAGATTGAGTAGCTTTTTAGTTATACAAAGCTACGAATATTAAAGTCAACAACTCGAGTACAAGATCTTGAAAAACGAATAAGTTTAGACACATACACCCCATAAGAAGTTGCTCGGGAACATCCCAATCCAATTGGGGATAACTAACAATGTCAAAAATAAAATCATCTCTCTTGTCATAGATTTTGCTAATTGTTTATTTGACCTTTTTCAATCGAGAGATCTAAATCCAGAAAAGAAGCAAAGACCTCACTTCAAACATACGTTGACAATAACGGTAGGCGTGTCGTGATTTGTAATGACATGTTCTGAACACTCACCCATAGAAAATACGGGTGTTAAGGCGGTCGACACAAACACTAAGTATCGTTATAAAAATAGAGTATGTAGCTTTAAGGAAAGGTTTGAGGAAAGCTACACCTACATATAATTACGAACGTATTGATGGTGCCATTGCTATGATTATGAGCTTAATATGTCAGTAACATTTGCAAATAAAACGACTTGAATCTGAGTACTGAATCGTACAGTAATGTAATCCAAAACGTCCATATAACACTTAAAACGTACAGCTTCGAACAAACGGCCATGTGATTCAGACACTGTACACATTTAAAGACTATTGGTCAGCCATCTTTGAAAAGAAAATCAAAAATGGATGGGGTATGGTTAATTGAAATTTTCATCCAAATGCATAATATAGGCATAAACAATGCCAATGATATATGATATAATAGATGACAGTAATTTAACACTACTGATGTGAAAATAATATCAGAATTAATATTTCTTTGGCAGAATAGCCCCTGGATCATAACTTGAAAACCGTTGAGATCCCCACCCTATAACCCTATGTATATACTTACTAAGCATGCACGGATACAACCATCCAACCAGCATCGACCCAAGGCCCGTCCCCATCCCTGGAAATATAGTCCCAGGGTCATAACATTGGTCACACTAGCACTATATATACACTTACTTGGCATGAACAGACGGATTCAACCAGTTAACCAACATCAGCCATTGGGTCCGTCCCAACCCCTGGGGACATAGCCCCTGGTAACATTGAGATCTCCACCCTTTAACCATATATACACTTACTAGGCATGAACAGGCGGATACAACCATTCAACCAGCATCTGACCCGAGGTTCATCCCCACCCGTGTGAAAGTAGCCCTGGGTCATAACTGTTGAGATCCCAATCGTAGAACCACATATATGCTCTATGGGCTTGAACAGACGGATACAACCATCCAACCAGCATTGGTACTGTGATCCATCCATACCCTTGGGGCATAGCCCCTGGGTTACTGTCCTAGAACTACCGTTAAAATGCTGAATGTCAATCAATGGAGTTACTGGTAGCATTTTTATAAAGTCATTGGAATAACCCAGTCAACTATTGAACCCACGACTTGCATGCGAAGCGAACGTTCTACAACTAAGCCACAGCCGCATAACTGCCACTAGATATGACTATGCGGGGTTTAACCCATGTTTGAGGTACGCAGCTGTGCTCCTCCACCATCAATTTATTAAACAGTTTATAATAAATATATTGCACTGACAGGCGTTCCTTTTAAAGTAAAAGACATTCATTAACCAGGTAAAGTACAGTGAAAGTGGCGATACTCGTATATTGAAAACAAAATGCATACCAGAAGATACGACAAAATCAATCAACATTAAAATATTTGGAAAATGTATACACAGTTGCATTAGCGGCTGGCCTCCAAATCACTTTTTGAAGCTTTCATACAACATTGAAAAAGGAGCAACGCCAAATCTCTATTAAGGACATAAGGCCTTCAGTGTTCTTGTTTAAAGAGTTGATACATTGTTAGAACAGACTAACCGTAATGTATTTCATCTTGAAAACCAATAGATCCCGGACTTGTCTTTTAAAATATATTGTGAGATAAGTACCTGACCCCTTTTCGACTTATGGCCATTTCAGCAAAAAATAATTCACTCAACATTTGACTGTGGGAGTTATTTTTATACAACTTGGGTGTCTTTTTTTTCTATTTACTGAAATGATTGGGGCATTCTACTACATCGTAAAAGACCGTGAACATTTTAGCCCACCGGAGCCGGAGCTATTGGGATCACCCTCCGTCCGACGTACATCGTCCGTTCATCGTCGTTAACTTGTTTCAAACGACTTTTCATCAGAAACGGTTTGGCCAATTTTAACCAAATTTCACATGAACGATAATAAAGTCAATGCCTTTCAAAGTGGTACAAATTGCAACATCCAAGATGGCCGCCATTACACATAGTTAAAACCTTAACATATCTTCTTGTCAAGAGCCATTAAACAGATTTCGACAGTTTTCCTTTCTTAATGATCGCCATCCCCTAGACTATAATAACAATTGTGCGCGGTCAAAAATGTGTGATGCCCGGGGTTCCAAAATGTGTATAAGAGATTTTGCATGTTTTTCATAAACTTATATGTTGAAAAACTTAAAAAATGTTTTACTCAAAAACCGATAAGCCATTTTGACCACAAGTCACATGCGTGGTACTGATGTGAATGCCTTCCAAACAAGTTGTTAGAATTATGTCAATGCTATATCCAAGATGACCGCCATTACCATATATGGTCAAAACCACTGAACAAATATCGACAACTATTCCGTAGTAATGATTGCCAACCCCTAGACTATAAAATATATACAAATGAAGTCCAAGGGGTCAAAACTGGCTGAACCCGGGAGTCGAAAGTTTGTATATAGAGATTTTGCATGTTTTGCATACTTATAAAGGGAAAAAGTAAAACATCTTCTTTTCTGAATCCGTAAGGCACAGAGCTCTTATATATTATATGTAGCACCATCTTATGGTCCTCTACTAAGTTTATTCTAATGGTGACCCTGGGGTAAAATATGGACCTGCATCAGGGATCTTATGTTTTACATAGATTTATATAGGGAAACACTTCACAAATCGTCTCTGAAACTATAAGAGACAAAAGTATTTTGCATTTGCCATAAACCTAGTGTCCTCTACCAAGTTTGTTCAAATGGTGACCCTGGGTTTAAATTTGGCCCAACCCCAGAGGTCACATGTTTTACATGAACTTATAGGGACAATTTTAAAAATAAATCTCCTTCTCTGAAACTACAAGAGCCAGAGTGTTTTTATATTTTGCATTTACTATAAGTTTATGGTATTCTACCAACTGTGTTCAAATGGTGACCCTGAGGTCAAATATGGATCCGCACCAGGAGCCATATATAGGGGAAATTTAAAAAATCGTCTTCTCTAAAACCAAAAGGCACAGAGCTCTCATATATTATATGTAGCATCAGTTTATTGTCCTCTACCAATTTGTTTCAAATTATGACCCCGGGATCAAATCCGGCCCCGCACCAGGAGTCACAGTTTGTCATAAGGTTGTATAGTAAAAATCTTTAAAAAAAAAAAAAAAAAGAGCTAGGGGTTTAATATTGTGCATTTGACATTTAGTTATGGTCCTCTATCAAGTTGTTTTAAATGGCTCAGCTCCAGGAGTCAATTGTTTTACATAGTCTTATATAGAGAAAAAATCGTGTCCTCTGAGACGGCAGGGTATAGAGCTGTCATATATTGCATGTAGCGTAGGATTATGGTTCTTTACCAATTTTGTTCAAATGGTGACCCTATGGTAAAATCTGGCCACAGTTATACACTTACTGAGCATGAATAGACACGCCAGTATCGGTCCTAGGGTCCGTCCCCACCATTGGTGGCACAACTCCGTGTGTCATAACTTGGACTCCGTTGAGATCCTTATCATTCAACCATGTAAACACTTGAACAAACGGATTCAAACATCCAACACAAAAAGTAATAGCCTTCAGAACAAATTATATTGACAGATTTAATGAAAAATGGTAAACTTACACTAGTCTTATTGAACGTAATTACAATAAGGGTCTTTTAAAATCAATGGAAGTTTGTTTTTCCACCTATTATTATTTTGTATCTTTTCTAAGCAATCTGTTTCAGACCATATCAATATTCTTTCAGTGTGTGCACGTGTGTGCATATAAGAAGGGAAACTCCGCTTTTTAAATATAGACTGAACATAGCATATATTATCCCTCATTCTTTAAGATGCATAGCACTTTGTTGTGGCCACAAAAAGAATAGAGAAAACAACTTTCTCCATCATAGCATTGGTTGGATTTAATTGTAATATAATGTGTTGATATGTGTTTATTATGGTGCTAGTATACGCTAGCCAAATATAAATCATATATAACCACAGTGAGACATACAACTTTCAGTGGTTCTTATTTTGTTTGTTTTTATTGTTATTTCTTATGCATGCAATATGAAAACATCTCGATTAGATAAATAGACAAACTTGTTAGTTTCGTTCTAGTATGAATATTTATTTGGCTGGCATGTACTATGAATACTTTGATTCATAAATATATCACTATTACAGTTGCTAATTATTGTACGGTACTACTGGGGACGATTCTCTTTATTTTTAAAGATGGCCAAAAAAAAAAATATACATTGGAAACGTTTGAGATCCCCGTTCTATAAGAATATATTATACACTTAGCAGGCATAAAGAGCATAATCAGCATTGACCCTGGGGTCCATTCCCATCACTGGCGACATAACTTCTGGGTCATAACTTGTAAACTGTTTAGATCCACACACTTAAGCCATATATATACACTTATTGTGCATGAACAAACGGATACAACAATCCAACCAGCTTTGGCCAGGGTTCCATCCCCATCCATGAAGATATAGCCCATTGGTCATAACTTGGAAACTGTTGAGATACCCATCCTATAACCATATATACACTTACTGGGCATGAACGCTTAAAGGCGGGCGCAAGAATTTGTGATGGCGCGCCAACGACTGCATGATCTAAATATGTTATGAAATGATAAGCTTGTTTGTCTTTTTTTCTTTCATTTTTGCAAAGATCATCAGGTGAGCGATTCAGTGCCTTTTTTGGGATCTTGTTCATTCTTCCGCAGATATACGGTATAATACAGATGTCTGATGTACACGCATATTGTTGCACTTTTATGGTTCTGCGGTGTTATTTATTCTTCCGCAGATTTACATTATAATAGCACTGATGTTTGATATACACACATATTGTCGCCCTATTAAGGATCTGGTATATTTTCTTTTATTCTTTCGCAGATCTACGTTATAACACTGATGTTTGATATACACACATATTGTCGCCCTTTTAAGGATCTGGGATGTTTTTTATTCTTTCACAGATCTACGTTATAACACTGATGTTTGATATACACACATATTGTCGCCCTATTAAGGTTCTGGGATGTTTTTTATTCTTCCGCAGATCTACGTTATAACACTAATGTTATACACACATACTGTCGCCCTATTAAGGATCTGGGATGTTGTTTATTCTTCCGCAGATCTACCTTATAACACTGCTGTTTGATATACACACATATTGTTGCACTTTTAAGGATCTGGGATGTTGTTTATTCTTTCGCAGATCTACGTTATAACACTGATGTTATATATACACACATAGTGTTGCACTTTTAAGGATCTGGGATGATTTTTATTCTTTCACAGATCTACGTTATAACACTGATGTTTGATATACACACATATTGTCGCCCTATTAAGGTTCTGGGATGTTTTTTATTCTTCCGCAGACCTACGTTATAATACTTATGTTTGATATACACACATATTGTTGCACTTTTAAGGATCTGGTTTATTTTCTTTTATTCTTTCGCAGATCTACGTTATAACACTGATGTTTGATATACACACACATTGTTGCACTTTTAAGGATCTGGGATGTTGTTTATTCTTTCGCAGATCTACGTTATAACACTGACGTTTGATGTACACACATATTTTTGCACATTTAAAGATATGGGATGTTTTTTATTCTTCCGCAGATCTACGTTATAACACTGATGTTTGATATACATACATACTGGTGTACTTTTAAGGATCTGCGATGTTGTTTATTCTTCCGCAGATCTAAGTTACAACACTGATGTTTGATGTACACACATATTGTTGCATTTTTTGATGACCTTAGTATTTGGAGAGTAGCGATAGATAACTGTAAACTCCCCTGTTAGACATACAAAATGGTGTTATTCAATTGTGTGTCAGATGATAAGGCCCGCCCAACAAAGCTTTTATATGAAGAAAAAATATTAAAACATAAAATCAGTTGTTTTTTTCTTTAATTGTGTTTTGGATTTATTCTTGTTAAAACACGTTTATCAAAACAGATTAGTATTTAGTACATCTAAATTGTTAACTTGATTTTTTTCTTCATAAAATAAGGTACAAAGTATTGTATAGCTATACTATTAGATAATATTCCAATATAACAAAACTACACACAGAAATCACTGTAATATGTCCTAAATGTATACACTTGAGCAAATCGTAGCATGTTAAAATTAAATTAGCAAGATTTCCGTGCCTTTCCAATGACACGTGGCGTTGGGAAATAGGTCCTTAAAATCTGAGACCATGATTATAATTTATACGAAGTAACGCAGTAGTTTAAAATTAAAGGGACACTGTCCGTAAGTAAAACATATATTGAGCATAAGCAAATAACTGTTTGATTTGTATTCAGTGAAACGTATACATGAAAATATGAACATAGACCCAAAACAATCTGTAGAAATAAATTTGTGAATTAGAAAGAAAAAAGTTAATTCTTGTTTGTAAAGATGGCTGGGACCGCAGTATATTTCTATTGATCACGTAACAGCCATTAGGCATGAAGTTTTGAACATATTATGTATTGATTACATACATTTTCCCGTTTATCTCATTGGCTACGCAATCGTCTATTATTACCCGCGAGTATAATTTTAGTGTGCGATTGGAATTCAACTTTTGTTTTGTACCGCTATTGAATTCCGTCAAAATATGTTGTTTCTATTTAATAAATATTCAATAATGGTAGTTGTGTAATGCTTATCATCGAAATTATTTTGTGTTTTATAATCTTAATTATATGGTTAATGCCGCTTTAAAGAGTCAGGTTTCTGGTCAAATGGTATGCTACAAATAAGTGTCACCGTTAAACCAAACAAGGTAGAATTACGTTGAATATTGGAAAAACAATGTGAACAAAGGTAGTTATAAAAGTTTAATTGAATGTTGTTTAACGGCTCATCAACACCGTATAGGTTATTTAGAGCCGCCCCAGAGAGGGGGATACATAGGAATGCGGGAACCGTGCCCTACTCTTATTTTCGAATAGATTTCTATGGTTCTTTAACGTGCTCGGAGGATAGACCGATAAAGGGGACCGGCCGGTTTACGTTCCATCCGACGGACGAGGCTAAGGGAAAGTGTCTTGCCCAAGAACACACCGGCGAAACTCAGTGGCACCACGGAGGATTGAACCCGGGGCCTCCGGTTACAAATCCGCCGCGCTACCGACTGCGCCATGTCAGCCCTCTATAAAAGTTGAACGGGAAATGTAGCATACACAAAACACAGTCAACCAAAGAAGGCATACAAAATAAACAAAGGACATATATAAACAATGCAACACCATAACTTAAAATGGTTGACAATGGGGCTACTGCGATAGAAAGGTCGGTGGCAAAAAGCTGCTGGATGTTTAAAACTGGTTATAGGGTGCCCCGAACCTCATGTTTACCCTATTGTCATCCCAATAAAACGGGACAATGTAAATAACACATCCTCGCCAGGATATATCCTCTTAAAAACTAGGCAGCATTAATAGGCAAAATATAACACAAAGATGATCATGTATATTTGAATAAGTAAAAAAGCCTAGAACACCATAAAGAAAATACTCAATGATTTCGCCGAAGATTTCAAAGCAATAAGAAATTAACTTGTGTTCGTAACTATCAGCCATGTGGTCTTCGAATGACCAGTGTATGGACATTCTATAAAAGCATTTGATTGTCACTTGAATCAAACGATATACCTATACTATCTGTGGTAGATCTATTATATTTTGCATTTTTTATTTTGTGTGAGGATTTATGAAGACTGTTGGAGCTATAGCTAAAACAATTATTGCTAATATCCATTTCAAAAGTCATTTGACAAAACATTAAATGGTCTTTAACTTACTTTCCAAGTTACTTTCGGCATTGCTAAATACCGTCGTTAGTATTATATTGACATTATCTTTGTGATAGTAACATAAATGTGGTCGTGCTAATTTGTTCCATTTAGGTACAGTACATACTGTATAAGGAACAGACGATAAGAAGATTGCGTTGTGTAGGTCAATTTACTTGATAAACCGTTTGCACAATGTGTCTGATTGTCTGAGTTTCGTGGACAATGGAGGGAGGAACAGTTAATTTGGGTAAGTCTTCGTTTCGGGGGTCATGGGTGGAGGAACAGTTAATTTGGGCAAGAAAATTAATTAAAATTAATGTCCATAGCATATCTGATGTATGTTGTTGTGTTTCATTCTGCAAAGTAATAGTCTGATTTTAGTTCAAACGCTATTGTATAAGCAGATATTCAAGATTGTGGTTACGTGGAATGTAATTCATGAATCAATGTGTACACACATGGAAATTGTGGATTAGGAACAAAAATAACCCTTGATATGTCAGCATAACCCAAGGATTGGACAGAAACGAATTTATTTTAGGCGGGGATGAGGTTAGGCGGGGATGGGCTATTCCAGATAATGATAACCGATTTGGAACGGTCAGTAGGCAATAAGGCCTACTGGTTAGCATAAATTAATTTTACATTTTTAAATGTACACAACCTCGCTATTAGCTGTCTTCAGCGCTCAAGTTTCATCTCATATTTCTGGCGGTGATTTCTTTATTTACATTGTCCCGTTATATTGAGATGACAATAGGTAAGTGTAATTGTTGGTGCACCTTATAACCTGGTTTAAACACAGAGCGCCCGTTTTGCACACTGACCGTTCCAAGGCAGTAGCCATATTGTCAACCTTTTTGTGTTTGTGATGTCATATGCAATGCTTCTTACCATTTTAATTGTTTTAGTGAGTTTTTTTGGTTGACTGTGTTCTGTGAAAGCTACATTTCCTGTTTTCATTTATACCTTCTTGGTCGTCGATTCAAACCTTTTACATCTCAGTTGACTTTCTTCGTCTGTATATCGGCCGGAATGTGTTGTTCCATAAGGCTGCCAACCATCGGTATCTTGTTGCATCAAGCTTGGCTGAAGTTGTTATGTAAGTGAGAGGGTTGTTGTCAGTTCGCTGTGGAACTTAATAGTCCATTTCAAACACAAATGTCCTTTTTATGCGCAGGGTGGTTTCTTTCGGTGGTTGGTAGTCCTCTGCTGGCATTGCATATTAGCCGCCCTAAACCATATTCTTCTTCTTGGTACAAAACGGCTCCTGGACTTTTAGTGGCTGTGTTAGTGTCAATAATTAACGGTTTGTTATGCACACACAAGAACAGTGGTCCGGAGGGGCTGGGGGTGGGGGTTGGGGTGGGTTTGAGGGTTGGGTTGACGGGTGGGGGGCGGGGAAGACTTCTGCGACAAGGACTATCACAACCTGGTGATGTGATTTACAAACTTCGTAAGATCCTTGGTCATAATCACTTTCATACAATCTTTATTAAACTTGTTAAAACGTTTATCAAAAGAGGTTATGACCCTATCATATTGCAATGCACTATATGTTTAGTGGTTGACCCATGTACTGTTCGCCAGTATGCTTTCCTCTTTGATTGTGCAATGTCCTCCTCTGTCTCTGGCTTCTGCCAAGTCATTGAGTGTATACATAGTGGCTTTCTAGGCTGTTTTATATATTAGACATGCATGATCATGTATGTGTTTTATTTATATTGCCTATTAACGCTGCATTGTTTGTTAGAGATTATAACCTAGGGGATATCTTTATTTCAAATGTCCTGTTTATTGGGATGACTCTAGGGTAAAAGTGAGGTTTGGTGGACCCTAGAACCTGGTTTAAACCCCAGCGGCCTTTTTGCCACTGACCGTTCCATGGCGGAGGCCCTATTGTCAACCTTTTTGTGTTTGTGATTTATTATCTTGCCTTTTATTCATCTTTAAAGTTTTTCTTTGTTTATGTGTGTGTGTTTGTGGTAGACTGTCGTCCTTTAAAGCTACTTTTCCTGTTCGATTTTATATCTACTTTTAGAAGTCAACACGGTATCGGATGCTTTTGCTGTTCGTATGTCCAGACCCATAGGGTTTTAGGTTACTTATATTTTCAGAAGGCATTGTTAGTAGGGTGTCGTAAAGAAGGTCATGCAAAATTTTGGTGGTTTTGATGCTTGTTTTTGCTGACTATGGTCCTTCGATACAGCCTGTTCATACCATTCATCCTCACCGCTGCGGGTTCGAATCCCACTGGGATCTCGACTTGTAAGTGAGGAAGTGTCGATTCTTACGAATGGCGGGAGGTGTACAGTACTGGTTCTACCCAGGAAAAGTGAGTGGTCTGCCTCCACCACAAAAATCGACCGTCATATATAACCTTACATGTGTTGAAAATGACGTAAAACACCATACAAACAAACCAATATATGTTACAAATGAGATCAAAAATATCACAGTTGGAGGGTTTCTGTTTGAACCCATATTTGTCTAGACGTTCAGAAAAGCCTTTTTTCGTTCGATATGTTATAATAACTCTCCATACTTGGCGTGGGGACGTAAACCGGGCGGTCCCGTCTATCGGTCTATCCCCCGAGTACGTTAAAGAACCATAGGAATCTATTCGATAATAAGAGTAGGGCAGGTTCCCGGATTCCTATGTATCCTTCCCCTCTCTCTGGGGCGGCTCTAAATAACCTATACTGTGTTGATGAGCCGTTAAACAACATTCAATTCAATTCAGCTCTAAAACAGTTTTATACAAGAGAAACTCAGTTTAAATAAAACATTTGGCTGCAAAGAAATACTATATTTTTCCCCCATATTTTAGGAATATATAACACATACCATACCCTGTTATAGGTTTATATCAGAGTGCTCAGTGCTCTTTGAGATAGGATGTATGCTATGTACACGTCACCATGGATATTGCCATTTGCAAATGCAAAGGAAATTAACTTAAATAAAATATCAATATAGTAGTCGTTTTGTGGTACCTCTCTGCGAGCACTTCGTGTTTTGTTTTTTTTCAGACTCTGTATGCAGTTTTGCTGCGCTGTTTTCATTGCTATTGGTGGCAAATTCAGGTTGGTTAAAATACTATGTAATTCTCACCTCCTCTATTTTCTGCCTAAATTTTGTCAAAAATACTTAAAGGTTTGCCAGCAACCGCTGGTTTCAAGACTTCACAGAGAAGTATGTAGTTTAAGGGTTATCTAACAACACTGAGTTGAATCAGTGAGGACAGACTAAAAACAATATTATATTCTAGGAAATGGAAACATAAACTTTTTGTAACTCTTAAAAACTAGTTTAGAAGTGAATTGAGTAGTTTGCATGAAGCTGAAAGAGCATGTGTCTTTTGGTATAACTTCAATAAAATAAATTTTGTTTTTATAGATGCCCAGTTGAAATGTTTTAACTGCAGTAGTATTGGTTCTATCGACGATTGTGACCAGACAACGACATGTGGAGTGAATGAGGTTGTATAATTTGGAATAATAATGAAACACTTAGTTTAAAGACATTTTCTATAGTTTTTTCTGTATAACAGATTTTCTTTAAACTTTTTGTACAGTAAGTATGTTATATATATAGACAGAAAAGGCAAAAATAATGGTAGGTCACCATGCTTGTTAAAATTTTAAAAAATAATTTGTAATGCCACCTCATGTCAATCTGTCCAAAAAGTTAAACAAGTCCATGAAATAGCTAAATAAGATATTTTTGAAGTCTAATCATTTATTCATTGGTCACAATTCTGCTAAAATTGTATTAAAGTAAAGAACATTTAATTACAATAACATTTAAAGCTCATCTTTATATAAAACCTATATTTTTTTACAAATTAGCCCATAATGATACAATTTCCCTTTTTTTGCATGTTCCCAATAACAGAATTGTTTTAAACTTTCTAAGCAAATAGTTTAACATATATAAAAACAAAATGTACAATAAAAATGATAGGTCCCCATGCTTGTTTAGAAAAAGAATTTGAAACTCTACCCCTATGCTAAAAGGCCAAGTTTTGTATGAAATTATATAGAAATGGTATATTTTCCTTTTTTGTTATTTCCTAATAACAGAATTCTTTCAAACTTCCTATGGACATATTTGAACATATATTTAGACAATATATTCAATTAAATTTATAAGTCACCATGCATATTGAGATTTATTAATGGTTTTTGGAACCATACGATTATGCTTAAATTTTTTAATTTTGTTGGAATTTTTACAAAATGCTATCTTTTTCCTATTTTATGTATCTACTAATAGGCCTTTATTTAAATAAAGACAATAAAAAATAAATAAAAAAAAAAAAAAAATAAAAAAGAAAATAAAAAAAAAATTCAAACAAAAAAAGACAAAAAAATACAACTGGACATCAAAAGCAACATTCTTATAAATTTGTGGGAAAATCCATCCAATAGTTTTAGAAGAGAAGTCGCCTAAAAAAGCTGCGCATGGAAAACTACAGCAAATGCCTTTAAAACATGTATCTATTGTTCGGAATGCTTGTTTTCAGCCAAGGTTTTGCAGCAATTATATGATTGGTTTTAAAATACCTACATCAATTATAAATCATTTGAACTGTCATTTTTAGCTGTGAAGAAAAAATACCTTAGATTTGAGGAATAAATAGTATACAGTCAACAAACAAAAGTGATGGGGCTTTTTCCATGTAAATTCCTTTTTTGCTGGGACAGTAGAAAATTAAGAAATGTCAAATAACTTCAGTAAGCCTCAATAGTTTGCTATAAAACTTTCAGGATGACTTAATTGACATTTTTACAACACATTTAAACCATATTTGGATACAAACTCTGAGAAAAAGTATTTTTCAAAGTTTTGATGCAGCAGAATTTTGCATTGAAAATGCCCTATCAAAAAACAACTTTCACATGTGAAATATGTATTTCTCAACCGATTTTGAAAGCGAGGTATTTTCATTTATCACTAAATATGTCACTGATATACGACTTAAGTTTCAATTTGAATGTTGTCTAAAAATTCCACAAAACAACTTTGGCTGAAACAAGCGCCTCAAACAATAGTAATAGAGAAACATACACGCAAAGTATCGCAAACAAACGAGTACAAAGTGAAACAAAAAAAGAATTTATATTCACGATTAAACAAATCGTGCATTTTGTCTGTAACCACTTAAGTGTATGCAATAAAACTCCTAATAATGTTAAGAATATATTGTACGGTAATCTGCATAAATAGAATTCGAATTTCTTTAGACGTCATGGTATTATTATAAAACTATAATCGTTATAAGATTTAAGTTTCAGTCCTGAAAATAGTGTTCATGAAAGAAGTGTCAGCGTTTACCAGGAATGGCATAACACTGAAAGTATCACCAAAATAAGTGTCAGCGTTTACCAGTAATGGCATAACACTGAAATTTAACTGCCTAATATCACCAAAATAAGTGTCAGCGTTTACCAGTAATGGCACAACACTGAAAGTTTACCTGCCTGATATCACCAAAATAAGTGTTAGCGTTTACCAGTAATGGCCTAACACTGAAAGTTTACCTGCCTAATAACACCAAAACACAAACGTGCATATTAAATCCTTAATCATTCATGAGGTTGCTTCAACTCTTTTAAAATTTGAATAATATGTAATACCTAACTATACGCTTTACGTAAAATATTAAAAACACAAATAATTTACTATTTTGTTCCACATTGTCTCCTTAAACATGTTGATATATTTTTATATTGCTTCTTTGACATTACAATAATTTACCATACTTTTGAAATGCATGTAATTAGAATTAACATAATTAATATAGACATATTATACAATGTTGTAATTTATATTAACTGTATGTTTTTGTGGCACTGTCCGCCAGGACGTAGTGTTTTAGTAAACATGTATTTGTCTTTGCTACAGGGTCATGTTTGACCTATTGCAATTAATTACATTTATGCACACATTGTAAGGTTCATGGAGGATGGCCTCGAATCTCCATGGACCTATGACGAGGCATAATAAAATTTCTTCTATTCTATTCTATTAAACAAACGCTGCAATGGCATATTAAGTGTTCGTTTCATATTCAGAAATAGTAAATGAGTTATTTTATTTATTTATTTATTTATTTATTTATTTATTTATTTATTTATTTATTTATTTATTTATTTTATTTATTTATTTATTTATTTATTTATTTTTGTTTTTTTATTTTATTTTTACGGGCCTAATAAGTTTGTAAAACATTAACATCATTCAACGCGTTTTATATTTTACATATTGAAACGAACACAAGATTAACTTTATCATATCATATCGTTGGGTAGAGATATTCACTGAACTAAGGAGTAACTAGCAATAGCTCAAGTTAAAAGATACAATTGTATATTGTTGTTGAACATTGCATGACGTCATTTATATGGTTATATAAAATGGCATAAAACAGACGTCATTTAAGCTGATATTATTCCCATGAGTAATCTGTGTTTTATCTTTATTTGAATATTGTTACCTTAAACTAGCGCTGTTTCACTGAACTCAGAGGTGACCTTGGATATAGAACGTATTCATCGGGGTGTAGAACGCAAGAGGTACGTATAAGTAACTATATGCGTTAAATGACTGTAGAACGGACGAGATATGTATACGTATATGTGATAAGGGCTGTGCAACAAATGTGGTATATATAAGTAACTACGTATGTTATAAGAGCTGTAGAACGGAGGAGGTATGTATAAGTAACTACGTATGTTATAGGAGCTGTAGAACGGAGGAGGTATGTATAAGTAACTACGTATGTTATAGGAGCTGTAGAACGGAGGAGGTATGTATAAGTAACTACATATGTGATAAGGGCTGTGCAACAAATGTGATATATACAAGTAACTACGTATGTTATAAGAGCTGTAGAACGGAGGAGGTATGTATAAGTAACAACATATGTGATCAGGGCTGTGAAACAAATGTGGTATGTATAAGTAACTACGTATCTTATAAGGGCTGTAGAACGGAGGAGGAATGTCTAAGTAACTACCTATGTTATAAGGGCTGTGAAACAAAATGTGGTATGTATAAGTAACTACACATACTGATGTTATAAGGGTTGTAGAACGGAGGAGGTAAGGCTAAGTAACTACACATACTGACATTATAAGGGCTGTGAAACGAAAGAGGTACGTATAAGTAACTACATGTGTTATAAGGACTGTAAAACGCAGGAGGTACGTATACGTAATTACATGTGCTATAAGGGCTGTGAAACAAATGTGGTATGTATAAGTAATACGTTTGTTATAAGGAATGTAGAACGGAGGAGGTATGTCCAAGTAACTACCTATGTGATAAGGGCTGTGAAACAAATGTGGTATGTATAAGTAACGACACATACTGATGTACAGTTATAAGGGCTGTGAAACGAAGATGGTACGTATAAATAACTACGCATGCTGATGTTATAACGGCTGTGTAACTACGCATACTGATGTTATAATGCCTGTGGAACGAAGATGGTACATATTAATAACTATGCATGCTGATGGTATAAGGCCTGTGTAACGAAGGTGGTACGTATAAATAACTACGTATGCTTATGTTATAATGCCTGTGTAACGAAGGTAGTATATATAAATAACTACACATGCTAATGTTATAATGCCTATGGAACGAAGGTGGTATGTATAAATAATTACGCATGCTAATGTTATAAGACCTGTGGAACGAAGGTGGTATGTATAAATAACTACACATGCTAATGTTATAATTAAGGCCTGTGGAACGAAGATGGTACGTATAAATAACTACACATGCTGATGTTATAATGCCTGTGGAACGAAGGTGGTTTGTATAAATAACTACGTATGCTGATGTTATAAGGTCTGTGGAACGAAGATGGTACGTATAAATAACTACACATGTTGGTATAAATAACTACACATGCTGATGTTATAAGGCCTGTGGAACGAAGGTGGTATGTATAAATAACTACACATGCTAATGTTATAAGGTCTGTGGAACTAATACGGTACGTATAAATAACTACACATATTGATGTTATAAGGTCTGTGGAACGAAGGTGGTACGTATAAATAACTACACATGCTGATGTTATAAGGTCTGTGGAACGACGGTGGTACGTATAAATAACTATGTATGCTGATGTTATAAGGCCCGTGGAACGAAGATGGTACCTATATATAACTATACATGCTGATGTTATAAGGCCTGTGGAATAGAGGTGGTATGTATAAATAACTACGCATACTGATGTTATTTTGTTATCACAGTGGCATGAATTCTTTGTTTAAATTGATTTGACCATGTATCAATCAAATTACAGTTTTGCATAGTGGTTCTGATACTATTTAACCATTGAGAATGACAAATACCAATATAATCTAGGAGATGCAATATTCCATATAGTATATTAGATAGTTTTCCTTCCTTAGAAGATATCATTTTAGCCCAGAAACTTGTCATTCTGGTTTTTAGGAAAATAATTAAAGGAAATCTACCTAATTCGCCAAATACCATACCTTTTGGCGTACATCCTTTGACTTTAAGAATGGATTTGCAATACTTGAAATGGAAGGTCTCAATGCTGTTAAATTTCGGAAAAAAAATATTCTGAAATATACATCAATATAAGTGCAACCGTTGTGTCAAATAGTTTAAGTTAAATATCTGTAGATAACCCTAATTCCGTGGCTTCTTTTTTGACAATAAAGAATGTTGCTTTTTCAGCTTGATCAATTAAGTTAGATCTAGTTTAAAAGAAAGTACCACGGACGTTAAAACTGATATCCAAATAACCAAATTATGTATCAAACCTAAGGATATATTTCATATACGAAAACAGGAGTGTTTTTGATTTTTGATTTACTAAAGATCACAAATTTTGTCTTGGCAGGATTAACATACAGATTCTAAGTTTTGCAATATAATAGTATATCATTTAAAGCTGCTTGCAATTGTTCAGGTGAATCTGCTAAAATGACAGTATCATCCGCGTACAAAAATAAATATAGTTTGACAAAATGTTCTAACTCTGCTGTGTCAAATGCTGAGTGTATTAGGTCAGTAACATGACTTAAAAATCATGTAAGAATATTAAAAAGTACTGGAGATAGACTTTCTCCTTGACGAACGCCTATGTTACAGTGAAAAAAAGTTTGCTGTATTGCCATCAATCTTAATACAGGATTTACTTGTTGATACATATTTTTGATAAATAAAACGTTTTACCATCAACTGAGTTTCTAAGCAATTTTATCCAAAACACATTTATATTAATAGAGTCGATGAAGGCACAAAAAAGCTTCTGTTTCTGATATAAAAATATATTAATAAGGGATTTTAAACTCATGAGTAAAACGGAGGAGGTTTGTATAAAACAATACAACTGTTTGCAACGTACAATTAGCACATGTAAGGCCATATATGATGGTAGGTGTTTTGTGGTGGAGGCAGACCACGCACTTATTCCTGGGTAGAACTAGTACTGTACCTCCCGCCATTCGTAAAAATCGACGCTTTCTCGCTTACAAGGTGAGCTCCCACTAGGAGTCAAACCCACAGCGGTGAGAGGCGAGAAGGTTTACAGCGCAACGTCTTAGTCCCTCGACCACGGAGGCACTGGATAGATGTCAATTACTTCGTTATGCATTTGCTGTTTGCCATTTTCATCAAAGATAAACAAATAGAAAGTCACTTATTTTAATATATTTAAGGGTCATACCGTTGTAAAAATGTTGCCACATTTGTTAACTGTAACTGAATAATCGCATAGCTAAATGAATCTACCCGGAAGCTCTCTTACTAAGCCCCGTTTTATCAATCATCTTACGATAATTTTAATCGTAAATCAGATTTTTAAAATGGTCCACTTGTTTCCACCATTCCATTTCCAAGCATTCAATGTAGACAATTATGTGTGCATGTCGTGTAGGAATATCACAGATATAAGAAAATGAAACAAAATCACGTTTATTTGTAAAGTGTAATTTAACAGTAAAGCATTTAGGAACATTGTCGTAAGCTGTTTAATATAACGGGACCAGAAGAATTAAAAACAATGTATGTATAAAGCATACATACAATAAATCATACATACATATATGTTCATATATAAGTACCAATACTACACTTATATTTATAGGTGTGTTTAGCTCCACACACGTCGGTAGCTGCTGGTTTGGTTGGCAAGAGATTCGTCATAGAACAAACGCCCGTCTGTCAACAATGTTGTGGGGTAGATCTGTGCAATAGTAAACTATGTGCAGCAGTGAACTCCGGTAATATATACATACGTATCAGCCGCAACATTTTCTTAACGTCATTGTACTTTACGTCAAATTACAAAATTATAGATTTTGGAAGCCGATATAGTTGTCCTACCGATATCGATTAAATTATCAACCAAATTTAAATTCAATGAGATTGGTTTGTTGAATGGTGTTTTACTTCATTTTCAGCACATTTTTAGGCTACATATCACGCAATGATTCGTTCCTTCATTCGTTCGGGGTGATTTTTTTAGTTCTTTTGCCCCAGAAACTACGCAACTATATGGTTCAACTTTTCGTTCTGGAACGAAAGAACAAAACTGGTAGCAATCTATCATCACCGTTGCATGTACATACCTAGCGTTCAACTCTATTTCTATTGATGTTTACAGTATTAATAGTCCTACTTATTCTTGTTTTGATGAATTTAACGTTCGACTGGAGTTCTTTCATTTTATTTCAACTGTAGTTCTTTAATTTTATTTTTAAACAAACTAGTTATTCCACTGTCTGTGCTTCTTAAGTTTTCGAGTTTTGTTTATTATATTTTGTTTTTATATTCAACTGCATGCAGTTCTGCTTCAAAAACTATTCTGGCGTTTAAAATATATTACCACTCCATTAGTAGTTTCTAACGGATCGTGTGAGGATGACCCTTCGTTTGACTGTGTTCGAGTGAGTGGACTAACTAACCTATGTACTGATGTTGACCACGCTAAAACGGTCTGTCGTAAATTCTGTGGACTATGTAATCTCGGTACGTACTATTATAATGTATGGGTATTTAGTTTCGGGGACACATTTCATGAATTTTGAGTAAAACGAACACGTATTGCTTGAATGGAAAGTGGAGTTCACCGGGGATAGCCACATTTTAATTCTAAATTATACAATTATTAAACAGAATAATACGATACGTATCTTTAAACACACGGTAATTGTGTTATAAAATGCAATCTGTGTTGAACACTAGTATTGTTTTTGAAGTCGATGGTGACTGGACTACTTGGAACACGTGGTCTGACTGCAAGGTCACTTGCGAGAACGGGACTTCTACGAGATCTCGAACATGTACAAATCCCGCACCAGAAAACGGGGGACTGGACTGCATTGGTCAAAGTACAGAATCGCAGATGTGTCAACGACAAAAATGTCCAGGTATTTTTAATCACGTTGCAAATAAGCAATACCATTATAACAAGGAATTCAGAAAGGTTTTGATCCCCGTCTAAATTCTAGAGAGGAGTTATCTATATGCATAAATAAATTAGGCATATCATATAGATACCACAAAAACCTAGAACAACACAAGAGACTATTCGACCTATGCAAAGGTAACCTCGACAACTATAATGCGACACCTAATATAATCATTTGCTAATGAAGTTTCATCGGGATCTCAAAAATGATGGTCAATATGGGTCGTTTTATTTCATTCAAGGCGAATAACGCTGTAGTCAAATAAAATTTCTTCATTTTATATAATCGTATAGTTGTTAGTATCTCAAAACACCTCGAAAATATGGGCATGAAGAGAACAAAATTCAAATTAAGTGGAATGACAAAAATAGAAATTGTCTGACGGCATGCAAGCATTCTTAAACGAGACACACCTTCTAGTAATCATATATGCACACGTGAAGCATTATTCTAAGTGGTAATTTAAAACCGACTACAAAAACTGATGTTATCTAAAAAAAAATAAGAAATAGTTTTAAAATAATTAATACAATTTCACTGTTACCCATCCGTCGGATTTGCTCATCGTCGCAATCGTTAAAGATCTTATTGAAATGAAACTTCAAATACAATTTAGTGAACATCCTAAACCATTCACTAAAATTGTGCTTTTTTCAAACTTCTCCGTAACGCATTCGTCGATATTGCTTATTGTCAAACTGTTTCATATCTTACAGAAACAGTTTAAGTAAAATTTCGGTGAACACCCAAAACTTTTTTTTTTTTTAATTATCACATTCACAAAATGTATCAATGGAAGTAAAAACAAAAGGTAATAAGTGAATTTATGGGTACTGTTTTGAAGGAATTGTCAGCCTGTGACAAATAACCACAAGGTGCGTGTTACCCCGAATTGCACATATCTAAGAGCTAATAAATAACACAGTATTTAACTTTCTTTAGTCCATGGCTCATGGAGTCTGTGGTCCCCCTGGGGCAGCTGCAGTACAACCTGTGGTATCGGCCTCCAGCGTAGAGACCGCAGTTGTTCGAACCCATATCCTGCGTTAGGCGGGGACCATTGTTTTGGAGACGCACGAGATGATAGGGCGTGTTTCGTTCAAGCGTGTACAGGTAAATATTGTAATTTCTCTATATGAATTGAAGCGGGAAGATGGGTTAAACCAAACAGAATTCCTGTTATTGGTAGATTATGTTTATTTTGTAATAAACTTGAAGATGAATGTCATTTTGTGTTGGAATGCCAAACCTATACTGTCTTAAGAAAGCAATTCATTCCACAATATTTTTACAAGAGGCCAAAACATGATGACATTTTTGGAATTACTAAATTCACAAAATAAAGTATATATTCACAAGCTTTGTACCTTTGTTTTAAAAGCATTTAAATTACGAAACGAAACATTATATGGAAATTAGTAAATATAGGTAATTTATTTTACCGAATGTGTTATGAAATGTATGGTTCAGTATTTATTTATATTACGTAGTAATACGCCTTCTCAACGCTTAAGTCCACTTAACAAATGATAGAACTTGTTGTGCGCGTGCGTGCGTAAGTGATTGAGTGAGTACATGCGTGCGTGCCAGTATACGTGCATTTTGCTGTGACTGTCTCAGATTAACACATTTTCTTGTTTGTAAAATCCTACACTGTTGCATTGTTTTATGTAACTGTATATTGTATCCTCACGGACTTTTTAGCCTATTGGAATTTGGAAATAAAGTTATCTATCTATCTATGATAATTATATAATTAAGGACATATTTCCCAACGCTAAAAAAGTATGGCAAACTTGTTTAATTACTGCAAACATGATATATGATCGTTTGTTTGTATGGTATTTACGTCCTTTTCACAGGTAAATATTGTAGTTTCTCTGTATGATAATTATATAATTAAGGACATATTTCCCAACGCTAAACGGTCATTGAAAAAGTATGGCAAACTTGTTTACTTACTGCAAACATGATATATGACCAATTCAAACCTCCCGGCATCCGTAAGAATCGACACTTCCTTACTTACAAGTCGAGCTCCCAGTGGGAGTCGAACCAACAGCGGTGAAAGCGAGAAGGTTTACACAACGTCTTAACCCCTCGGCCACTAAAGTGCTGATACATGACCGATTGGCTCAGGGTAGCTCAGGTATATAAATTGAGGATCGAGTTTTTCTTTAAATAGCAGTTATTAGGGTATAGCAGTATATAATAATAATACTTTGCTATTGATAAACTAACTCTATGGCCCAGTGTTAAAGCTAATAGAGTATCAATCCGAAGGTCATGGGTTCGAATTTTGCATAAGCTGTAATACGTTTCAGTGAATGTGTGTGTTTTTGATGTTGTTTTGGCGATCGTAGGTAAAATAATTAAAAAGGTTCGCTACACAACTGTCTAATATATGGGTTTTCAGTCATGTTTCATGAGCTTGAATTTGGTAGAAAACCAAGCGTTAAACAGCTCCTTTTTGCTTTAGGTGCCCACTGACCTTATGTGCAGCTGTAGTAGCTTTAACGGATAGTTTTGTAACAATCTTAGGATCGATATTTTACGATTTCTTTTCAATATATATAGAAAGTATATGAAAGTACAAGTAGGATATTGAAGAAATAAAAATCTCTCTCGGTAATCTTTAAGCCTGTTCTAATTTATTCACTCCATAAAAAATACAGTCTAATTAATTGTCACCTTAATAGTAAAAGGTTCTATGTGCTTTCTTCGTTCATATACTCATAGTACCTTTTACCTCTAAGGTGACGAAATGTATCATTGTTTCTTAAACTGCAAGTTTTTTTAATAATTACTATAAACTACATTGATGCAAATGTAATTTTGTAGAAGTATAACAAAGTTTGATTTTTGTAGTAAAGTTGAATCCCCCAAATCGATCTCTAGTAGCTGTTTAACAGAGTGAACGTGTGTTCGGGCAGGCAGTTGCCTCCCCATGCGCGGTTCCTACATTACATCAACACTGCTTTAAGCGTTTTATCGTTTTTGATTTTAGTGGGAAATGTTTCGGCCTTGTTGCATTGACGCAAACATGACAAGATAATGGCAAATATTTTTTTTAGAAATTGCTACAGCTTGCAGATTTAAACATGGCTGCCATTTTTTAAACGTGGTTTTAAAACATGTCTGAGGTGGGGGGTTGGGAGTAGGTCGAGGGGGTAAACAGTTTGCAACCGAAACGAATAACCAAAAGGCTTGCATAAACTGTTTGTCATAAGTAGGAAAAAGTATGTCTATTCAGTTCATACAAGGAGTTCCTAAACGTTATCTTGAAAAATGCAATAGATAATATGGCGCATGTCGTCATTTTTGTGTGCATGCTTATATATATAATAGTTTAAGTAAGACCGGATTAATTCTTATCATGCAAATGTAAACCTCTTTTGTACTGGGTGTAATCGGTGTCGTACAGCATTTAGAGCCAAGTATTTAAGGTTGAAATTGTTATACATCTAAAATAAAGTATTTGCATATCTGAATAAACTTGTTGAAATTAAATAACATTAAGATGAAAGCTAGGTATATACATTAGTTATATATACATACATGCGCTGTACCTCAACTTTTAAGAATATCACCTATTGGGCTGTTTCCGTTGTTATAATTATGCCAGAAACTCCAGTAGTTCTATTAAGTTTCATTTTTTCTGTTTTTCCAATTAACTTTACTTGGGTCCTTATCCATATCAGTTGTGAAAGAAATGTATTAAGGGTTAAATTTAACAAGAAAGGAAGTAAAACCAGCAACAACTATTTTTAAAATATAACACATTTATTTAAATACTACAATGAAAAATATTCACTGACAGAAAATACATAAAATGGATCCAGTATTTCTTAATATCCAATATACTAATAAAGTCCAAATAATATTGGCAAGTGTCCCTTTAATCTGAATTGTCAAGTGTCCCTTTAATCAATATTGCCAGGTGTCCCTTTTATCCAATTTCACTTCAAATCTGTCCTGGTTTATTCATTCACAATAGTACAAATGTCCAAATAATCCACTGTAACTTTTATTATGAATGAACACAATTTTGTTTCACCCACTCACAATATATTTTATTCACAGCATACAATGTTTTGTAAATTCTCAATTAAAATAATGATCCAGATACTCCACTTTGAATACATACTGAAACCAAACAACACCACAAAAGGCTGTATAGAATATTAGAGTAAGAGTAAGATAAACAAGTTATTTTTAAATAACCTTAACAGTCATATGATGTATCACCTGATGTAAACAATAATTTAGAAATTACTAGAATCAGCTATTTATATATGTGCTATTAATAGAAACAATCTGATAACTGGATCAATAAACATGTACACTTATATAGCATTATATTCATGAGGGTAACACTATATATTCGGAATTCCCGGAGTCACTAATAAATACCATACTGTATACGTAAAAATCCGAAAGCAATCTTTAGATTTATCATATCATATTCATGGCGGGTCTGTCCTCCATGAGCGCTATGTTTGTATTGCTTCTTACATTTCCGACGATAGTAATTGAATTGAATTGGGATTTTACGGCGCACCAACACAAGAAAGGTTGTATGGCGCCAAACAGGGATGAACATGCCAGGCACATCCTCCATTTACGTCTAGATAGAATATGGAGAATGGGCCTAGAACCTTCTAACCTGCAAAACTGCAGAGTTGCTGCAAGTTCTATTGTAGACACTCCATTTATGATGGAGTCACGTTTTCACATTTGCATATGCGGTCTCATGAAGAAAACATTGAATGAGCATGATAAGAAAATTACAAAATGAACATGAAAGGGGAGTATTTGCAGGGGGTTGGGGTGGGGGTATTTGCAGTGATTGTATTCTACCCCGGCAATCACACGGGTCCCGACGATAGGCTATGTGATATGTAATAGGATCTTGTTGTTTAACTTGAAGATGGTGGGTGGAGCATTTGGTCTTCATGGGACTCGTGCAGTGTCACGTGCGGTACAGGCATGACGACAAGACGTCGCACGTGTACTAATCCTGCGCCATCACAGTTTGGTAGAGACTGTCAAGGAGACCATACAGAGAATCAACTGTGTAACGGACCACCATGTTCAGGTATAAATCTGTTTTATAATAATAATATGAACTCAGGTTAAACCTTAAAGCTACAGAGTCTCTATATCAATCGATTTCTTCTTTGTAGGCGTGTCTTTATTTGTAACTTAATGTTCACCAGCTCATGTTTAAGCGAGCAAATGTAGCGCAGGGTATCATTTACTGTATATACATCGACCAGTGCACATACTAACTATACAACAGGCAACAGAAAAAAAAGTCATCACTAAAGATAAAATGAATTGACATGTTCTACTCCAGTTCTATGGCTTATTCAATTAAAACTAACAGGAATTTAACTGCCATCCTTTTGTCAATTTTATAGGGAACTTATTGCAGAGATTGCTTTGTTGTCGTGTGTGTTGGGGAGGACACAAAGGACAGACTTATGAAACAGTCAATTATTGTTTTATTTTTATGTTTTACATTTAATTTTGAGCGGCATCATATACTACTATCAAAATATTTGTTTGCGGACATGGCCTTTAAATCTATTGTGACATATTACTGGGGGAACACCCCCACCCGCTCCCCCTACAAGGGACTTCATAAAGATTGTTTTATATATATATTTTTTTTTTTTTTTTTGTTTGTTTGCACGTTAGAATGAAAGATTTGTTTTTCCAGAGCTTGGGTTTAAAGCCATTGTGAAATGTTTCACCCCACCCAAACCCCACGCCCAGCCCACACACCCCATACACACAAACCAAAAGTTACCTGATAAAACAGTATTTTATATCATTTTTCTTTTTATATTTCTTTTACATTTGTGAAAAGAAAAAGAGTTGCTTTCCGGGGATGGGCTTTTAAGCTTTTGTGACGTGTTTCACAGGGAACATATTGTTGGGGGAGGGGGAACGGGGCGAGGTACACCCCTACACCCCAGCACAGGGGACTTGACACATATTATTAGCAGAGGAATACTTCCTTACTCCCGGGAGCAGGCCTATATTTAACTTGGAAAACAATAATGATATGTAAAACAATCCTAAAATGTTGGGGAAACAATGCATTAAAAATCGGAGGAGGAGAGGAGGAGTGTGTGGGTCGGTTAAGGTAGAATTTTATCTCGTTTTGCGAGCATAAAATGTCTATATTCATGACAAATATCGCTTGTACACGTATGAGCACCATTTTGGTCCAAATATTAAAACAACTCCTACTCCCAAACCCTTCCCCACTCGGGAGCTTATTAGGAGTAGGCTATGTTAAAAACAGGCCGTGCTACGTTCCTGATTAGTTAATTTGGATTAACAGGGACATGGGCTCACATTCCCTTCCTGGAAATTATATTCACCTGAGCCGTCAGGCGAGGTAGAATGTAATTTCTAGGCAGGGAATGTGAGCCCATCAGAATCCAAATAACGAATTTGTCATACTTCAAAGTTGGTACTACTAGCTTATATTACATATTTGTCTGTGATTTGTATAGGAAATACTTGGAATAGAAAAGCTATATTAACTCGTTTACTCTACTGGGAAATATCTCCCAGTTACTGGGAAATATCTCCCAGTGGCTCCCAGTGGGAGATATTTCAGTACGGAACATTGCTCGGCCTTTTCCGTTAGTGGCGGGAACATCAAATGACGCTCCGATTGTTTTACGGACGTCGTCGTTTAATTCCGCCATTAGGTCTCACACCTCAATTAATTTTCCCATAGGGTTACTGTACAGCCTTTTCCAACATCTGAGCTTCAAAGCAGGGCAGCAGACATTGTTGTTGGTTTAATATCTTCAGTATAGCCAAGACCAGTAATTTAAAACAATAAAATACATCATCTGTCTTTTACACTGCAGATGTATGCTAAAGCAAAGAAAAACCTATTTTTCAAATTAAAAATTGCCTAAAATTGAAAAAAAATAGAATTATTTTCTGTTTTCCTTTTGTCTCTAGGTCCGTGAGCTTTCAGGGGAGATAATAGAGGGGTGAGACCTGAAGAGAGTAAATATTTTTAGCAACTTCATCCATAACATAACATTTAGTAGCTATGTGCAGTACCTATAAAATAAGACCATAAGCATGCTTCTATCATATTTACAAGTGAAATAATTCAGGATTATGTGATAGAGAGTAACGCGTGGATTCGACAAGTTCCCGCTGTGAAATAAAAGTCCAAAACATGTTTTCCTAATATGTAGCATTTGTGTGATAACTACACCATTTGTGCCTCAATCTTCATGAGATTTTTACCACAATCTCCTTTTGTCATCTGCTATCATATAATAATAATTAAAACAATATTAGTGCATATCATGGTATCAAACATATGTATTCAATGATCAACTGCTGAAATTTGAATAGGAAAAATATAATTTCTTTCTGTATCCATGGTAACAAGATAAAAGTCTAAAGTATACCAGTCAATAGCTATGCATTTAGATTCTACATGTCAAATTAACCCCCAAATAAGCTTAGGTCTGAGTATATGAAAAAATATGAAAGTCTGAGTATCACTTGAATTTTGGCGGTATTGCACCTTTAACATAAAAATACACAAGAAACGCCATCAAATGTAGTATTTCTGTAATATATCTGCCATTTTTGTCTCAATCTGCATGAAAATTTCCCCAAACATGATCTGTGTCACCTGCTTTCAGGAAATGCAACACAATACATAAGTACCCCATATAGAACAAAAATAATTGAAGCTGTAACTAACTTTTTCGGTAAAAAAAAAAAAAATCAAGAACTGCACCTATTTCGACTAGATAACAGAAATACAATAATGAGAAATTCCACCTAAACAGAACATCAACATTATTTATCTCTGTAATAAATATGGAGAACACCAACAGAAACTTGATAGTGGGAAGATACAACAACAACAACAACAACAACAACAACAACAACAACAACAACAACAACAACAACAACAACAACAACAACAACAACAACAACAACAACAACAACAACAACAACAACAACAACAACAACAACAACAACAACAACAACAACAACAACAACAACAACAACAACAACAACAACAACAACAACAACAACAACAACAACAACAACAACAACAACAACAACAACAACAACAACAACAACAACAACAACAACAACAACAACAACAACAACAACAACAACAACAACAACAACAACAACAACAACAACAACAACAACAACAACAACAACAACAACAACAACAACAACAACAACAACAACAACAACAACAACAACAACAACAACAACAACAACAACAACAACAACAACAACAACAACAACAACAACAACAACAACAACAACAACAACAACAACAACAACAACAACAACAACAACAACAACAACAACAACAACAACAACAACAACAACAACAACAACAACAACAACAACAACAACAACAACAACAACAACAACAACAACAACAACAACAACAACAACAACAACAACAACAACAACAACAACAACAACAACAACAACAACAACAACAACAACAACAACAACAACAACAACAACAACAACAACAACAACAACAACAACAACAACAACAACAACAACAACAACAACAACAACAACAACAACAACAACAACAACAACAACAACAACAACAACAACAACAACAACAACAACAACAACAACAACAACAACAACAACAACAACAACAACAACAACAACAACAACAACAACAACAACAACAACAACAACAACAACAACAACAACAACAACAACAACAACAACAACAACAACAACAACAACAACAACAAAAACAACAACAACAACAACAACAACAACAACAACAACAACAACAACAACAACAACAACAACAACAACAACAACAACAACAACAACAACAACAACAACAACAACAACAACAACAACAACAACAACAACAACAACAACAACAACAACAACAACAACAACAACAACAACTTATGTGATCACTGTCCAGTATGGCATACAAAGATGAGTTGTTGACAACTTTAAATTTGAGACATCAACAATATGGGAGATATCAGATATATCAAATTAGATATCTGCTGTCTCTGTGATATTTCCTTACAGAAACATGTGGCTTCTGACACAATGCACATGTATACACCAGAAAACATCATGTTTTTATTTATCACATTAATTGTCATGATTGCACAGCTGTCAAAAAAGTATACATACATGCACACAAATTGCTCGAAAATGTTATTATGGGATTTATATCAAATACCTGATATGGGCATATACTGGACACAATATGTGCCAAACAAATTCTTCATCTGTACCAACAACTAGTTGAAATTGTCTGACAAATCATTACTTTGAAACTAACACACAAATCAAATGAATCAAGGTGTATAACGGGCTTTAAAAAAAAGGCGTCTGTGTGACTATGATGAAAAATTAGCTACTCTTCAGGTCTCACACCTCAATTAATTTTCCCATAGGGTTACTGTACAGCCTTTTCCAACATCTAGGCTTCAAAGCAGGGCAGCAGACAGTGTTGTTGGTTTAATATCTTCAGTATAGTCAAGACCAGTAATTTAAAACAATAAAATACATAAGTTAGCCAGGTTGTTGTTTTTTCTCGCTCATGTTTTGTGAACCCTTTGGAAAATACAAAATTCATACACTATCTAGCTGAATATGCGGTGCTTCGGTCAAACAATTCTGAAATTTGAATGAAACCTCATATCAATATGGGATTTTCTGTATCATCTGTCTTTAACACTGCAGATGTATGCTAAAGCAAAGAAAAACCTATTTTTCAAATTAAAAATTGCCTAAAATTGAGAAAAAATAGAAGTATTTTCTGTTTTCCTTTTGTCCGTGAGCTTTCAGGGGAGATAATAGAGGTGTGAGACCATTTGGGAACAACGATTACGGAAATTAACGAAGAGTTCCGGTTCCACTATGACGTAACGTCGTCTTGGCGTTCTCGCACAAACTGGTGTAAAAAAGCGTGAATCATTAGAAATATTAATCAAATATCATTTTAAATTATGTAATATATAGTTTAATAACCAGTGTTTTTGAGATACTGAAAATATCTCCTTCGGTAGAGAAATGGCCCCGATATAAGAACTCGTGCTCCGCACTCGTTCTTATATCGGGGCCATTTCTCCGCACTCGTTCTTATGTCGGGGCCATTTCTCGTTCTTATATCGGGGCCATTTCTCCGCACTCGTTCTTATATTAGGGCCATTTCTCTACCTCGGGAGATATTTCCCGTATCTCAAAAACACTGGTTATTAAACTCTATATAATATTGAAGAAAAAAATCACACACAAACTTAAACAGGTTTTCTTTTTTTAATTCTGCCAATTTCCCAGTATCGTTTACCCCGACTATTTCATTTCGGATACGTGACGTCTAATGTTTACTTTCATGACGTCACGAAAATTTTAAACATCGCCAAATTTGGATTTTCAGAAGAAATACACGTCGTGGGTTTCCGTCTGCCTTCGGCAGCCGATGATTTTTTTTTGGAAATCAAATAAGTTAACGTTCGAAGAATATTTAATTAGTCTTGATCATCTTCGTCCGTTCGTCCGTCCGTTGACGCACATCTTGTCCGGACTATTTAGGCAGGGACCCAACTTCTCGTATCGTGCAAAAAAGCACTTTTGGTTTACCCGGAAAGATATACTCGTGATTTTTTGCATGTCAATAGCAGAAACTGTGCTATATACGAAACCACTGTATGGATTAATGGTATTCTTTGCATTTCGTAACACCGACGCATTTTCTACGGAAGCCCGTAAGTGATAAGAAAATATTGATATTCAAAGAAAAAATGTAGATACAAGTTTATATTTTAGCGATTTGAATTTGTTTTGTACATAAATAAGACATAAGCACGCCTGGTTATATTCTGTTTATAGTATATTCGGAATGGTTAAACAAAGTGTATTTGCTAAATATTTTGCTATACTCTTCTATTTTTAGGCCTTGAGCCAGGACCCAAAATTTTCGATATTGTTACCAACTCAAGGGACAAATTCTACCATCACTTTTTGAAAAGAGCAATGTATATAGATTACATTTTTCAATGATAGCAATCTTGAACAGGTAGCTTATATAAAAAAAATCGAACATTAATAGGTTATCATTGTAGCGCTTTCATATAAGTTTTTGATGTTCATTTTTGAATGTCATGCTTGTGTGAATACTTATTGATGTACTTTTTAAAGATGCACTTAAGTTTAAAATTCATTGAGTTATATAAAGCGCAAAAAAGCACTTTTTTAGCATTGAATTCAGTTTAAAATCTCTATGTTGCTTCAAATTAGAAGTCAATTTACCCCACCCACTATTGACACATTTTATGCATTTAGTTTAGTTAATATTTTTTACAATATATGTGTAAACTTGTAAGAATCAGTAATTTACAATATTTCTACATGATTTAAATAATATTATAATATGAATAAGGGATTGTTATGATATATTGATGAAATTAAGTACTAAGCAATGTGCATGGCATTGCACATATGTGTTCAGTAAGCCTGATAAGTTGAGACACATGCCAAACTGGAAGTATAAGCCTTCCTCAAAGTAACTGCAACATAAATAGTAATAACATGTTTTGATACATACATATATTGCACAGACGACGCATAGTCCAAAGGATTCTAGATAAAGGAAATGTGCGGTTTAACGTGTTTTTTTTTAACAAAAGTATTTTTTAGGTGTATGCGTCATGGCAATACTTATTATGATTACACATTTGGATTATGTACTACACATAAATAAATACATGCATTAAACATTGCATATTGCAACGCAACATCTTAAAAGTTGTCTATTTTAATACTTTTTAATTACAATTTTCGCATATTTTAAGGATATTTACACCTGAATTACCCCACCCATATACAACACAATGAATACATTCTGCATATGAAATGTAAAAATAGTAGTATATGCATTTGTACGAACCATTTTTGTGTTACTGAAAAAAGAATCGACGAAGATGAATTGATCTGAATTGGGGTTTTAAGGCGCACCAACACAAACATGTTATATGGCGCCAACAGGAATGAACATTCGACCCGGCTCACGATATCTAGATCTATATAAAAATGTGCAGAATGTACCTAGAACCTTCTTACCTGCAGAACTGCAGAGTTGCTGCAAATTCTCTAGTAAACACTCTATTTGTCGCTGGAGCCACGATCACTGCCACCACTGAAGTAGCACCTGAAACAATACAGGTTTCATGATGAAAATAATGAACAAAAATGGCAAAATTAACATGAATTCGGGAAAATTTTACCCCTATGCCTGAATATGCAGTGGTCATATTCTTGCCCGGGAACCACACGGCGTCGACGAAGAATATCTTTAGAGTGATACCCAGATCACTGTACTAACTACTTACCATGGCAACTATTTGTTAGTATTGGTGCAGTTGTTACAATATCACCTGCTTAGGATATGTATCTAAACATATATAGGTTGTGATGTTCTCCGTACTTGATTTAGATATGGAATTAACCTAGGATAATAAGCATCAACCCTACTTTTGCGCATGCAAGTGCAAGTGGACTGATTATTACCTAAAAAAGGTGTATTGCCAATGAAGAGAGAGAGGGTGTGTGTGGGGGGGGGGGGGCAATCTGCCCTACTCTACAGACGAATAGATACCTATGTTTCTTTAACATGATGGGAGAAAAAAAACAAGCTATACACGGGATCGCCTGGTTTACGTCCCCATCAGACGGACGAGGATAAAAGTGTCTTGCCCGAGAACACACCGACAAAATTCACTGGCTCCGGTGAGGCTTGAACCAGGTCCTCTGAATTTAAAGTTCCCCGTGCTATCCACTGCATCAACAGGCTGTATAAGCTCAAGCAGGATGACTGCATTAAAATAAATACAACTAAAATGTTAATCTGTCATAAAGGTTATATCCAAGAAGCTGGGTTCACAACGGTCTCTCTTATCTAGCAAGTTAGCATCAAGTTCATGTATGTCGAGTTGCAATGTGCCTGCAAGCCTTATATATGCCCAGCTCATTGCTGTTTTGATAATCTTGGCAATTAAAGCCTTGGGATAAAACAGGACAATTAAGAATACTCAGTACATATTATCTGATTTAAATAATATAACTTAATGTGACAATATAACATACATATAAGATATAAAAAAAAATTAAACGCTTCCAGATAAGAATCGGTACCCAGTGCATCGAGATAGATTACATTTTGTGATCACGGTTAGTTTACTGATGTTTACTCTAAAAGCTATATCCGACATACAGGTGCTACTGCAGTTAAAGTAGCTATCCCGCCAACAACAGCCACATTTTACAACCTATGTACATCGTTTCTAAACCTGACCACGAGGTATATACATAACTTACATCGTTTGAGAATCAAAACTCTATAGATACAATATAAAAAGCTTTAACCAGCCAGACAAAAAAAAAAAAAGGATAATTCATTTTACAATTATTTAATTACGGATATTACAAAAACCCATGAATAAACATATACTTTTAAGCGACACATTTGCATTATTATGTGAGATGAACACCTGGTTAAAGTTTTGATAAACTGTTTTTGTAGTGTAATTTTGTCGTAATTTGGCGGGTTATTTTAAAATTTGTATAACAAACACTTAAAAATCAACAGTTAAACCGTTTTCCTTTCTGTTTTTTTGTTGCAATTTGTCAAAAATGCTGTGGTCTACTTTGTGATTTTTAGTTCGTGGATTTATTCAATAAAACTTTTGAAGTGATTTTATGAAAAGTGTAAAACTTCAAGCCATAAACAAGAGACACACTCGCCTTGTCTCAAAGTGCTCTCATGTTTTAAGAAACATCAACAATTTCTTTATATAAATCTGTAAAACTGTGACCCCTGTGGTTGTCATATTTGACCCCATTGTCGCCATTTGAACAAACTAGGTAGAGGATCATAAGCTTATGGTACATGCAAACTATTATTTAGCTTCTGAAGTATCAGAGAAGCTGTTTGAATATATTTTCCTATATAATTCAATGTTATAGTGTGACCCCCGGGACCGGGCCAAATTTGATTCCAGGCTTGATTCAAGGGACACCATTTAAATTACTTGGTAAAGGACAATAATCTTAAGCTACATGTAGCTTATTACACCTCTAGCTCTTGTAGTTTCTGAGAAGATGTTTATAGACGTTCCTCACATAACTCTATGTAAATATTTTACCCCCGGGACCGGGCGAAATTTGACCATAATATCACCGTTTGAACAAAATAAATTGGTAGAGATCGATACTCTTATGCTACATTCATCGTATTAGACCTTTAGCTTTTGTAGTTTCAGAAAAAGAATATGTTATGGACTTTTCTATATAACTCTTTGTAAAACTTTAACCCCAGAACCGCCCCCCCCCCCACCTCCTACCCGTGTGGTTGCCCCCCCCCCCCCCCCCCCCCCCTACCCGTTTGGTTGCCGGGGTAGAATACAACCACTGCAAACACACCGTCACATGCATAGGGGTAGGACCGCCTCTCCCGTTTCATATTCATTCTGTCATTTTTTGTTCATGCTCATTAAAGGTCTTCATCATGACCCTTGCATTGTTTCAGGTGCCATCTCGCTCACATCACTAAGAGCAGTGGCAGAAAAACAATAAACGTGGCTCCAGCGTTAAAGGAGTGTCTACAATAGTATTTGCAGCAACTCTGCAGTTCAGGGTGAGAAGGTCCTAGGCCCATTCTCCATATTTTATCTCGATGTACATGGAGGATGAGCCTGGCATGTTCATGCCTGTTAGGCGTCATATAACCTTTCATGTGTTGGTGCGCCTTAAAACCCAATTCAATTCAATTCAATAACCCCAGAACCGGGCCATAGTTGGACACAGAGTCACGATGAACTAAAGTGGTAGAGAACCATAAGCTTGTACAATATGCAAAATAGTAGACCTCTGGCTCTTGTTTTTTTTAAAGAAGAGATTTTAAAGATGTTTCTATACGACTCTATGTAAATATATGACCCCCCTGGGGCGGAGCAAGATATGACCCCAGGGTCAACATTTTAACATACTTGCTAGTGGACCATAAGCTTATGCTTCATGCATAAAATGGGACCTCTAGCTCTTACAGTTTTAGGGAAAATTATTTATTTTTAAAGATTTCCTATATAACTGTATGAAAAAATGTTACCCCCGGGGCTGGGCCATATTTGACCCTGGGGTCACCATTTTATAAATACTTGGTAGAGGACCCTAAATGAATAATACATGCAAAATATTAGACCTGTAGCTCTTCTAGTTTCAGCGAAATCGATTTTTTAAAGAAACAATAGTTTTGCTTAAAAGGGGGAGATAACTCTAATAACAGGAATCAGCTACCCTGTTCACACTGCTATCATGGATTTTTTGTTTCTCTACAAGGTACTCAATAACATGGTACTAGTAAGAATTTGTCCCTTGAGATTGTAACAAAAAAGTGTATGGCTCACGGTCTATTTGGTCTTGTTTTGTTCTTTAGACATTATAGTCAATGAAAAGTATTTATTCCATTTTTTTAATTCATTATCTTGGCAGCCATCTTGGATTCAAAATGGCCGTCATATTTTTTCCCATTTATACCACCAACCATAATAATTTCTTTACCTTGGGCTTAAAATGTAAAAAATACTGGTTGTTGGTCATGGAAATTGCTGATATGATGAACTGCGGTCAGATTTTGATATCGAACCACCACATGACTTTCAAGATGGCCGCCATTTTCAAGATGGCCGCCGAAATATTGGAAGATTTCGGTAAGTAATACAGCTTATGTTCACTTGTTTACTGATTTTTGTTAGTTTTTCTTTCATTTTTAAAATAAAACCTTATGCTCTATTCTGTTTAAACAATTAAAATACATTTTTAAAACTATGCAGAATAAAATGAGATTAATATTAATATTACCGACAAAATGATAGGAATTTTATAATAAAAAAAACCTTAAACATCGTATTTTTTGCTGTTTAAAGCACTAAACTTATTTTAGAATGTCACATTCACTGGATAACAAACCTAACATTTATAATTTAATTGTATCATACAATTTACTATTTAAGAACTGATAAATGAAGAAAAAGAAAGGAAATAGAGAAATTTAGATAAATTATGCGTAAGACAATGTTTAGCTGTAAATTGATCCAAAACATATATTTGTATGTATTTTTGAACATTAACACATTCCCAAAATAAGACATAAATGCATAAAAAGTTTATGTATAGGAAAATAAATTAGTATAGTTTAACCTGTAATATGATACTAAATTCAGATGACTTTCAGTTACTTCCCTTTGTTTATGTTCCCCCATTTGTACACTGCAGACGTCAAAACAGTAAAATCAGTGATTTATAACATCATGGCCATGTTTCCTATTCCAGACCAGTTGTAAGTTTCTGGCTATATAAACTACACATGTAGTAAGCCTTTTTGTAGGCCCTATAATCTATTTAAAAAGTGTTCATGCATAACAAGGTCCATTTGTCTGAGGCAAAATAGTGTGGTAGTAATCGGATGTATACAATATTCGGGCATGCAGCTAAATCTATGAAACTAATGTTTTATATTATGAAATATATTGATGAAAATAAAATTATTAATGTAATAATGCATTCACTTGTTTTAACTGGATATTAATCTGTGTATTTACCAGACAAAACACAATAATTTCTGCTGAGATTTATAACCAATACAACGTCTTCATAGTCTAAACATTTGTCCTTTTCACAATATTGTAAGAACATTGGTGATGTAATATTCATATTTTATTTCTTATAATGAAGTTTGTCTATTTTAATTTCTAATGACCCTCAGTTTGTATAAACAATGTGTTCCAATAACAGTCATTAAGTATAGTCACCCCGCAAATAATGAATAAACATTATGAGTTTTGGCAATGAAAACAGCGTATACATATTTTATGTTACTGATCATCTTATTGAAATTTACCAAACTTTTTAAATGCTTGTTTTTTTTTCAGTTTGTGACGATGGAGCCTGTACCGCAAGCGAAAAGGGCAACAACGGATTACAAGTTATGCATCCTATGCCAAAGTAATAGCACGGAGAAACTTGTTGATACAAAATACAAGACATTTAAAGATTCAGCATATGACAATCTACTAACTATCATACATAGAAAAGCTGAACTTGGAAATACTGAGTATCTGAGGATTGGTAATTGCTTGCACAATGTGACTTCGCAAGATTTGAAAGAGAAAGGTGCCAGCTGGCATAGATACTGCCAACAAAAAGCCACAAATCACATAAACAGAGATGAAAAACGCGCACTAAAAGCCTCAATAACATCTGATATAAAACATCTTACCAACAGAAAAAGAGGATGTGCAAGTCTAGATAAGTCATTGGAAGAGCCGAGTGTTTCTACTCTAAAGAGAGTTACTAGAACTCAAACTAATCCCCAGATTTATGACAAAAACAAATGCATATTCTGTCAAGAAGATAAAAGTGACATTATTAACCAGATGCCAGTCTCAAAACAAGGGTAATGAGATTTTGAAGATAGTTGAAAACAGCAAGAATGAAATTTGGAAAGTGAGACTAGCAGATATCCTTTCAGTGGGGGATTTACTGTCAAGAGATAATGTGTACCACAAATCATGTAACACTAAATACTGGGAAAGATAATGAAGCAAATAAAACAGAAAATAGTGTAGACATACAGGAACGAAAGTTGTTAAATTTGCAAGCAGCAGAGGTTCAGTTCTATTCACTCCTGCTAGAAGATATTGATAATGGTTCTATCATTACAATGCTTGATGCCCTTAGTAGATATGAGCAAACTATGTCAGACTTTCAGCTCTCTTATGAAAATGAGTCCATGTACAAACTCAAGACAAAGTTTTGGAACATTTAAATAATGTGACAATTACATCCGCCTCTGGAAACAAACCGTCTATGATTCATTCACGTGCCACATGTGCCACTGCAATCATTGAAGCCGCTGATACACAAGCTAAGTCTGATGTTCAGAAAATGTATGACTGTGCAAGGCAGTTGAGAAATAAATTTAAAAAATCTGAATGTTTAACATGGCAGTTTGATGGCTCACTTTCGTACTAAGATAAAAAAAAATAATGAGCTGGTGTTGTTCATTGACTGGTTAATCCATGGTCCCAAAATAATGCACAATCAAATGTGAGAAATGAAAAAATGATTCAATCAGTGAACACTTTGTCCCAAATAATTATACAGTACTACAAATCTGATCGTCAAACATGTACAGTAGGCAGTATTCCAGTGGGTGCTACAACAGTGTTGAAACACCAATAGCAGTTGGACTGTCATACAATAATAGCAGTTGGACTGTCACTCCAACGTCACCATCTGAATCGAAGTAAGAAAAATATAGACATTCTAAATGCAGCATCAGTTGGAGTTTCATACAGCAGAGTTACAGAAATTACCACACAGATAGCCAATACAGTGGTAGACAGTATGAGAGAGTTTGATGGGGTATATGTTCCACTCTTGCTTCTGAAAGAGCACCCCATAAGAGCAAGTGCTGATAATGTGGACAAAAAGGTAGATACTCCTGATGGACAAAACTCTTTCCACAGTACGGCAGTGACTATATATCAAATTGTGAAAACAGGTGAAATTACTGAAACAGTTCGAGAGGAAATTAAAATTAAAAATGCGAATAATGCTGAGACATTGAGAGACGTTCCTGAAATGGTGATTGATCTTCATGAATGTAACATTAAAGGAACACCAAAGCCAAGAATCAGTCCTAAGTATGCATATTACAAAGTAGGAAAACATGAATCTGAGCTGCAACATGCAGAAACACAGGACCTTATGTGGCTCATTGCCCGATATATACACAGACATGATGCAAATGAAGATGACAGCAACAATCAGAACACAATTGTTCCTGTGTTGAAAGCTTATTATAACTCGGTAGTTATTACAAAAGAAGCCAACGGTGCTGTATCTGATCAAGCTCATACACTACCAATAATCAATTCCCCAGCACATGAATGGACAACACTGGTGACTGTATTAGAAAATCTGCATAAACTGAACCGTATAGTGAGTACAGATTCCAACAGTAAAGTAATGGTTACCTTTCTGAAATTGGAGTACCTTGATCAGCAGTTGTACAGTGGCTTCTTCCGGGAGCATTTCACACAAGCTTATGTGCAATCCGATGCCTTGGAAAATCTATAGAATATAGTGGTAAATATTTGTGGATAAAATCAGGAGTATATGGTGAAGTTGTAACCAACCAAATTATAAATGGAAATCACTATAACAGAGCAGTGGAGGCACATAAAATGACATTACAAGTGTTCTCAGATTTGTTCTCATTTTTTCGATAGTCGTCCAAATGTTTATGAAGCGCTGAAAGAAGCAGTGAGTGATTTGGAAAAGTCCATGACGTCGGACAGTTCAGCTGTCAGAAGTGAAGCCCACAGGAAAATGCTGACCACCCTTAAAAGAAACTGAATTTAGAGAAACAGATATATGATTATGACAACGAAAATGACAAGTACCCAATGTACAAATGGTACCGCATGTACATGCGACAAGTAATGGTGTTGCTAGCTTTTCATAGATCTGTGAAGGACCAACAGCTGTTCCTCTACTTATCATCACTGGAGAAATTGGAATGATACTTTTTCGCCTACAATAGACTTGACTATGCACAAAATATTCTTGAGTTTACAGCCAGAGCGTATGCAACTCAGACAGAAGACCCAGACATATGGTTTCAACTTTTGTCAGGACAGTTCGCATATACAAGTGGAAACATTCCATTCACCTCTATGGTATTGACCAAGCTCAAGAACACCAGAACAAACAACTGAAAGGTGATGGTGGCATATCAGGAATAATTAAAAACGAGCCAACAACATTCCTGAAATTCTGCCTTGCGGCTCCTGAATTGGCAAAGATATCAAAGCAGACTGAAGACAGGGTCTGCTTCTACTTCTCAGAAGCACCATCAGATGAACACTACTGTTAAAGAGAGACACGAGACCAACATAGCTAAGATGAAAACAGAACTGAGCCCCACCAACCCATTTAATGACAAAAGAGAAGACCTCTACAACATTATGACCAAAAAGGTTTTGAAACCAGAAGCGAGGGATAGCATTTTAAATGCTGAAAGTAGGGGAGAAAGTGCAAAAGCAAAGTTTGTCGAAGAGAGAATAAACGGTACTACAAATCGGTGGAACAAAATGTCGAAAGTTAAGAACCACACATGGAGTGACCTAAATCAAAGACCAAAGTCCAAGGATAAGACGCGAGATCAGAACATGAGGAGTACAACATCACTCCTATCCCGAATGCTTGTTGTTGCAAAATCTGATAGAAATCTAGATCTGAAGAACACAGTGTCAAATTACGATTTTTTAAATGTGAACCAAACAATCATGAATGATGATGGGACTCTCCTGAAATGCCAAAACAAAAGTGAACTCATGCATGCCTTAGAAAATCTCACAACTGATGAAAATACACCAGATATGGAAGAAATTGATTTCGAAAAAAGACATTAATTATTGATGGCATGGCCGTTGTTCAGGCCATTGTGAAGTCAAACACCAAGCTTGTATCTTGTCTTGAACTAACAAAGGTAGTAGTTCATGTCATAGACTGTATAGCAAGCAAATATTATTGTAGCAGGGTAATATTTGATAACTATGAAAGGAAATAACTATCAAGGACATGATACGGTATCAGGCATCAAACAATGATATAAGTGACATCATGATCGAAGACTGTACCCCTTTGTTTGAAAAGTATGTCTTATTGGGCCGCAACAAAATGAAACACAGACTGACAATTTATCTAGCTGACAAATTAATCGCAACTTCCAAGCATAGAATCGTGACAGTTACACGCCAAAGTGTTCAATCAAATAGCGAAGAGGTTCAGCCAGTAACTGGAGCAAGTTCCCAGAAAGAAGCCGACACTCTCATGGTGTTGCACGTCATCGAAATAGTCAACAGTGGATATTCAGTTGACTTCTACACTCAAGATACAGACTGGTTTGTTCTTCTTTTAAGAAGATTTGATTTATTAGGTCATGCCCCTAGGATTTTGACTGGCATAAAAGATCTAAGACGTGTAGTTCCTTTAACACCAATGTACAGCAGACTAGGTGAAAAGAAGTCAAAAGCACTTCCAGGCATGCATGCCTTAACAGGGTCAGACACTACTGGACATATTAATGGCGTGGGCAAGAAAAAGGCATTGAAATGCCTCATGGAGAGCCCTGATGACATCTTGACCAGTCGTGCCATGTTGGGTGATGGTCCAACTCCTTCTGAAAGGACGGTCAAGGATTGTATGCAGTATTTGTGCATGCTTATAAGCACTAAGGCTATAAATACTACTGATCCCGGAGAAAACCGCTGGAGGAAATTTGTGACATTATCCTTAATACAAGGAGTTGACAAAATGCCTCCTACCTATGGAGCCTGGTATCAACATATTCGCAGAGCTCACCTGCAGACTAACATATGGGTACAAGATACAATCATTGATCCTATAATGCCTGATCCACTGAAACTTGGATGGCAGACAGATGATGTTCTGAAGCTGAAACCAGTATTGACTGCTATGCAGGTGTCCACAGATGCAATGGTCGAGCTTGTGAAATGCAACTGTGATGTGAGCAAGTGTACACGGAAGTGTAAATGTAAACAGAACAAGTTAACATGTACAAAGTGTAAATAATTATATTTCATGTCTCAGTTGTATCAACGATCTATTAAATACAGTTTTTGATTGTATGTGGTATTCTTGAACATTATTGGATGAATGAAATCTAAATTTGCATTTGTGTATTAGGAAAGACGACGCCATTATTTTTATTTTTATATAATGGTCGGGCGTGTAACCATATTGCAGTCATTTAATTATAATATGACAACTATTATGTCAATTAACATTTATAATGTTACTATTGATATGTTCTTGCTTATTTTGAAAATTCAGAATGATACAATATCATTTCTAAAGCAATTGATTATTTACATTCAATATATTTTATTATAATATATTCAAAATTGTACAAACGATTGTTTTTGTTTCGAAAAATAGAACTAATTGACATATTTGATGAGAAAAAATATTCATTTGTTTCGTAAATATACTTATAGTTATGTATGATCATGTTCTGTTCAATAAAAGTGAAAAATAATGCCCGTAAACATGTTCCAAAGATCAATTAAAAGCCGTATATGTGGAAAATTATGTAAAAAAGGCCGCCATACCAATGCACATAAAAAATGGAAGCAATACTTTTTGTCATAAGGATTATATTACCTTTCATAAAAATACATTTCCCAAGAGTATAGCAAAAAATTTAACAGGTTGACCATTCAGCATATACTATTATGCAGATTGCAATTTTTTTAATTAAAAGCGGTTTAAGGATTGAAGATGGCGGGCAGATGGGTGGAGGGAGGGACGGGCATCCACCTTTTGACTAAAGCTTTCATGCACGTTGTTAATAACTTATGTAGATTGTTTTCGGTTAAAACCAACTTTACTGTGAAACGTTATATCGTTAAGATGCCACTTTCTTACGAACAAGGCCGATTTTTTCCTTTTCAGAATAGAGTTATGACCCCTGAGTTACTTAACAAAAATGCACATTTTGGGTAAAGCTCAGGTGCAAGGTTTTGATAACTTCTTTATCTTATTTTGGTTTTTAACTAAAATTGCTGGGAAGCCTTATATCAAACAGACATCACTTCCATACGATCAATGGAAAATCAATGGAAAATTATGTAAAAATGGCCGCCATACCAATGCACATAAAAAATGGAAGCAATACTGGAAAATACTTGCCTTTTCTAAATAGAGGTATGGTCCCTGATTATCTACGAAAATACATTTTTGTGTTGAGTTTATGTTGATTAATCAAGTTTTGTTGAAAATTAAACAACATTTTTAGTGGAAATTTTATATACAAATAGGATACCAGTAAATGTTAATAATGTTTATGATACATCAAATTCTTTTGCCATTTTGGAATAGAGGTATGGCCCTTAATTTACTTAGAAAATATGAGTATTGCAACAACTATCTTTAATTGTGTAGGGTTTAAACCATATCGTTTTTTAGTGTGAAGTCTTAATAACATTAACATATTGGCGGATATTTAGAATCCGTTCAATGGTAGCTTTAGATTTCTTAATACAGGACCTTTAATTTAACTTGAAAATAGAATAGTAGTTACTGCAATTACTGCCTTGTCAAGTTGTACATTTCCAAATTGGTTCACTATTTCTGTCACAGTCAGATGATTGTATTTATCAGAAAAATAACGGGGTTTTTGTTGACTAGTTCCGTTGGAAGGCGATTGAGCGACGTCAATGTTTGGATATGACGTCTGACAGAAATTCTCCAAAACATCTTGAATACTATCTAAATGATTTATTTGAAATTTGCACTTTTGTTAAATATGATCATTAACTGTCCAACCAACATTGGTGTTTCTGTGACCTTGAGTTTCAATTCCAGGTTCTGTTTGATTGAACAGGCAACATTTGGTTAAGACGGTTGTCAACGTTTTTCAAACACATCATAAACTTGAATACTTTCCTACGGATTTTGTCGCCTTGATCCATGAGACCCAATATATTAAATAGTGTAATAGAGTCATGTTTACAGTTTAAAACTATAAGTATCACTAAATGTGATCAATATCCTTTTTCGAGTCAGAAACACATTATGGTATAAAAATCGAGAAGGAAATATAACATTCACAAAACACAGTCATTCAACCAAACACATGTATTTGAAACAAACACCAATCACAAGGACAGAAAAGAGCAAAGTATGCGAAATGGCAAACTCAAACGGTTGGAAATATGGGTACCTCCTTGGAATGGTCAGTGACAATATGGGAACCTCCTTGGAATGGTCAGTGACATAAAGGCCGCCGGGGTTAAACCAGGTTCTAGAGTGCACATAACCTCACTCTTACCCTAGTTTCATTCCAATAAAATTTGATCAGCCAGGCCATATTCCCTTACAAACTAGGCAGTATTATGAGCAGTTAGTAGGCAATATAAGTATAACACAAAATGGTCATTTATATATGAATATAAAATGCCCAGAAAGCCACAAAGTAAATACTTGTCCGAAGCCAGGACAAAAAAAGAATGATGGCGATAAGACAATATTAAAGTAAACAATAAGGCGTTACCATCCCTTGTCCTATGTAGGTAGAAGCACATGCATTCATTACGATAGATAGATATAGAGAGAAGAAGAAGGCACTTTACTATATACATATACTACTATAACTATATTCTCCATAGCCTTTTATACTATGTATCGTGGCGAACTGTAAATAGGGCAACATCTAAACATGCAGTGCGTTGCAGAATGATAGGGTCATAACTTATTTTGTTATGCTTGTCAACAAGTTTAACACAGATTGTATGAATGTGATAATGACCAATGATCTTAAAACGTCTGTACATATAGTCACCATAGAATTCACGTTGTGACAGACCTTGTAGCAGAAGAGTTCTGACAATACTTTTAAAAGTAAATCATGGTTATGATAATAAATCTTTGCAAAGGTTTGTCCGGATATAAAACTCAATGAAGCACTATTAAAGCTGGAGTAGATAAAAAGAAAAACAAACTTCCAACTATGTACTGGATTCCTAATTTACAAAAACAACCTAATAAAGCACACTTTCTTCCTATTTCTAGTGTCTGCACCACTACAAACTTCTCCAAAAATCTCCAAAGGTATAACATCCTGTCTTACTGCCGTTGTCGATCATGTAACACAATATTGTGCTAAAGCTTATGCTAACTCTTGAATTAATATATTTTAGTCGTTATTACTTTCTTGAAAAAAAATGCAATAAGCGTCAAACAAACCTTTTCAAAGACAAGCTTATTGCTCTACAATATTTAATTAGTGAATAAACACCACCCACCACCACCCGCCTCAACCATGGACACCAAACAGCCAGTAGAGCGATAGGAGGGCCTTTTGTTTTCAAATATCAAGGGAGCGGGAGCTTGGACAAATGGGAAAATGTAATATACAGCCATATCAGACAGACTAACACCTTCCTATTCTCTCCTCTCCCTCCCCACCCACAACTTAAATTTAGTCTTTTCTTGAAAAACTTCTTCCAAGAAATCAATTTCATTAAGCAAAACATAAAAGTCCCAATCTCGCCATCACCAGGCACATTTTACAACAGATTTACACCGTTTCTAAACCTACTGACGTCGAGGTATATATAATCCTAAAGTATCTCCCTTTTAATTGAAAATCATTTAAAATTCACGTAACTGTAATTCAGCGTTAACATTAAATATTTCGAAAAAAAAAGTGCAAACGCATTTGTAGTGGTATTGCTAGTAAAATATGATGTCAAAATAATTTTAGTTGGCATAGTTTAGAATTAGAAATATCGAAACATGCATTTATTCAAAGTACTTAACAAAATACTAAGAACGCAGTTGTAGAAGTGTTACAATTTATTTTTAAGAAAACACATCGACTTAAAAGCTTTAGAATGTGTTCATGCATTCAGAGCAGACGACTTAACATCGTTATTTTGCAGTTCAACTGTATCTCCAATGAAGCGTGAAATACACAAAAATGGGACTATATTTAACATATTCTTAGGTGGATACTTAGGAATTTTGATTATTGGTTTCTGTGTTTGCCTATGGTTAACGGACTGTGAATCATATAATTGCCGATAAGCATGCATTATAACTTCAATTCCTAGAGAACTGGCCTTGAATTCACCAACCATTCTTGAGAATATTTTTAGACTTAAGTCCAAGTATGCAAATTTCAATCACAAATATTTTTATAAATTTAAAGTATAAACGTTCATAACAAGGTGCTATATATACATATGAGATAAATACTAATAAATAGCAACTTCATGCGATTGTTTATCTTTGAAGGTCATGGGAATATTTCTGAACGAAATTTGAGTATTTGAGCTTAAGTCTAAGAATAGTCGGAAGAATGGTTGCTGAATTCCAGGCCAGGTCTGAAAAACTTGAATGGTATAAACTCATATTTTGTAATGTTGAAATGTTACCATATCACTTGCTGAAAATGACGTTTTCGTAAACCAGTCTACTGAAATGTAGCATGTAGTTATTATTATTATTATTATTATTATTATTATTGCATCTATACATTCACTGGCATCGGTAGCACAGTTGATTGAGGCGTCGTGTTAGTTCCGGGGAAGGGCGGGTTCAAGCCTACTGATTTCCATTTTTATTTTTTTATTTTTTTTAAATTTTCATTATTATGGTTTTCATTATTGCTAATGGTAAGGAAGCAACAGTTCCTTTAAATTTTTCACTTTGATAACGCAATCTTATAATTACACATGGTAACAGTTTAGTTAACAGTTTATATGTGTTGTAATGCACACGCTAACGCACACGCTAACGCACACGTATCCCTTACATGTGAACAATTGTATTTCTGTGCTGATGTCGTGTTACAAGGATGAATATGTAAGGCATGTCAAGGTATTTGAACAGAAACAAGCGAGGTCGCCCACATTCATTCAAAATGCTTCGTAGGAAGAACTGATGGTAAAAAGTGGAAAGAATGTAATAAAAAACGGTCGTGGCGTGTTTATGTCTCCCTGACAACATTAATTTTTTTCAATGTTGTTTTAACACCCGTGACTTGATCTATTATTATGTTAACTTCTTGTCTCTCGGCAGGTATTTTACGCTTGCCTAAAACCTTACTGGTATACTGTATGATACTATTCAGGAGGAGGCTGGAGCGCGTGGTCATCGTGGGACTCTTGCGGTGTCACGGGCACAGGCATGACGACAAGACGTCGCACGTGCACTAATCCCGTGCCAGCACAGTTTGGTAGAGAATGTCAGGGAGACCACACCGAAAATAAACTGTGTCCAGGTTACATGATACCTTTTATTTTTGTACATGGTTATAATAATTATTTTTATTATCAGAAGTATTGTATTATCAAGTGTTTATTATTAACACTATGAAAAACAAAATACACGCTTTTAATAGATATATAATGTTTTTATCCGAAAATCACTCGAGTCAAATAAACTATTTTTATCCCATATTTGCATTGTTCTCTTTACTATCACTGCTAAAGCAGAATACTTGCATGATCATTCACATACTTTTACAGATCATATAAGAATTAAATCAATATGATAAACATAATTATTATGAATTTATTTTTTTCGTTTGCATGCAGTATTATATACGGTATCTGTGAGTCGACGAAATACATGTAGCTCTGAATAGTGAAACAATATTCGAGCTATCATTCGTTAGTTCGGGAGTACATTTTGTTAAACCGTAAAATGTACGTATTTTTTATTTTTTTGTTTTCATTTTCAGTTGATGGATATTGGGCACAGTGGGCAGCATGGCATGACTTCGCTGGTATTATTTGCCAAAGGTTTCGTACATGTATAAAACCAGTATTTGGTGGGGTGACTTGTCCTGGAAGCGCAGTAGCCTATGAAAAAAACAGACATCTGTGCGGTCATTGAAGGCATGTAATAATCCATGCTCATAAACCATAAAACCACGACTGTAGTTCTATTTCTTTTTAAAACCCGCATGGAAAATGTCACATATCGAAGCCATTACTTGGGCAAAATGTTATCAAATACTCAAGTCTTAATAATAGTTGATTAATCGCATCATTTTGCACAACGTTTGTATATTCGTAAAATCACTCTATATTAAAGCAAATACTTGGTGTCTCTACACCATATTTAAGAAGCAAGAACTGTTTTTATAGGTGAAATTAAAATTGAATATATACCTTCCTTTATCATATATCACTACCAATGTTTCCACGTATGAAACATTACCATATGATTTGCATATGCAAGATTTGTATATGAAAATCATCAAAAGGTGCAACATATATATGATTATCATAAAATAATGAACATAAATGGTCCTCAGCACACAAACGCAGTGGCACCGTAATTCAGTGTTTTACTATCGTTACCCTGATCTTCTTTTTTAAAAAAAAGTAATTTAATAACTCTTCTGCGACAAGGACTATCACGGGTGACGTGATTTACGTGATTTTTGTAAGATCCCTGGTCATGTCACTTTCATACAATCTTTATTAAAATGTTAAAAAGTTTATCAAAAGAGGTTATGATCCTATAATTTTGCAACGCACCTCAGTTTTAGTGGTTGACCCATATACAGTTTGCCACCAGGCTTTCTTCTTTGATAGTGCGATGACCGGACAGATTGTAGACCTAGGATAACTTCATACACTCAAGTATTCACAAAAAGTGTCAAGCTGATTGGGCCAATATTTAAAAAAAATCATGAAGCGAATCTCATGGGTCGGACGGAATTAATTGGCTCATTGAACAAATAGGAAAAACGCTCATTTTACGAGAGTTGACACCAGATGACAAACTGTGAAGCCAATGATATGCATTTCTGTCAATAAACATATAATGTGAAACATCCAGACTGGGGTTAATTTTTTGGCTGCTATTCTCCCAAATAAAATCCTGTGTCAGAAAAGCACGTTTGTGTTGACATCTGCTTGACCTATTGGACAAGGATACAGTTCACTAGCAAAGTGGTCCAGATGAATGCATTTCACCATTTTTCATTAGAAAACAAATCCATGCCAAAATTAATGTCTTCCGGCAATAAATTGCCTTTGTATGCTATGTTCCATATTGGTATTTTTGTTAAGCACTACTTTCGACGAACACGACCCCGGAAGCAAAACAATCCGACATGGTGTATGCCATGTTGGTGTAACAAATATTTAAATACCACACCTATCCGCTAACTCCCGCTCACAATTAAACAACTTGGTGAAAAAGGCGCAGTCATCAATTTCGCCCGTCATTGCCTTATACGCTCTACTGGCCAAGGGCTTCATCTTTTCTGTAGGGCTTTCATTTTTCATCCGATCCCTACTGATTGTTAATATTAATGAAAGCTCGGACAAGTCCGAAAACCAGCCAGATCAGACCAGTAACAACGGAGTTATGGCTTTTGATTTAGTTAAAAATTAGTTATTTTGCCTTCTTAAGACGATAGGGCCTTCTTTTTTAATCCGATCTTTACCAAACTTTACCAGATTATTAATATCAATGAAAGCTCGGATAAGTTCAAAAATCAGCCGGATTAGCAGGGATGATTAGTACCAAGCCTAGTTGCGCATTTCATTTTCGGTTTCCAGTTGAATGAATTTGGCAGAGTTATTACCCGTTAAAGGTTTTAATACACTAACTTTGTACAGACTAGTTCTCCTGAACCTCTGGCTGGATTTCAACGAAACTTGGCAGTACCAAGCCTAGTTGCATGTATCATCACCATGTTCCGGTTGAAAGATTTTTGAAAGAGTTATGGCCCCTTATACATAAGCGTTACCTTTAGCCAGGAGAGCGTCCACATGCCCTCTTGGTCTTGGGCCTTTGTTTTTTATTTTAGGGCAGAAATGATAATAAACAATAACTTGAAATAAACACAGAGATCAATAGGTTTATATACATGTACACGATACGATTTTATTAGGATAACTTGATTAGTATTAAAGGTATGCTCGAAACTGCATTGTCAATTTTGCTTCCATGGATACGCATTAAACACAAATAATAAATTATTGACACATTTACTTATTTCAACGGAAGTCTCAAAATACGTATAGGCTATAAGCCGCAGATCGTTATATTTATACCAAAAATGCATCAGAAGGCATCTAGCGTAATATATGTAGCAAGTTTAATGAATATTACTTAAACAGTCTTGGGAGTTCTGCTGTGGAATCTTGTTACAATGGAAACATCTCAATCGGAGATTATCAAGTTCTATAAATGAAATGGCACCTCATGTGTTCAATTGGATTGGAATAAAATTAAAGCCGGAGATCCCCAAGGCTTCATTTTATAACCACATTTATTCTTTCAATACATTAATGATATTGTTATAGACATCAGTTCAAATATATATTTGCAGACAATACAGGTTTATTTATAGTTGCAGATATTCCAGTTTTTGCTGCATATACACTTAATTCCGATATATTGCAAATATCAAACTGGGCAGATAGATGGCTTGTCAAATTTAATATATCCAAAACCAAATGTCTACTTAATTCACGTAAAGACAATTTCATCAACCACCCAACTGTATGAATGACCAAGCATAACTGAAGTCGATGATCATAAACACCTCGGTGTCTTTCCTTTAAGGACTATTGGTCGGCCATCTTTATAAAAAAAAAATGGGTATGGTCAAGTAAAATTTCTAACCAGATGCATGCTTTAGGCATAAGCAATGTCAGCCATATAGTACATGACAGTTATTCAACACTATTGTTGTGAACATAATATCAGAACGAATACTTATATGGCAGAAATTGTGCCCTTTATATCCGAAAAGTTTGATGCTTTTTTGCTCAAAGTTGTTTTGCTTTTGTGAAATAAATTGATCCATATAATAGTCCATTCATTCATTCCTTCGAAAAACTCACAAAACCGTTATAATTATAACATTCCCAAACACTATCACTTCAGAGCACTTTTTCTTTAAGTGCAATAAGTACACTGATATTAGAAATGTACTGTTGAATTCATTACCCTGTCTACCAAATATTACATTGAATACAATTCTCGTTGGCGATCGAAATGTATCGTACGATACAAACATTTGGTACACGATGATTTTAAAAACCTCAATCGTTTCAGCTAGTCGATCAGTTCATTATTTTGTTGAATTTCCAAATCAGCTTCAACCTTGTTCTCCTGTGTCCCAAACTCTCCATTTGTATTAACAATAAGGTTGCCATAATAATTATTAACAATAATTAAATTGTATTCGCAAAGTCATGGCTTCAGTGAGAGTCTCTAATAGATGAAGAATAATGTTAGGCCAAAGATTATTTTAATTGACATATTTTCTTTTTGACAAACATGAAAACGGACACCATTTCCAAAGATATTTAGTGCTAAATAAAAATTATTTCGACGTTCTACCATGCTTCCGGTTAGGTATAATTCATAATGGAGGCTATCGTCCCTACAATGTGCTATAATGTGTCGTTTTAATTGCCAAAAACATCGTTATTAAAAAGCTCTATCTAGCAAAAGACGCCAAACGACGATTAGCTTGATATATGTGGCAAGTTTCGTGAAGATACTTTCAGTGGTTATGAAGTTATGCTCCAGAAACAAACATTTTCACTATAGTGCTTCCATGATAACATCAGATATATCGATATTATAAAGTGATAGGCATAAACAGCTTAACATGTTAAAACAGTTCCATGAAGATAAGCAGTTTTGGAGTTATACTCAGAAAACGGAAATGTAACGGACGGACTGAAGGACTGACGGGCGTTCGTCGTTAATGTTGTATACCCCCGAAAACTTTCTGGGAATGAAAAATGCTGTTTGTTATTGTTTTTCCGTTTTTTATCTTTGTTTTTTTCTCTTCAAAAAAGGGAAAATCCATATACAATCAGTTCTGCCTCTGTATATGTGTTTGATTGTACATATATTCCGGTAAACACAATCAAAAGTCCTAAGAATATGTCAATAATATTGTCATTCTTTTGTGTGATTTTGTGAAGACACAGACGCATGATTGGAGATACGGTCGAACTGAAAAATAATCGGTTTAAATCGTCTTCTCTGTCGGTGTGTTTTCATAGTAGTTTAAATGAATGCAGCTTTCGATGTACTTAATTCTAAAACATGCCAAATAAAATTATTTTGACCTCATATTTTAATAGCATTACTACTACAAATGCGTTTGTAAAAGAATCTTTCGAAATCTTTAATGTTAACGCTGAATTACGGTTACTCGAATTTCAATCGATATTCAAGTAAGAGAGAGGTACTTTAGGAGTATCCATGTTTCATTTTATTATAGGCGGAACATCTACAATAAACGAGTCAATATTTTGTGTTTCGTTTTATATTATTTCCAACCAATCTTAAAAATGTCATATCTTTAAGCGGACTTTATGTGTTTTATCATCACGTTTCATGTTTTCATATAAAAGGAGGGTAACTCTCTAAAGATGTAACAAATAGTTTACAAACTATTGGTCAAAACAAAATACTTATCACAAAACTATCTAAAATATATTTCAACTAAGAAATTTAGTTAAGATACAACCGCGAATAATATTCGAATTTTGATCGTGTATACATGTGTATGATGCTGGATATTATAGAATTAAATTGTTGTTTGACCCTTAACCCAATCAGCACGACTATAATAGCCTTTGCGTCCATTGTAAACCCAGATCAACTCGCAGGCTGATCAGGGTTACAGTGTCAGTCTGCTGATCAGTCATTTCCCCTTTGTCACATAAATGGAATGGTCTTAATTCAAAGGAAGAATATTCCATTATATATATGCAAGGGGTTAAGGGTTAACAGCTCATCAGCACGTTGTTATGATTATTTCAAGCCGCCCCAGAAATAGGGAAGAATAACCAGGAAAGGGGGAATCATTCGGCGGGCGAGTCTAGGGTAAATGCCTTGCACGATGACACACCGAAGCTGCCCAGCGGCGCCAGTGAGACTCGAACCCGCGGTCATCGGATTTAGAGTCAAACGTTTTTCTTTCTGTTCACCAACATGTATGCACTTACATTAAGACTCTATTTTTCTCAGATATTTTAAAATGATCGCCAGCTTGTGGCTATAGAAGACACAGAGCAATGATTTCTTCGAATAAGCCATTAGGATTTACAGCCAGCTGACTAGTTTGTTAAGAGTTATAACCACCGAGAAATAGGTATATTCAGTACCATTTAGTGTACTAAAAATAACTTACATGAACGCATCTCAATCTGTATCAGTTATAATACAAGAAAACAGAGATACAAAGTATCACAAGCCGGTCAGAGCATTTACATAAGAAAACAGTGATACAAAGTATCACAAGCCGGTCAGAACAGTTACATAAGAAAACAGTAAGGGGAATGAATATGATCAAATAAACGAACAGTATGTAGATGTAAGAATTTGTTGGGTTTTTTTGTAATTGTCAACAATCAAAACACATTTATCATAAAATATTTGAGCACTAGATAAACTAGTCATCATGAGACAAAATGAACATGTGTTTAATTTTGTCATCTGTGTTGTATAATGTTTTATAATATAAAAATGATAGACATCCGAAATAGTATATATGTAATGGATCACTAAATAGAATGTTGTTTCATGATTAGAATGTGAGGAACTAGGAAAAGATCATGGTTAGAATATGAAGAATTTGTAAATTATCATAGTTATAAACAAAAAGACAACTTCATGATAACATAATAGCAATTGGAGCGTCTGTGAAGGTAATCTCAGTTTTAGCAATGTACATTTACATTAGAAGAAATGGTTTAATGTTAGATGTTTGTTATTATTGAAATCTGATTAGTAGAAAATCATGAGAATAAACTTGCAATGGAACAGACCTTTTCAAACTCTTTAGAAGATGCTTCAATTAAAGTTTCATCAACTCTGTTTATTGATTGAGGAAACGTTGCTTATTTTTAAATCATACAGCACTAAAAAGTGATACATATATAGCTTTACAAACAAACAGTTAGTAATATTCAAACACAGTTTCCTTTATATTATTCTTATAATTAATATTAATTATGGAACGAATGCAAATTATGTAGAAAAGCCTTGAGCTTTTAAAACATCAAGATTGCCGTTTGTCCCTTTAATAAAGTTTAACATCAATCAATAGTCAGTGACGATTTTAACGATTTGGAACTAGCTGTATTCGTATGCTGAGAAAGGTTATATACTGTATCCCTGAAATTGATACCTAATTCAAGTAGTAGAAGACCCATACAATGCCTGTATACCAATTTGACTTGAGTCCCGGTATTCTAACTAGAATACAGTTGTTTTATGAACAGTAAAATTACATTGATACACAGTCCAGCTTTCTGAGTCCGTGATAAATACACGGCAATAATGGACTATCATGTTGTACCTTACGTTACATAAAACTGTATGTTATCGAAGTGTAATTAGGATTGCGTCTCAAAATACATCAAGATCATCTTCATTTTGTATTTAATAACTACTGAAAAGAGGATCCCTTGGAAGCAATACACATAAACAAGAGAGAAAAGTAGCAGACTCGGTTTTCTTGAGTCTGTTCATGAGAGGTAATATAAGGTTCAACACCTATCAAGCCTCCTAGCACCGGCTGAAGCGGTATTCTACCTTAAAACCACAACATGTGGGATTCATGAACCCAAAAGAGAAGTCAGTAAAAACACTACTGATTTATAGTCGGGGCGACTTCTTACTGCCGCCACACAGTACCAAACAAACGCTAGTGTGAATGTCAATAAATACTGAAAAGGGGATTTCTTGGAAGCAACAAACACAAACAAGAGACGCGGTTTTATTGAGTCTGTTCATGAGAGGTAATATCATTTGCAACATCTCTCAAATAAGTTTGTGTGCGCTATGTTTTTGTGCAGAGCTTCTTAATTGTTAACGAAGAAGTATCAACACATATCGGTCATGTAGTTGTTATCTTCATGGGTTGAAGAGCAATACAGAGCGTATGGAAATGGTTACTGATTTAAATCCCGCTCCAGGTATCTGTTATTGTATTAAACATATGGCTATATGAACATAGAAAGCCTCCCCGTACATTCAACCAATACTGTTATCTTTTCATCCCACAGGGATTGTATGGCATTCATTGATCCAGTTTTTCCATAAACACATGTGTTTCTTATACCGTTGCCTTGTTTGTTAGAGATTATAACCTGGCGGGGATATCTTTTTTTAATACTGTCCCGTTTATTGGGATGACAACAGGATAAGAGTGAGGTCTGGTACACCCTAGAACCTGGTTTAAACTCCCAGTGGGTTTTTTGCGACTGACCGCTCCAAGGCGGTAACCCTTTTGTCAACCCTTTTGTTTTTGTGATGTCTTATCTTGCCTTTTATTCATCTTTAAAGTGTGTGTTTGTGGTTGACTCTCGTCCTTCAATGCTACTTTTCATGTTCGATTTTTATATATAATTATATAACGAATTAATTGGATGTTAGTTGAACTGAAACTACTTCACCCGTGTATGAGTTTAGTATAAACTGTAGCTTTAAAGCTGTATACCCTATACTTTAAATAGTACTAACTTATTAATGTAATTTGTCGAGTTCACAAAGAATGAGCTAAGGAACGACGGACCAAGACCTAGAGGCCAGTATAGTTTGACAATTGACATATTGTTTACGATTTTTAAAGCTTTTTTTAAAATGGTTCTAAAATAAACTGGAAAAATGTGAAAGAATTATCCAAATAACATAAAAGAGACAGGAGCTATGACCTATTTAAAAGTTGCAAAGAAACATAAATGAGGGCAGCCATCTTGGAATGATGACGTTAGCAAGCCATGCTACCATATGCGGCTTAATGATGAATATCGTTTAAAGCAAATAAAATTAGATATTGTAAAATATACAAACTGTAGAAGTTATACATTTTATGTTTATTTTATGAGTTTACATTCATTCAATTGATTTACTTTGCTTTAAATGATATGTTTCAATAAATACTGAAAACGGGATCCATTGGAAGCAACGAACTCAAACAACGGAAAAGAAAAACACACTCTATAATGAAGTCTACTGTAATCCTGAAAGGGATTGTAACTTTTAATGTCTGCTTTCAATCTTGTCTCTGTCATGCCCATAATGGCTTATTTTCTTGTAGTTTATTATCGTGTCACATTTTTAAATACAATATATACAATACAAAGCACTTAAAATATAACGTACATTTAAGAAACCCGGCCGAATTCGACCTATGAGACACCTTAATTTGATTATCAACATATTAATATCATAGTTTAAAATGTATACATATATATCAAACAAAGTGAATATGTTAATTGATTCAATTCTTTTAAGAGAGTTTTAAAATATTTGAATGACTATTCTAGTTTAGATTAATGATGTCAAAATCTCAACAAAAGAGACAACAACAACACAGTCTCTGTTGTTAAAGCAGAGTAAACAAATAAAACAATAAAAGTATAATGCAAGTATGATTAAAAATAAATCAATAAATAAAGATTGTTAAACGAATGAATACAATGAATAAAATAAAACCATCTTTATATTAGCAATGTATTTGATGTGCAAAATAAAAGCCCATAATGCTAACTGCAATGCTTATGGATACGTTTACTCCATACCAATACTAATTAAGATAAAAGTAAGTTATAATTAATATAATTCACTGAGTACTTTCTTTGTGGCTTTCTAGCCTTATATATTCATATATACATGATCATCTTTGTGTCATACCTATATTGCCTATTAATTCTGCCTAGGCTGTTAGATGATAAAGCCAGGATGTGATTTCTTTATTAACACTGTTCAGTTTAATTGGGATGACAATAGGGTAAACGTGAGGTTTGGTGGACTCTAGAACCTGGTTTAACACCCAGCGGTATTTTTTGCCACTGACCGTTACAAGGCCTTATTGTCGACCCTTTTATGTTTGTGGTATCGCATACTTTGATTCCATTTTGCCTTTCAACTGTTGTTTGTCTGGATGCGTGTTTTGGTTGTACTGTATTCCGTAAATGCTTCTTTTTCTGTTCGAATGTTCTACCTACTTTTATTATTTCAGAACAAAAATAAAAACAAATAACGAAAATCTTGTTTCTATGTTTTTAATATGTTTTATAAACACATAATCTTTATTGAATGGTCTTCATCTTCCGCCACAAATTGCAACTGTATATCTAGAATTGAACATTCTCTCTCCCCCTCCGCCACCCCAACCCCAACCCCGGCTCAACCGCACCCACCCTATAAACCACCACCAAATAGATACAATAGGCTGGATATATGTCATTACAATATTTGGATTTTGTCCGTTGACTATGGTTCTACTTGAAAATATTTCCAATTGTTTCAAATTTATCTTCTCAATCGCTATTTACATGGATAACTTAAACATTAGCTTAGAAAAGGCTTTTGAATTATCGAATAACGTCATTATAGTTGGTGATATCAACGAGAACCAACTTAATACTGATAACCATTTTTTAAAAGATATAATGCAGCTTAATAATATGACAAACATTATAATTGAACCAACTCGAGTTACCGACCACTCTGCCACATTGATAGATCCTATAGTTATTTCTGATTCTCTTAAACCCTTAGATTCCGGAATTGTAAACATACCACATGATATAAGCGACCACCATGGTACATACTTAATGTTTCAATACAGTTACAATGTTCGACCGACTTTTACTCGACGAGTTTGGAATTATAAGAAAGCCAATTTCATAAAACTCAATGATCTTATTCAACATACAGACTGGTCTTTCTTACATAACGATTCGCTGAGTGTTGCGTGCGAAAAGTTTACTAAATCTTTTTTTGAATTAATAAATGTGTGTATCCCATCGAAATATGTAACAATTCGTCCTAATGACAAACCGTGGTATGATTCAGAAATAAGACGTGTTTCAAGACAACGTGATCGTCAAAAAACTAAAGCAACGCTTACTCAATCATTCTCTGATTTAGCAGCATATAAAATATTACGAAACAAAGGTAATAATCTTAAAAAACATGCGAAAGAACGTTTCTTTAATAATGTGGAAACTATAATTACTGAAACAACTATTACGGACAGACGTCAGTATTGGACCGTAAATAAAAAATAATATTAAATATTTCTGACCATTCACATTTAGTTCGTCGATATAATGATGACGTTTCCCTCTTTGTTTATTTCTAAATTTATTGCCTTTCTGTCTTTCTGTATATCTTGGATAGCAGGTGTTTCTATCTCAGCCAATCAGAAACGATAACAGAATCTCGGCAAAAGTCAAACTTTGTTTAGGAAAACTGTTTTAGACGTTTGTCTTGAAAAGAAGCAAGCGTCGCAGATGATCTAGACTACATAGCAATCGATATTTAACTGATTTGCTTCTCGTCAGCGTTTATTGGAAAATAGTAAACTGCAGAGCTTGCTATTGACGTGTGTAACGGATTCGAAATAAGATGGAATTTTACTCACCGTCTATATATAAGTCACATTTTTGTAGGTGTGTGGATCTGCACCACAAACGTGTAGATATAACTATGTCCTAAGGAGTTATTTAGAATCTGTATAACGACATGGCGTCCTCAAGAATCACGTCTGTGAATGGGGATATTGGCCATTATGGTAATTTTCAGGATTACACGAAGAAGAGCATAGATAATAACACAGACGATCTTAGTACACAACTGGAAGTGACGAATTTAAACAAAAATGGTATCTTAAATGTTACAAACTCGTACGAATCATTTATTCGATCTTCATTGATGTGTTTCTACATTTTGGTGCTCATCGCTGGGTTTTCTATGAACACCATTTTGACTTATCTAATTTTTACAAGGAAATTTATGAGAATTAAATATATATTTACAGCTAACATATCTAGTTCGCATATATATGTGTATGTTGGTAATTCCGTTGGTTATTGCATATTACGTCACAAATAACGAAATTATCAGAATACCATGTCACACAGGAGCTGGTCACTTTTAATATTTGCCTTCTATTATTATAATTGTCTATAAAGGACATGAATGGGAAATTTTGGAAAATGCTGGTGTTCTTTTTCAGAGGTCAGGCAGACGTTCGAAACAAATTCAATTATATACTAACATGTGCAGAAATGAATTTCCTATCCAACAATACCTTTCTTCGTACAATCCCTTGTAAATTCGCTGAGATATCCGAGTTCTAAGTCACCAAAGTGCACTTTGATACTGCTCGTCGTTTGTCTATGTCCTCAAATGTAAACAAATGAATTTTACCGAAAATCAGGTGTCCGTTAATTCCGTTTGTTTTAAACATATTTATTTTACATCGATTGCGAAACAAGTTCTTACAACTTAGATTAATCACTCTCGATGGCTTCCTGGGTAGAACCAGTACTAAGCAATGTGGATTAATTATCTTGCTCAAGGATAAATAACGTCGCCGCGACGGAGGATCGAACCCACGACCTCTCGATCAGGAGTTCGGTGCTCTACCACTGGACCACGCACTCCACAATAATTCCGTTCAGTTCGGCGCAGTATTCCAGCTTCAACTCACAATCATTTCACTAACGTAAAGCACCGATACGTAAATAAATCCATATTTTATCAGTTTGCATAGTCCGTATCGCGAGAAAGTCACACAACAACGAGTATTTCGCCACTTGTTATCGGCACTAGCAGACTTTACAAATGAAACCGCCATTTTCAAATGATTTACGGGGCCGAATGACGTCATAATGCGAATCTAACAGCTATGTTAAATATTTTTCCTTTTTAATATTATTCTTGAATATATTAGAAAATACGTTTGTGCTGATCCATAACACTATTATAATCAATAATAGTGTTATGGATAAGCACAAGCGTATTTAATAATATATTCAAGAATAATTTTAAAAAGTTGTTTTTTTTACCATAGCTGTTAGGTTCGCATTATGACGTCATTCGGCCCCGTAATTCATTTTAAAATGGCGGTTTCATTTGTAAAGTCTGCTAGTGCCGATTACAAGTGGCGAAATACTCGTTGTTATGTGACTTTCTCGTGATACGGACTATGCAAACTGATAAAATATGGATTTATTTACGTATCGGTGGTGTACGTTAATAAATTGATTGTGATTTGAAGCTGGAATACTGCGCCGAACTTACGGAATTAACGGACACCTGCTTTTCGGTAAAATTCATTTGTTTACATTGGGGGGACATAGACAAACGACGAGCAGTATCAAATTGCACTTTGGTGACTTTGAACTCGGATATCTCAGCGAATTTACAAGGGATCGTAGGAAGAACGGTATTGCTGGATAGGAAATTCATTTTTGCACATGTTAATATATAGTATGCATGTAATTGAGATTTTTCGAACGTCTGCTTGACCTCTGAAAAAGAACACCAGCATTTTCAAAAAATTCCCATTCATGTCCTTTATAGACAATTATAATAATAGAAGGCAAAAATTAAAAGTGACCAGTTCCTGTGCCATGTCACATGTTTGTGTGCTGCTGTGTTGGAGTGACGTCATACAGTATGTTGGCTACCGTTGTTAGACGTTTACTTGCTCTCTTAGAAAGTTTCCGGTACGCCAATTTCACATACAGAGGGAAGGTGAAAAATATACTGTTTATTTGGATATTTTCACTTTGTTTATCGCTGCCATATATGAATAATGAAGCAGGAGAGCGAGTGATGTTTGATGTTCTACCAGATACAAGCATTGGGAGTGAAATAAAGTCTACAGCATCTCCATCTTTGGGGATACTCCATATACTGGGGATACATTCTGCTTACCGAGAAACAATAAAGACAGCATATACCATAATTATGGTACTTTGCTCACTGAATGTTGCTGTTTATTTGATATGCACATCTTAAATGGCCGAATATTTGATGACAAAGGAGGGAATATAACTTGTACTGCAAACAATGGTTCGAGCGTTGTGGACTATAATATAGCATCCACTGATCTTTTTGAGTTTCTCTCATACTAAACCGTTGAAGACCGCGATGAATCAGATCATTTTCCTTTGCGTTGTGAAATTAGTCTTACACCTAGAGTTTCCAATATTAATGATACGGCATCCGTTTTTGTGGAAACGGCACCGAATAGAGAAGGTCCAGAAGTAGTGCGATATAACTGGGTAGAATCGAAAAAAGACGAGTTTCTGACTAAATTTAATTATTTGCTAAACTCTTCGCACTCTGATATAGTTAAAGGTTTAGAGGAAAACATAAATATTGCAGCCGATATCCTAATTAGCGTGTATACCAAATGCGCAGAGAGTATGTCTATGCGTGCTAAACGTTTTAAATATTTTCAAACACAGCCACAATGGTGGGATGATGAGTGTAACAACCACAAAAAGGTCAAATATTCCCTACTGCGTAAATGTCGAATATCGAATAACCAGGATGATCTCTCAAATTATAAAATAGCAAAAAATACGTTTAAATCTACATGTCGTACAAAAAATAATATTTGTTTAGCCAGAAAAAGGCAAGATCTAGTTAATACCCGAGATAATCCGAATACATTTTGGAAAGCACTTAAGACGTAAACCCAATCAAAGTGTAATAAATCAACCATTACAACGAAAGAATGGTTCACTTATTTTAGGATTCTTCTTCATTCACACGATATCATTGAGATTGATCTAAAAGATGCTCAGAATAATGACAATACGGCGGATGCATTAAACGATCCTATTACTGAATTAAGGTGCGCCAAAGTATTACGTCCTTAAAAACAGGCATAAGTAGCGGAAGTGACGGACTGGTACCAGAATTCTTAATATATACAATCGATATGGTGACATCAATTCTTACGAAGATATTTAATGGAATATTTAACACAGGCCAATTCCCCGAGTCATGGGAACTAAGCATTATGTGTCCGATTCACAAGAATGGATCGATACATTATTGCGGTATTTCCCTCATAAATACAATTTGCAAAGTATGTTCTACAATTCTTAAAAAACGAATAATAAAATAGACGTGGCACAGGCTTGGTTTCGAGAAGGTTACTCTACTATTGATAACATGTTTTTTTTACAGGCGTTAGCGCAAAAATACCTATCTCGTAAGGGAGGTCGCTTCTATTGTCTTTTCGTTGACTTTGCTAAAGCGTTCGATACGCTGCGGCATTCAATTATCATGGCTAGCCTGATGGGTAGCACGGGTAATAGCCTGCACGGGAAATTTCTAAAAATTGTCAGTAGCAATCTGCTTGTGTTAAATCACATGGTCATTTAACAGAGAGAGTTTCCAGTGTAATGGCCCAGTCACACCAACCACGAATGTCTCCCCGAACCCACTACGGTTGTTCTCCCCACGAATGCCCCCCGGATGGGCATTTCTCAAAAAATACTACGAACTACTACGAATACATTACGGTTTGAGTACGGTTGAGTTGGGAAACTGTGCAGAAACTGTAATACAACTACAAAGACAAATAAATGTTATTAAAGACTTCTGCCATAAGACAGGAATGAGAGTAAATCTCTCAAAAACCGAAGTTATAGTCTTTAGAAATGGTGGACCATTGCGTAACTATGAAAGATGGAGTTTTGGTGACATCCGATAAAAACAACGTCCCTGTATACATATCTGTGCTTATATTTACTCCCATTTTTTCATGGTCAAATGCAAAACGACAACTAGCAGCATAGGCTAAAAAATAAATAAAAGCTGTTCAATATTATCAAAGTAAGTTTGGCTACTTTCACAGTACAGAATTTGATGCGATGGTCAAGCCCATACTATGTTACGGTTCAGAAATTTGGGGCTTCGCATATTCCGACAAAATCGAATCGGTACAGTCACGAGTATGTAAATCGTTCCTTGGTATTAACTTTTCGGTAAATAATAACATGGCTATCGGCGAGTGCGGAAGACTACCGTCATGTCACGAATATTATTCAAGTATAAAATATTGGTGTAAACTCCTTCAAATGCCTAATACTAGATATACAAAAAGTTGTTACAATATGCTTAAATCATTGGACGATGTAGGTCGGAAAACATGGGCATCAGTAGTTAGACATCTTCTTTTTAGTTTGGATTCGGTTTCATATGGATAGCCCCAGACATCGGTAACCCTGATATACTTATGTCTCAACTCAAGTTAAGGATCGCAGATTGCTTAAAACAAGATTGGCACAGTAGTATCGAGAATTCTTTGCGATGTGACCATTACAAACACTTCAAATCTCTTTTAAATGTTGAGAAATACATCAGTTTAGATATGCCATTTCATTTGAGATAGCTATGGAACGATTTCGATGCTCAAGTCATAAATTAAATATAGAGACGGGTAGACATGTCGGCGTGGATAGAGAAGAATGCATGTGCACTCATTGTCTTGTTCATAATGATATTGAAGTTATTGAGGACGAGTACCATGCGTTTTTCTTTTGTCATAGATACACAGATTTGCGTAATCGATATCTACATACAATATCCGCCAATAAATCTATCAAAACGTTTTATTCTCTTCTTTGTTGTACAAATAAAACAATGATATTTAGAATTTCATCTTTTATTCATAACATGTTAAAGATCAGAGACAATGAAGTATAATTCGTACTCACAGTTTATTTTATTGAAATTTAGTTGGAACTGCATGACATTTGATCAAGTGATTTGTTATAATTCACATTATGTATTATACTTGTATTGTGGGCCGGAGGCCTTTGATTACTTAATGAAGAATTATTGTATACAAACTTTAACTCAGATGCAGACAACACTGACAACGATCAGGAATACGGAAATACCGCATTATGAATAAAACCGATTCAACACTAAACTTTCTTGTTAAATATTTGTGGGTATTATTCCATGAAAATACATATTTGCACTTATTCCATTCCAGTACTTGCGGTTTCATTCAGTTTCATTTACACTTTCATTATGCTCCGTAAAAAAAGCCGCACGTAAAGATCCCGGAAATATTACCGCATGCTGCACTTCAGTAGACTGATCTAGGAAAACGTCATTTCAACAAGTAAAACGGTAACCTTTTAACGTTGCAAAATATGTGTTTATACCAATCAAGTTTTTTAGGCTTGTTCATTAGGAATTGAAGTTGTAATGCATGCGTATCGTCAGCTACATGATTCACAGTATGTTAACCACAGACAAATACAAAACCCATATAAGGATCAGCTGCCTTCGGCTGCTGAAACAAACTATTTATTATAAGTTACATGCATTTTACTATTTATCCTAAGTTCAATGTTATCATTCTTTTTTGTCAAAGCCAAGATAGGACATATTTCTGCGGTGTGTAATCAAACATTTATATGATTAAGCGATTGTATTACTTTTAACGTTGCAGCAAAGCTCGTATAGACAACTCACATACACAGAACTTGATGGAAGCAGCAGACCAGTACTGAAAGACACACCTAGTTAGCTACGACTATTGACGAAAGCTCTTAACTGGCGGCTAAAGCGTGCTCGTTGAAGCGCTAATAATTGAAGACACTTAAAACATCTCTAAACTATTGTGAATTTCTTTACTTTTAAAATATTTGTTTCTACGTCTTCTATTATTACTTTCAGACAACAGAAGATGACTTCAACACCAGATATATTCAAAATAATCGGAGTTGTTAAAGCAGCAGAAAAAAACGTACCAGAAGCTGCATAAGTTGCAGCAGTAGCAAAAACAATAACAGTAGCAAAAGGAATAATAACATAACAATAAGAACCAAAGTAGCTGTATAAGCCGCATCAAAAACAGCAGTAGCTCTATAAGCTGTAACAGCCAAAACAACAAAGACAGAAGATGTATAAGCTGTATTAGAAACAGCAATGACAGTAGCTGTATAAGCTGCAGCAGCCACGACAAAAACGACAGTAGATGTATAAGCTCCATCAGCAACACACGATCCTCAGTTGTGTAAACTGCAACAACAACAACTACAAGAGATGATTGATAAGCAACTGAAGGTGTATAAGTTGAAGCAACAATATCAACAACAGTAGCTATATCAGCTACGGCTGCAACAAAAAATAACAGCAGCTATATAAGCTGTATCAACAACCACAGAAGAAGATGTATAAGCAGCAGAAGCACGAATAATCGCCACCTTGTCGGGCCAAGGATCTGTTAATCCAATGTTTAGCTATAAACGATAAACAATCAGGAAATATGGACTCCCAGTTGTTCCGAATTTAAAGTTAATTTGAAAGTGGCTATTCCGCCAAATAACGGCAAAATTCCACCACAAATCCGTTATCAAAACTCTATCCAGGTGTTCAGGTCATATAACGGGTTTTTAAAATACCTGTGACTGAATACGCGTAAAATTAATTATGAGTTGGTAACTCCTAATTCAACGCTCCAGTTTTGGGGTTTGGCGTGGCTAGTTAAAGCCGTTTGTATTGTTTCTATAGAGTTTGATTCTCAAAATAGTTACCCCAGCGTCGGTAGGCTGATAAACGGTGTACATATATTATAAAATTTGACTGTTGTTGGCGGGATAGCTACTTCTTCCTCCTCCTCTTCTTCTTCTTCTTTTTTCTTTTTCTTCTTCTTTTCTTCTTCTTCTTCTTCTTCTTCTACTTTCATCTTCTTCTTCTTCTTTTTCTTCTTCTTCTTCTTCTTCTTCTTCTTCTTCTTCTTCTTCTTCTTCTTCTTCTTCTTTTTTCTTCTTCTTCTTCTTCTTCTTCTTCTTTTTCTCCTGACATTGTAATTGTTGTTTAATGCTGGGTTTTGTTGACTGTTCTTTGAAAGCTACTTTTCATGATCGACTTGTATACCTACTTTATATAAATCTACTTATATGTTTCTTTCAAGTTACAATAGACTAGTATAAATCTTAAATATCCAAAATAAAATCCGTTCTTCGTGGCTGTTAAGAAGAACAGTTATATATGCTGTAGTACATTTGATAACATGCTACATGTATTTAAGTGTGATAAGCACAAAGTCCCACATTTTCGTCGATGGAAATATACTGATAGTCAATGAAAACGCACCATTACCTCCATATGTTTATGCTGTAGGATTATTAACAAACCATTTAGAAATAAAACTGCTGAACCAATAGTTTTTATTTGTTTAAATACTGAATCTTGATAACTCGCCTTACATGTTTATTGGTGGGCTTATATGACAAGCAGTTAACGCAGTTATTTACCTTGTCATTTAGCATTGTTTACTATGGATAACCATAAAAGGAAAACTGCTCCACTAAATTTCAACCTGCATTAATCTGTCTCGGAATAAATTCCAGTTGGTTTTACTGGCATTTTTATTATTTGACTTCTGACAGTATTATGCAATGACTGTTTTTGAGAGCATGATATGTTAGCGCGATGTAACTGATGGAACCGGTAATGCACGTGTATTTCATAACACAAATCTGGAACGCACTAAATCCAGATATGCATGTAAAAATGTTAAATGTCGAACTCGTTATATGGATTATATCATATTTTGTCCAAAATGCCTCTTTTAACTTTTAAAATGATTTGTTTTGTGGTGCGTTTTCATTGAACGTAAGTATACTTTATATCGACACTCATGCACTAGATATCAGGACATGAAATAGATAAGAATGGTGCCGATTACAAATTGTGGACAAAGAAATGGCAAAACCAGGTAAGCAATAAAGCGTTTATACATTTTATAAAATATGCTTAAAAGGTTAAATGAAAATGAATGGCACAAGCAAGTACGATTGCATGTGAGACTGTGGGTTAGGTTAAAACTACATGAAGTAATAAAGTATTCAGTATAAAAAGCCATCACATTCGTAAATACATATTGTGAAAGCTTAACATAATACAGAATGTATGTTCATTTATAGACATGATGTACAGTGTTGCTGCTCTCCTGTCATGTGTGCTTATAACTATTACAGGTAAGTATCAACTATTATTATTATTGTTGTTAATTTAAGGTAATTTGTTTTTTTAATTTTAAATTGTGCAAATGCGTTTTCTGAATAAACTGTGAAAATGCAAAACAAGAGGCTTATGAGGGCCTGTATCGCTCTACTTTCTAAAGAGGCCTTGACAGTTTGAGCAAAATAAGTAACTAAAACTTTTAATGATTTACATAAAAAATGAAACAAGTTTCAGAAGAAAAAAGGTCTGCCCCTAATGGATAATGTATATACATAGTCAAGAAGTACCAGAAATGTATGCAAACACTTTAGATATATACACCTCTCTTTAATTCCATGTATGCTATACAGTATAATAGTATTGTGTTGAACATATTTGATATAATTTCTAAGTTCGTGAAGCAAAACTTTTCTTGTCTGAACTGAACCGGGTATGCTCGGTGGATGTCCTCCATTACATTTCAAACATACACAAACATAGGTTGAATACGGTGAATTTGAATTTTGCGTATGTTTTGTATATATATTTAGTTCACGTTAAAACGTGAACAAAAATTAACTGAAGAAAACATTGTTTGAATTTAATGCACGTGCAAATTTAATATGAACTTAAAATACATTTGTATGGGGTTACTAATCACCAGTCCCTATCTTTGTGGCTTTATAGTAGAATACCACTAAAAAATGATATATAGGGTCCTATAGAAACCACAGCGTCCGAACGCAATGGCATCGTAGGTCCGCACTGTACTGCAAACAAGGACTTGAAACTACAATGAAGAGACAAAAAACAACAGAAAGGGCGGTGCTGGTGGGCTTTACAGGGGTTGCACTTTATATTTCCTCTCATGAACGGACTCAATAAAACCAAGTTCGTTTAGCGCTGTGTGGCGGCTGTAAAACGTCCCCCCGACTACAAATCAGTAGTGTAATTACATAATGGTTCTTTTGGAACATCAATATCAATCATGTGTGGGTTTAAAATAGAATTTCGCTTAAACCGGTGCTAGAGAGCGTGAGAGGTGTTGCATCTTTTGCACCTTTTAATACCTCTCATGAACAGACTCAATAAAACCGAGATTGATACATTTCTCGCTTAATTGTGTTTGAAGCTTCCAAAGGATCCCCTTTCCAGAGTTCATTGACATTAACACTAGCGTTTGTTTAGTGCTGTATGGCGGCTGTAAAAGGTCGCTTCGACTATAAATCTGAAGAGTTATTACAAACTGGTGTTTTAGGAACATCAAACCCTGTCGTTGTGGATTTAAGTTAGAATATCATTTAAGCCGGTGCTAAGGGTGAGACAGATGTTTCACCGTGTATTACCTCTTATAAACAGACACATACACCCGAGAATGTTTCTTTTCTCATTTGTTTTGTTGGATGCTACCAAATGATCTTCTTTTCAGTATTTATTGTATTTGTGTTTGACATCAATCACTCTTCCAGATCACATCAAGTCCCTGTCAATAGCTGTAGAGCACAGACTGAACCCGATTGAAGTTTACAGTACACCGTTGTACATGTCACCGTTTTAAGACACATTATACAACACACATGGTCCCCTAATGTGTTAACAACCATTTAGAAGGGGTTTGCTGAGTTGTTATAGTGGTATTTTCCATTATTCCCGATTATGTTTGCATCTTACTTTTGCTGCACATTTACTCTAATCAAGCTTACTGGCTTTCTAATGACCAATGACGCTCCGGCAAACCTAGGTCCAGACTTAGATCTTCAAGATCAGTTCGTTAATTGTTAGTGTTTTATTTGAATCATTTGATATCATGATTTACAGATGCCCAGCTTCAATGTTACAACTGTGTCAATGTCGACACACTAGAGAATTGTAATCAAACCACAATATGCGGAGCAAACGAGGTAAGTCTTTTTGACATGTATTTCTTTAAACCCGCAGCCAACTTTTTTGCCACTGACCGTTCCAAGACTGTAGCCATATTGTTAACATTTTTATGTTTGTGATAACATATCTTGCCGTTTATTCATCTTTGTTATTATTGTTTGTTTCTGTGCGTGTTTTGGGTTGGCTGTAGTCCTTGAATGCTATTTCCTGTTCTACTATTAGCGAATGTACTATGTTAAAGAAATTTGAAAATACATGAGGGACTGAGCATCAAAATAAATATAAAGCTTGATCAAGCCTAATTCTAGAAAACGTGTAAAACAAATTATACTACAATGCTATGGACGGTGAACAGCTCCTTGTTTTGGTGTCTTCAGTTGTCTTTCAAATAGTCACTATGCACTAGAACTTACAAGTGATACAATAAAAACCTAAACACCCAGCGGTATTTTGCCACTGACCGTTCGAAGTATATCGTCAACCCTTTTATGTCCATTGTGTCGCATACAATGTTTCTATATCTCTTTGTAATTGTCGTTTGTTTGATTGCGTGTGTTTTTGGTTGACTGTGTTCTGCGAATGATGCAGTTTCTGTCCGAATTTTAAACCTACTTCAAGTTAGAAAGTATTTAAATCAGCTCTCCATAGTATTGTTCTTATGCGTATGTAAGTACTTGTTTATGGAAGTTTCATTCATTTATTTTAAAGAAACTAACCCGCCAAAAAATGGCAAAATTACACTACAAAACCTATATCAAAGCTCTGTCCAGTTATTCAGGTCATATAATAATGTATATGTGCCGATTAAAATTATTGTTTGTTTCACGGCTTCTTTAAATACCGTGATTAAATATGCGGAAAATGAATTATGAGTTGATAACTCTTAATTCGACGTTACAGTTTTGGATTTTAACCTGGCTGGTTAAATTCGTTTATATTATGCCTTTAGAATTTGGATTCTCAAAATGTGTAAGATATATATATACCTCATCCTCGGTAGGTTTAGAAACGGTGTGCATATGCTTTAAAATGTGTCTGCTGTTGGCGGGATAACTACTTTAAATGTATGTATTATCTCTTTAACAAATGCTAAAGGCCTTGCTACTATTACGTTGTATGATGTTCAATTATATAGAATAGAAGCACTTTATTTCAAAATCAGTAAGCCATAGGCCCATGTGATCATACAATATATACATTTTTTTTTTCTTAACAGACGTAGCAAGATTCGTACATACATGTATTATGCATATCAGATGCAAAGGATATACAAAGTATACTTGAGAACGAAGAACAAACAAACAAACAATTAGCCTGTAACAATACAAAACAAAACAAAAATATATAGTAAACATTGCGACATACATGAACATAATTCAGAATTCACGGAGAAGGTAACTAAACATATATATATTATATGTATTTGCTTAATAAATTACAGCGATGTTTCACAGAAGTCCTTGGGGAAGTTGGGACCGAAAATATCATTCTGGGTGCAGAACTGAGGCAGTAAGTAGAAAGTATAGCTTCAACAGAGGCAGTGATTTGAAACTAAATTTCCAGCAAAAGCAGTGAGTAGAAAACATGTCCAACAGAGACATTGGGTAGAACAATATGTCCAACAGAGGCAGAGAGTAGAACATAGACATTGGGTAGAACAATATGTCCACAAGAGGCAATGAGTAGAAAACGTAAGTTCAACAGAGACATTGGGTAGAACAATATGTCTAACAGAGACAGTGAGTAGAAAACATAGGTTTAACAGAGGAATTAGGTAGAAAACATAGGTCGAACAAAGAAAATGTGTAAAAACAAAGTTTCTACAAAGCCCAGTGCGTAGAAGTATAGTTCCAACAGAGGTAGCATATTTCAGAGTTGATGTCTATGTATTACTAAGCGTTATCGTCCATAAAGAGAAATACTACGTTTAGGGAGTAAATTAGTAAAGTTTCAATTGAAATTATAGGATAAAGTTTTATACCTACTTGTGTTTGCTTTCTTCCAGTATGTTTCCGTTTCGTAATACTAAACATTGAATTGACAGGAGTACTGAAATTGGTGATATTTTACAGGTTAGTTTATCTTCTCCGACATCAGTAGTTAGTGGATTGGTTGGCAAAAGGTCCTCTTCTGGACAAACAGCCGTCTGTCAACAATGTTGTGGAGTCGACAAGTGTAACAGTAAACTGTGTGCTACGATGAATTCAATGTATGGTGTGTACATGCACTGAGGTATTTGGTCTATTGGTAAAACGTCGGACACCATATCGAGAGGTCGTGGATTCGATCCTCCTCTCCGTGGTCATGTTGTTTATCCTAGAGGAAGATAATGAATTCAAATTGCTTAGTACTGGTTCTACCCAGGAAGTCATCAAGAGTGATTAATATAAGTTGCAATAATTTGTTTCACAATCGATGTGAACAGAAATATGTTTAAACTTAGGTATTTCTAAAAGGATAGCTTCAAGTAATGGGATGCATTGTTTGTAATAGAATGTATATGTTCCATTTAAACAAATGCGCCGTCGACTCTCAAAGTATGTTATTAGAAATGTTTACCATGCATATTTATGGTGTATTGTGGTTTGTCTTACACCAATGGTATTGCTGTAACATAGTACAGCGGCATATGTTAAGACCTAATCTGAATCTAAACGAATTTCGCGAGAAAATATATACTTTTATATTGACGGCAGTTGAATATATATAAAACGTTTATATGCAATAACTAACAGTATCACAAAGTGGAACGTGTGAAGATGACCCTACGTTTGATTGTGGACGGATGAGCGGATTCTACAATTTATGTGCCGACGTGGATCATGCCAAGACGGTCTGTCAGAAATTCTGCGGGCTCTGTAGTCTGGGTAAGTGTATAAATAATCTAGATACATGTGCACTCGTTTAAATAGGAGACTATACTTCTTGGCTGTGAATGTCTTGGTATAGTTAGAAATTGTATTGTCAAGTTATATGAACAAGCACATCAACAGTTTTTTTTTATACCCAAAGTATAATTTTCTAAAAATAAACGCTCACATTTTATTAAAAGAACGTTGCATTTTGATTCAGCTCAATTGTCGTACACTTGTATGAATAACATTCTGTCTTGCTTAACCCAAATGTTAGCGATATGCCGAAACAGCATCATGTTTTAACAAATAACAAAAACAACCAACAAACTACTCTTACTCTTATAACGCAGAAAACTAAAGCACCAATAACCACAGATGAAATTAAAACGTAAATGACTTAATGAGACGTAGCATGTGTTCCTCCGTACTCTAATACAGTTTTTTGTTATATATATATATATACTTAAACTCACCAGGTTATTCGGACCCTATATATATATGTATGATCACATAACTTCAATTTATGGACAATTTTTTTATATTGGGTCCGACCCAATTTACCTGTTTCAGGATAATTCGTCCATTTTAACAAGCATAATGAGCCCCATCCCACTGCACTAACATTGAAACTCGTTATTGGGTCCAATTTTGACCCAATACTCGCGCATAAGAATTATTTGAGACCCAACATATATGTAGTGTTATTATGTTGGTGCTTTATATTTCGTTTAGTTGATGGTGGCTGGTCAAGCTGGGTCACGTGGTCTCAGTGTAGTGTTTCGTGTGGGAGCGGAACTTCAACGAGATCTCGGACATGTACAAATCCTGCACCTGAGCATGGCGGTTTAGACTGCATTGGACAGAATACGGGAGAAAACTCTTGTCAAATGGGAAATTGTCCTGGTATGTATATTTTAAAGATTTTAAAGACTGCTTGTTTACACATATTTCCTTTTGTAAAAAACATAAATAAATCTAAATAAAACGTCATAGCGTAATGTAAAGCAACAACCCATCATCGCTAATACTGATATAAAACAATAATTACTACAATAATAACAATTATAAAATGTTTATTTCAAGAGAATATAATATTTGGCAATCTTCCAAACTTCACGGTAAACACAATTTACAATCATTCCTTTTTTCCCCTTTTTTCTTTCTTTTATTTTTTAAGATATCAACTATCAATAAATATAGGATATTACAGTTAAGCAGTTCTTGCTCTCAAATTCAAGACAAAATCAGTGTAAACACAATTTAAAAATAAAAAATAAGTATAAAAGTCGAACAGGAAATGCAGCTTTCACGGAACACAGTAAACCCAAAAAACGCAAAAACACAAACATGGCAATATTAATAAGGAATAAAGGCATATGAAGTCACAAACACAAAAAGGGTTGACAATAGGGCAACCGCCTTGGAAAGGTCAGTGGCTAAAAGGCCGCTGTGTGTTTAAACTAGGTTCTTGAGTGCATTGTAGATGGGTCCACCAGCAAGCATGCAGTGCGTTGCAAAATGATAGGGTCATAAACCTTTTAACATGTTTAACAAAGATAGTATGAAAGTGATCATGACCAATGATCTTACGAAGTTTGTAAATCATGAGACCATGGAAGTTAGGTTGTGATAGTACTTGTCGCAGAAAAGTTCTTAAATAACTTTTATGTTTGGAAAGACGATCAGGGTAACCATAATACAATTTTGCAAATGTGTTACGAAGTTCATGGTAACGGTAGCCCTGATGGAGTAGCGTTTTAGTTATACAAAGAAGTCCTCAACTCGAGTACAAGCTCTAGAAAAACGAATATTTTGAGACACACAGACCCCATAAGAAGTTGCTCGGGGAACATCCCCATCTAAATGGGGATAATTAACAATATCAAAATTAAAATCATCTCTCTCGTCATAGATTTTGCTAAGTATCTCACCATTTTCAATAGAGATATGTAAATCGAGAAAAGAAGAGCTAGTATCAGAAATATTAACTTTGTTAAGTTGAAGTTCTTTAGGATATTATTATTAACCATAGTAGAAAAGAAAGAGTTGCCAATTTTAAATATGTCACCCGACACCGAGAGGTGTCATTAAAGGCTTCAATAACATCTGCCTGGGTCTCTTTCATAGCAATATAAAAACAAATCTGCGACAAGAGGTGCACAGTTCGTAGCCATAGGGTACCAACAATTTGTCTATAAACGGTAGTTCCATACCTGACGAAAATATTATCTAATAGAAAAATAAGTGATTTACAAACTTCATGGCAAGTCCACATAGTGTAATTGTCCCAACTGCTGTTAGTAAAACAACGATTTAATATTATTACAGGCCAAAAAAGTAGTATTTTCCCTAGCAACAATTTTTTGAATTGTAATAAGCTTGTCTTTGATAAGATTGTGTGGTAAAGTTGTATATAATATAGAAAAATCATAAGTACTTATAGATAAAGGTTGAAGTTTATTGCAAATTTTATCAAGAACGTCGCCTGAATTTTTAATAGACCAATAATAAACACATTGTTTGTAAAAAATAAATTAGATTTAGTGTTAGACGCATTTGCTTTTGTTGTGAACTATATAGTACGTTTACTAATGTAGTGAACTATAACTATATAATATATAAGATAAACACATGTTAATACATATAGAAGTGATATGACCATTCAATTTGTTGACGTTTCTCTGTTACTACTGATGCATATATTGGTATTTATTAGGATTGTACGTGGTCCTTACGTAGCAAAGTGAAGTTGACGAATTGTATTTAAACAGACGCCAAAGGCAAGCATTGGAAATCATAAATGACACAATTGTATTGGTTTATTGAAACATGCATTATGTCATATAAGTATAGATCTGCATAAAATACAGTCTACACACCTATACATTGACTACCAGTTAGATGACCGTTCGCTATTTCTGCACATGTAGCATGGTCCATAACTGAAATGTATGTCTAAGTGGAGACGTATACGTGAATACTATATAACTTTTATTTTAATATTCAGTCCATGGTTCATGGAGTATCTGGTCCCCATGGGGTAGCTGCAGCTCAACATGCGGTTTGGGTCTCCAACGTAGGGACCGCAGTTGTTCTAATCCGTATCCTGCGTTGGGCGGCGACCATTGTTTTGGAGATGCGAGAGATGATAGGACCTGTTTTCTTCGAGCGTGTACAGGTACATATCTTGACAAATCTCTTTTTCTTTTTTTCTTTTTTTATCTAAGTAAGACACATTTTCGAGATATATTATAGTTTCCAAAAAGTAGTTTATATCCAGTTTCGTACTACTGCAACTACTACTAATGCTATTGCTACTACAACTACTACTGCTAATACTACTACTACTACTACTACTACTACTAAAACTACTATTACTATTACTATTACTTCTACTTCCGCCACGGTGGTTAAGCAATGTTCACACTAATTTGTCCGGGGCATTGGAGATTGGAAAGGTGTCTGGTATCATGTTAATAATGTGGGTTTTTTTGTTTAACGTTGAAACAGAATCAAGAATGTTACCTCCTTAGTTCCACTTATTAGTTTCACCACTATTTTTTCAACAGTAACATTGCCTCTTGACGTTTCTGAAAGATCGGTTGTCATGACATTTTTCATAACCATTTCCGTTTTTCTGAAAGATAAGCAACTTTTCCGAACATTATTTCTTTCTATTTTGGCAGCAAGTTAACATTAAAGCAATATCAGTTTCATTTTTTGTTTTAAAACTATTACTGTATGTGTTTCTTATCAGTTATAACGTATATTCGGAGAATCGTAATAAAATACCATATACTTATTTATCATATACTTGCCTACAAATACGTTTGTTTTTGAATATACGATACGACATAGACCTAGCTAGTCATATCAATCAGGATTTCGTTGCTGGTCAATAAAGCTATATCACACGTGTGAAATATAGGGTGAAAAAATGTCATATCACGGAAATAATCGAATGTTCATCTCGATCCTTTTACCGGAGTGATACGGAAATAACCGATTAGTTACTAGTGTATACGATTTGTCACGGGTTTGGTTTGTCATCTTCGTTTCAATAGTTACTTCCATCCTGTTTTCGCGGTAGATTATTGGCTATATAATCATTATCCGTGGATGAAATAACCACTTATGACAATTCACCTTGATTAGAAAATTTCAGATTCAATGGAATTCATTTTCAATAAGGTTTCGGACAAAAATAAATGTTGCGTACCACTTACGCGACATACTTGAGCACATCAGAATTTACTAGATATATTTCTCCCTGAAAAACAGCGTAGTGAGTGAGCTGAAGTTGAAATTTCGAGAAAGCTGATGTATATGATAAACAGAACAAAAACATTCCATTTGAGAAATAATAACAAAGCATTACCCCACCCCACCCACTTACCCTGGGAAGACGTCCGAGTTTGTCGTTTGGTATGTTATTTATCTTTCATAGACAATTACATATACCTAGTTATGTGCAAAAGTATGGAAAAATTACAGTGTAATTGAATTTTTAGTGTATTTGACCTTTTGACCCCTCTGAGGTCCCCTGGGTGCGGAGCCAAAAATAATGTTGCTCTTTCACGCCGTCATCATATCCTAAGTTTGGTTTTAATATACCTTGCATTTTCAAAAACCTGGGTATAATAAGTCATTTTTAATTTTATTGACTTACTTACTTATTCTTGTGAAAGTTCGACGTAAAACGGTAAGAAAATAACCGATAAGATTATATAGATGACTTATCCAATTATGCAAATGAACGATATCTATAGAATTCACTCGATGATTCAAAGGATATATTATGGTACTTCTTACTTAAAAAATCAAAATTCAATGGGAAAAACAAAGTAATCATTTTTTAAAGTTTGTCTTTTGGTAGACAAATGGGTAATAATTCTCCCAAAGGGAAGCACTTTTGCTGAAACATCTTTAATCGCTCTGCATACTATGAATAGTGTGCGTCTGACATCAACTTAATAATTAGCATATCTGCAACTTACTGTTATGTTTTATTAAAATGTGCATTTTGCAGAACATTAGAAGGATAGCTCCTCGATGTAAATATTGTGCTTTTAGCTCGACTATTCGAAGAATAAGAGAGCTTATTTAATCACCCGGGCGTTGGCGTCGGCGTCGGCGTGCCACATCAAGGTTTGCATGTAAGCTGTGTTTACAAGTCTATGTCTCTTACCATTCTTATCCTAGCACAACCAAATTTGGCCATAGGCTTCCTTATAGCATTTGCTTAAAGGGCTTTACGTGTAAAATTGAGATGGCCCATAAAATGTGCAATAAAGGCAGATCAAGGTTTGCAGTGTAAGCTGTTGTATATATCTATAATTTTGGTTTGGGATTTCTTATAGCATTCTTATTCATCCATATTGGGGCATGGGTTCCCTCCTCCCCACCTACCTCTCTCCCCCCCCCCCCCCTCTCCACCTCCCATCTCCCCCTCGAAAAATAATCAATTTAAATTTAAACGCAGTCATTTAAATATAAAACAGTTTAGATTAAATTCAGATACACAGATGAAATATCAATTAAAAAAACAACTAAAATGAGGCCACAATAAAAAAAACTGCTAGATTATCATCCCCTCTCTCCCAAAGTTGCCTTTGGACCACACATTTCTTTAAAATGACAGCAATTTTGGATTAAAACTGATAAAAATAAAAAAATAAAAAATGTCACACCCTGCCACACATTTTACTATAATTTGTATGAGATTCTAACAATAATTTTATATCGGTCGGAGTTTCTATACCCGCCCCGCCACAACCACCCCCACCCCAACCCCATCCCCACATTGTTTTAGCTTTATTTCTGACAGTATATACTGGCTATATATTTTTTTATTCTCTAAAAAATCGAATAGTCGAGATGCGCTGTTCTCCGACAGCTCTTGTTGTTTAAAGTTGAGAAAGAATCGAGAATATTAACTCCTTATTACCACTGTTTCCGTCCATTCAAATAAAGTTGTATCGCTATTCGTTTGAGAAGCAACACTGGCTCGTTGTTATGGGGTGGGTGCGGGTGTCCGACCAAAGTTGACGTTTCAAAATGTCTCGTAAGGGTGCCATGCCTAGTTAGGGAATTCCTCACTGGTGTATGTCTCACACCCAGTGTTTTACGTGTGCCGCTGTTGTGTGAATTTATTTGGTTATGCATTATGCACACAGGTTTATATTCAATTTTTATTTATAAAGCCAAATAACAGACAATGCAAGTATATTTCTGTCTGTCTACGCACTGTATATAGGTTAACGATTTTACCAGGAAAACAATATCCTGCCGCAAAAACGTTTTCAGCCCGAGGGCCTTCATCAGTTGCTATAAAATCTCAACCTATTCCTTCTATAGCGTTTTTAGTTCAATATATTATTGATAAAGATTTCAAAATCATTGCCATATGGGATGGATTTTTCGTATATTTGTTACTCACGTGCCAAGGTGGTAGTTATATTTTACTGACTGTATACTCTAATAATGTATACTCTAATAATGTCACTTTCTTATGCAGATTATTAGCAAGAGAAATATTTAATGTGTCGTATATACGGAACTAAACCCCGTTTCTATACGTCGGTTTCTGGGTTGGTACCAGATTATATTTTACTTATTTTATAGACGGCTGGACGGTGGGTTGGTACCAAGATATATTTAAATCAGCCCTTAATCATATTAAAGATTGTTTAATGTTTGGCTTGACGCTGGATTGGTACCAGACTATATTTAGTCAGCCGTGTAATCACATTAAATTTAATTTTCTCTTCTTTCCAGTTACTGTTTATTTTCCTAAAAGTAGCCTATACTAAATAGGCAGACTGACGCTGGGTTGGTACCAGACTATATTAAGTCAGTCGTTAATCACATTGAAGTTACGTTATATTTGGCTTGACGCTGGGTTGGTACCAGACTATATTAAGTCAGCCTTATAATCACATTAAAGTAAATTGCCTCTTCTGTATTGTTATTATTTATTTTCTTAAGAATAACCTATATTAAATAGACAGACTGACGCTGGGTTGGTACCAGGCTATATTAAGTCAGCCGTTTAACTGTCTATCCCCATTATCAACATAATGTTTGAAATCGAGGCGTTATTTTGGAAGTACATATATTACTGTCAATCGGGGTTAGTACCCGTTTTTCTGGGGTTAGTACCCGTTTATTATAGCTATTCACGGGGTTAGTACCCGATTTTCATTAAACAGAATAGCTTCGAACAGTATCTCTTTGTACTTCAAAAATACGTGCTTAAACTGGTTTTTACCAAACTGTTCCCAATGAATTATTCAGAAAGAATAAGCATTAGGTCACTGAACTTTATTTGATAACTATTGTTTTAGTTGTATTTGCCAAAAAACAGAAGAGTGCCTTAATACTTTAAGAACCAACAATCAGAATGAAAACATTCGACTGCATTTCGTAACTAAGTCCGTCTCGATATATAGTCAGTTTTTAAATTGATCTCATCCAATCGATTACCTACTATTTTTAACACCTGGTGAGAAACTCTTTACAAATCTGACGTTTCTGAAAGATTGATTACCATGACATGTTTTACAACTATTTCCGTGTTTCTAACAAGACACTTTTCCGAGCATATTTTTCCTGTTTTGATTGCAATTGCACATCAAGAGCAGGTCAAGTTTTATGTTTCTGTTTTTCAATTAACTATTATTTGGTCCTTATCCATATCGTTTATGAAAGATATATAATTCCTGGGGTATCACAATTAAATTCATTTACGTAAATATCCTATCTCACGTTTGTAAATGTATCACAGCACATATATTATATAGAGGTCTGTCCTCGATTAGCGTAATGTTTTAATGCGTCTTCCATTTCCGACGGTAGGCTATGTAGTAGGAACTTTAACGAGTTACTGGATGTGTTTTGTAACTTGAAGATGGTGAATGGAGCATTTGGTCGTCATGGGACTCGTGCAGTGTCACCTGCGGTACAGGCATGACGACAAGACGTCGCACGTGCACTAATCCGACGCCATCACATTTCGGTAGAGAATGTCAAGGAGACCACACAGAGAATCAGATGTGTAACGGACCACATGCTTGTCCAGGTATGACTTGCTTTTATTATATACATTATTTTAATGTTTTAGAGGCATCGGTAGCTCAGCTCAGTAAATACGGCATTTGACTTGGAGCTACAAACCTTTGCCCAGCATTAGTTTCAGGTTTACCCTCGGTATATATATAACACCGTTACGTCTTGAAACTGAAATAACGAGGATACACATTAAGATTTGGAAAACGTGAGTTCCCCGCATCGCGCAAAGGCACTAAACGCAAAAAGAAACATAGCCCTGTATAAAATGCGATGAAAAAATTACAGCGTGACTTTATCTAACGAATTAACCAAAGCGTTTAAAATATCGATCGTGATGGGTAAAGGAAGGTCATAAGGTTCTAATCGTGTGTAACCCTGACCAAATGAGTGATAAAAAAGAAATCTGAAGTAGGGTCCGAAAAATGTTCTATCTTATGAATGTAACTAATGGCTGAGGCAGGGACCCAACTTCTCGTTTCGTGCAAAAAAACACTTTTGGTTTACCCGGAAAGAATATACTCGTGATTTTTTGCATATCAATAGCAGAAACTGTACTATATATATACGAAACACTGTATGGATTAATGGTATTCTTTGCATTTCGTAACACCAACGCATTTTCTACGGAAGCCCATAAGTGATAAGAAAAGTTTATAATTTGGCGATATGATTTTGTTTTGTACATAAATAAGACATAAGCACGCCTGGTTATATTCTGTTTATGCAGAATGCAATTTAAAAAAAATAAAAGCGGTTTAAGGATTGAATATGGCGGGCAGATGGGTGGAGGGAGGGACGCGCATCCACCTTATGGCTAAAGCTTTCATGCACGTTGTTAATAACTTCTGTAACTTGTTTTCGATTAAATCCAACTTTGTTGTGCAGCGTTATATCGTTAAGATGCCACTTTTTTACGAGCAAGGCCGATTTTCTCCTTTTCAGAATAGAGTTATTTAACCCCTGAGTACTTAACAAAAATGCACATTTTGGGTACCTTTACAGGTGCAAGGTTTTGTTAACTTCTTTATCTTATTTTCGATTTTAACTAAAATTGCTGTGAAGCCTTATATCAAACAGACATCACTTCCTTACGATCATTCTAGACCTTTGCCTTTTCTAAATAGAGTTATGGCCCCTGATTATATACGAAAATTCATTTTCGTGTTGAGTTCATGTTAATTAATCAAGTTTTGTTGAAAATTAAGGAACACTTTGGGTGTAAATTTGATATACAAATAGGATATCAGTAAATGTTAATAATGTTTGTGATAAATCAAATTGTTTTGCCATTTTGGAATAGAGGTATGGCCCTTAATTTACTTAGAAAATATGATTATTGCAACAACTATCTTTAATTGTGTAGGGTTTAAACCATATCGTTTAGTGTGAAGTCTTAATGACATTAACATACTGGCGAATATTTAGAATCCGTTCGATAATGGTAGCTTTTAGATTTCTTAATACAGTTATAGACCTTTAATTGAACTTGAAAATAGAATAGTAGTAACTGCAATTACTGTCTTGTCAAATTGTAAATTTCCCAATTGGTTCACTATTGTTTCACAGTCAGATGATTGTATTTATCTGAAAAATAACGGGGTTTTTATTGACTAGTTTCGTTGGAAGGCGATTGAGCGACGTCAGTGTTTGGGTATGACGTCTGACAGAGTTTCTCCATAACATCGTGAATACTATCTAAATTATTTATTTGAAATTTGCACTTTTGTTATATATGATCATTAACTGACCAACCAACAAAGGTGTTTCTGTGACTTTGAGTTTCAATTCTAGGTTTGATTGATTGAACATGGAATTTTTGTTAAGAAGGTTGTCAACGTTTCTCAAACACATCATGAACTTGAATACTTTCCTACGGATTGTGTCGCCTTGATACATGAGACCCAATATATTAAATAGTGTAATAGAGTCACGTTTACAGTTTAAAACTATAAGTATCACTAAATGTGATCAATATCCTATTTCGAGTCGGAAACAAAATATGGTATAAATGTCGAGAAGGAAATATAACATCCACTGAACACAGTCAGTCAACCAAGCACACATATTTGAAACAAACACCAATCACAAGGATAGAAAAGAGGAAAGTATGCGAAATGGCTAACTCAAACGGTTGGAAATATGAGTACCTCCTTGGAATGGTCAGTGACAATATGGGTACCTCCTTGGAATGGTCAGTGACATAAAGGCCGCTGGGGGTTAAACCAGGTTCTAGAGTGCACCACAAAGCAAATACTTGTCAGAAGCCAGGACAAATAAAGAATGATAACGATAAGACAATATTAAAGTAACAAAATAGGCATTACCATCCCTTGTCCTATTTAGGTAGAAGCACATGAATTCATTAAGATATATAGTATAGAAGGATAGAGATAGAGAGAAAAAGAAGGCCCTTTACTATATACATATACTATAACTATATTCTCTCTAGCCTTCTGTACTATATATTGTAATAAATGCCTGTGAGTAGAAGTCATCAAAGGGTTCACAATATGTCGGGTCATCGCAACATTAATTGTAAAGCATTGTGGCAAACTGTAAATGGGTCAACATATAAACATGCAGTGCTTTGCAGAATGATAGGAACAAGTTTAACACAGATTGTATGAAGGTGATAACGACCAATTATCTTAAATAGTCTTTACATATAGTCACCATAGTATTCACGTTGTGACAGACCATGTAGCAGAAGAGTTCTGACAATACTTTTAAAAGTAAATCAGGGTTATGATAATAAACCTTTGCAAAGATTTGTCCGGATATAAAACTCAATGAAGCACTATTAAAGCTAGAGTAGATGAAAAGCAAAACAAACTTCCAACTATGTACTGGATTCCTAATTTACAAAAACAGCCTTATAAATCACACTTTCTTCCTATTTCTAGTGTCTGCACCAGTACAAACATCTCCAAAGGTTTAACGTCCTGACATTACTGCCGTTGTAGATCACGTAACACAATATTGTGCTAAAGCTTCGATTAATATATTTTGGTCGTTATTACTTTCTTGAAAAAGAATGCAATAAGCGTCACGCAAACCTTTTCAAAGACAAGCTTATTGCTCTTTTTCAATATTTATTTTAGTGAATAAACACTAATCGTTAAAATGGATCCCAGCGAGAGGACGTTAGCGTCAGTGGCTAACAGATTAATGACTCTAGATGGACTTATTTATGAGGGGCGGTATCGTGAAGTTAATGAAACTGAGATGGAAGCGTTTGTTAAGAAAATGAGGAATATAAATACAGTGAAAAAGTCAAAATCTGACCTCAAATTATTCACGGAGTGGCTTCGCTCAACTGGTGAGAACAGAGAAGCTGAAGACATTGGTGTCAAAGAGTTAGACGGTTTATTGGCCCGTTTTTGTCTGAGTGTACGGAAGTCGGACAAAACCGAGTACGAGCCAGACTCTATCAAATCAGTCCAGTCCAGCATAAGCCGGTACCTAACCGAGAAGAAATATGGTCATAATATTATTTTAGATAAGGAGTTCCACCACTCAAGAGATGTTCTGACAGCCAAAAGGAAAGCGCTGAAACGGGAATGAATGGGAAACAAAAGAAATAGAGCCCAACCCTTTACAGAAGACGAAATAGAAATACTACACAGAAAGAAGTTGCTCGGAAATGGTTAGTTTAAACGTGCATGTTTATCTTTTAAATCTGACACGTTTGTCGTTTGATAATGTTTTTATTTAGACACTTTTGGGGATAAAAAGAGCATAGCCTATCCGGAATATATATGAGAAAATGCGTATATATATGATAAAAAGATTAAAACATGGGCGATGCGTTATTGCCCGTCATATCGGCCCTCGACCAATATCGGCCCTCAGGCTAAAGCCTTCGGGCCGATATTGGGGTCTCGGGCCGATATGACGGGCAATAACGCATCACCCATGTATTAATCTCTAACTACAACCAATCTTCGTTAAAATTAAAGTTATTGCCATTTGTAATTTTATACTTGTAATTCTTGTCCGAAGCATAAGTCAAAAACTACTAATGGAACGGGTGATACAAGGCCATATGTTAAGTTGAGGATACATTTCGGGGAGCATCCATCGGTTCTACCGATTTTCTTGTTATAAAACTTATTCCCGGAGAGGACCTCATAGAGCCTGTATCAAGATATGAAACGCGACATACATATTTAATTTTCAGATTTCCTTCAGTCCTTTTAAAATGTATGCGTTAAAATAGCGCTTCAATGACATGTGATTGAGTTTTAAATATTTAATATGTTTATACTTGAATTCATTTATACACACACAAGTGAATGCTTCAAATTAAATAATGAATCTTGGCCAACCTTCTAATTTGGGAAATTTTATGAAAACTTCGAAGGCTATACATATAAGTTTTTGTAAATCATAAATTCTAAGTCAAATGTGGTTTATATCGATTTCAGCTTCTTTCACATTTTTTTACTTAAGGAAAATGCTATCCGAGCCCGCAAAATTCACTTTTCATAGCTTGAAATGATCTCATGAATTATAAGTTTTGATTTACAGAACAATAGCTACAAAACAAAACTAAATAACCAACGTGACCGTTTTTTATAGAAATGACGGAAAGGAGTACAGTTGAATGTATTTGCAGATTTAATATAATTTTGCAACTGCATTGTTTTAATTGCTTTTGGGTTTACCATCCCATGTGTTCAAAATTGCTTTCAGTACTTTTAAAACAAATCTTTTAAGCAATGCATTTCACCGAGACTGGTGAAGTTTATAAACCATCCAGAGTAGTCACATGTCAGCGTATTTATTAATTAATTAAGATAGAATAGGGGAGTGTCTTGATAAATTAAAAATTGATTTGCATTTTTGCAGCATTTTTGCGGTTTGAAGCACTGGTAATAAATGTCAAATTTCATGAAGTACTTTGGCAATTTTTAGTACATTTGTCATTCACTTCCAGCGTTTAAAACCGCATAAACGCCTAAACAGGGCGCTTCATGGAAGAGATCATTTACTATCCGCGTTTAAAACTGCATAAACGCTGAAATAATGAAAATCAATTTTTATATAAACTTTATTTTCCCGTCGATATAGTACCAAAAATAACGTGCCTTGAAATAATAATAATGATAAAAAAGGCAAGAGAGACAGCTACAGTCAGGGTATTTTCAGGCAGTGGAATATCCTCTTTCTATTGAGACATGGACGCACGTGATTAGCTTCGATTCTTTGAAAAATGAAGTTTATTCAAATTTGGACGTTTTTTCAAATGAATATAACAATTACTCAATACATTTTACTATCAAAACTTAATTTGCGGCTTATTTTTCTCGCAACAATATATAGTCGAGTTTCCAATCAGAAAACAAGTACCAAGAATGTGTTGTTACCTTTAGGGCATAGGGTTGTTACCTTTAGTACAGGTCAAAAATCGTGTTACCTTTAGCGCAGCAGTTGTTACCTTTAGTGCAGACCTTTTTGTAACCTTTAGTGGAATTGTAACCTTAAGGGTTGCAACACGCGTACACCATCCAGGTCTTTTGTTTAATCTAATGTTGAACATTTAAAACTAGCTTGCAAATCCAGAGGTCGAATTTAGATTTGCACCTTATCCCGGTCACCGTCAACGTATTTTGTTCTGTAGTCATTATTCTCTTATCGCTTCTTCAAGTAGGACATTTCGACAGCCAGTCAGTAAGTCAGACTGACAGAGGGACGGACTGACGGACCAAAGGACAAACAGAAGGACGGACGGACAGGCGAAAGGACGGACGGAAGGACGGATGGACGGACAGATATCTATTTTATTGTTAATTGTTATCACATTAAAGTTCTTTTGCTACAATTTCCTTAACTTCACAAAAATAGCTTTTAATTGAAATTCATGCGAAAAATGCGTTTTGGCTACATTTTTTCATCTTTTTACGGTATTTTACGTGAGTGGAAAAATGCGTTTTCATGGTACATGATAAACAGATGGTAAACGCAAATTTCGCAGGTAATATGAAAAATGCTTTCGAATTCTGAGAAGAATGCGGCCGCACGAAAATAGCTATTAATTGAAATTCAAGTGAAAAATGCGTTTTGACTACATTTGGGCTCGGTTTGGTAATATTTCAGTACATTGAGAATAGAACAAAATACACTGTTTTCGAGCCGTTGTCATTTATTCCAACACTAAGGTACACATATCTGAAACTTTTTTCCTTCAACTATCCATTTAGAAGTCCTGAAAATCAAACGTCTTAACCCCTGCCGATATACTTGTTTGTTCACAAATTTCACTTCCGTACACAAAATGTCCATTTCAAATTGTTCACCACATCTCTGTGAGTAGGCAGATGGCGTTATGCGGTTCCCTCCACAGTCAGCAAATAGTCCTGCAAAACAAAGCTCAGTGCTAATAAAACCTGTCAAACATTACGTTTTATATAATGGCATAGTAAACACAGTATTCAAACACATTTTTTCACAAGTAACCAGGCCCTGAACTGTCAACACATTTTTTTTTAAAGTACTACTTTCGGGGGTAACGACCCGGAAGCAAAATAATACCAGTCTGACACCATTTGTCATCTTTTTAGGGTATTTTACGTGAGTGGAAAAATGCGTTTCCATGGTTCGCAGGTAATGTGAAAAGTGCGTTCAAACGCTGAGAAGAATGTGGCCGCACGAAAATAGCTATTAATTACAATAGTAGATCTCATGATTTATATAAATAACAGTCTATTCAGGTACATAGTTATAATAACACATTTCAAAAGGTAAAGTTGTGTTATTAAACGACTGTCATTTTAAGAAATTATACGTTACACGCACTTTTGCCAGGAAGCGACGGAGTGACTGCCATAAATGTTTAACTTATATCATAATACATATATTCATTATTATTCAATACATAACATATTCAAAACTTACACGCTAAGCATCGTGTATCGTTTTCCAAATGCTTTGTATACATAGATTGCTAGATTTCTAATCTCAGTAGTGTTCCCAATAATACTTTTTGGTATACTTAGTACGCAACTCCTGATAAGAAATGGTTGTAATGGACTGGATCAATCTAAATTTAAATACCCTGGAAGTGGTATCGCAACATGTAAGTCAGCTTCCTTTTTTTTTAAATGTGTCTGCAGAGATTGCCCGACAGATTATTGACCCTATGAGGGCGTCCACCTACATCCTGAAAGGGATGCTAACGTTTGATGATAAATCTTGTCTTAGGCCTAAACAAATAATATGTGTGTTTCTGGTTTCACCCTGTCAAAAAGTTAGGGTAGGTAGGTAGGAAAAAGTTGTTTTTTTAGATATTTTTTTTATATATATTGTTCGCATATATTATGCCATTTTTGTACTAAGGCAACTTCTTGATAACCTTTGCAAACAGTTTGGATCCAGATTAGATGCTTAACAGCTCTGGCTAATAAAATTATCATTTGAATAAAAATATTTGTTGTTTGATTGTAATATTTCCATTTTTTTTTTTTTTTTTTTTTTTTTTCTGCTAAAAATATTTAGGGTCGGCGGTGAAAAAGTAGGGTAGGTCGGGAAACCGGAAACACACATATTTTTTTGTTAGGCCTTATCTTACCCTTAATGGTTTGTTTTCTTGTTGCTCGGGCTTCCGCCGTCACTTGGAACTTGCATTGTGACTTTCTAGGCTTTTGTTTTTTATATTCATATACACATGATCATCTATGTGTTATACTTATAGTGTCTATTAATGCTGCATTGTTTGTTAGAGAATATAACCTGACGGACATATCTTTATTTACACTGCCCCGTTTTATTTGGATGACAAGTCCCTATCAATTTGCAACGCACTGCATTTTTTGCGGTTGGCCCATTTACAGTTCTCCACTAAACTTTCCTCTTTGATAGTGCATGCGATGATCCGACAAATTGTGGACCCTATGATGACGTCTACCTACATCCTTCTTTATTTAAACTGCACCATTTTATTGGGATGATATTAGGGTAAGAGTGAGGTTTGGTGCACCCTAGTACCTAATTAAACCGCAGGGGCTTTTTTTGCCACTGACCGTTCCAAGGAGGTTGCCCTAATGTCAACTCGTTGTGTTTTTTATGTCACGTGTCTTACTTCTTTTTTACATTGTAATTGTTGCTTGTTTAATGCATGTTTTTGTTTGGTTGACTGCGTTCTGTGAAAGCTACATTTCCTGTTCGACTTTTATACCTGGTTTTAATGGTAAGTCACCTTCTTAAACTGACTTAGAATTTAGTTAAAGAAACTAACTTGCCAAATAACGTCAAAATTACATTACAAAACTGTTTATCTAAACTCTATCCAGGTCTTCAGGTCATATAATAATGTATATGTGCCGATTAAATGCATAGATTTATGCCAAGGGGTTCTTAAAATACCCGTGATTGAATATGCCTAAAATGAATTATGGTTATAGCCATGTATATTGTGTCTATAGAGTTTGGATTGTCGAAATATGTGAGTTCCTCAGCCACTTAAAACCTAAAATTTACATTTTCTTGAAAAACTTGTTTCAAGAAATTAATTTCATTCAGCAAAAAACAAAAGGTCTCTATACCGCCATCAACAGGCAAATTTAACAACAGATGTGCGCGGTTTCTAAACCGACTAATCGAGGTATATATACTCGAGGTATATATCATCCTAAATTACCTCCGTTTTAATTGAAAATCATATAAAAGTCAAATAACTGTAATTCAGCGTTAGCATTACATATTTCCAAACGTTCTTTTGCAAACGCATTTGTAGTGGTAATGCTAGTAAAACATGTTGTCAAAATAATTTTAGTTGCATATGTTAGAATTTTGAACGTCGAAAGCTGCGCTAGTTCAAAGTACTTAACAAAATCCTATGTACCCAGCTGTAGAAGTGTTATAATTTATTTTTACTTAAAATCTTTAGAATGTGTTCATGCAATCAGAGCAGACGAGTTACCATCGGTATTTTGCAGTTCAACCGTATCCCCAATCAAACGTGAAATACACAAAAATGCGAATATTATTGACATATTCTCAGGTGGGTACTTAGGCATTTTGATTAGTTTATACTGTATGATACTATTCAGGAGGAGGCTGGAGCGCGTGGTCATCGTGGGACTCTTGCGGTGTCACGTGCGGCACAGGTATGACAACAAGACGTCGCACGTGCACTAATCCCGTGCCAGCACAGTTTGGAAGAGAGTGTCAGGGAGACCACACTGAGAATAAACTGTGTAACGGACCACATGCATGTCCATGTATGTTTAACTCAAATACATATTGTTGATAGTTTGTATTTTGTTATGTGGTAATGATAATTGTTTTTATTATCATAATTATAGGAAGTATTATATAATCAAAGAAGTGTTTATTATTAAATCTATGGAAAACACCACAACGCATATATTATGTTTTAACCGCAGATCACTCGAGTCAAATAACCTATTTCTGTTGTTATTGTGCACTAACACTGCCAAGGGAGAATACTTGCATGATCGCTCACGTACTTTTTAAAAGAAAAAACATATAATAATGAACTCAATATGACAAATATAAATAATATAATCTGAATGTATATCTTTCGTTTACATGCAGTACCATATATCTGTGATTTGACGAACTATATGTGGCACTGTACAGTGAGTGAACACGAAGAAAACGATTTTCGAGCTATCTTTCGTTAGTTCGGTAGTACATTTTTGTTAAACCGTTTTCAAATTCGTTTTCATTTTCAGTTGACGGATATTGGACACAGTGGACAGCATGGAACTATGTTGATTTTTGGAATTATTGCCATAGGAATCGCACATGTATAGAACCAGTATTAGGTGGAGTGACTTGTCCTGGAAGCTCAAATGACATTAATTCTAACGCACATTTGTGCGGTCATTGAAGGCATGTAATAATACATTTTCGCAAACCATACAACACGACTGGAGTTCTGGTTCTATTTAAAACCCGTAGGGAAATGTCGCTTATCGAAGCCATTACTTGGACAAAATGTTATCAAAACTCAAGTCTTAATAATTGTTGATCGATCGCAACGTTTTGCCCAACGTTTTTTATTTGTAAAATCATTTCATATGAAAGTAAATACTTTGTGTCTCTACACCATATTTAAGAAGCAAGAACTGTTTTATAGATGAACGTAAAATTTGAATATATACCTTCCTTTTTCATAAATCACTACCAATGTTTCCACGTATGAAACATTATCATATATCATAAAATAATGAGAAAGAAATGTTCCTCAGCACACAAACGCAGTGGCAACGTAATTCAGCGTTTTGCTATCGTTACCCTGATCTGATTTAAAAAAAAACTAATTTAAGAACTCTTCTGCGACAAGGACTATCACATGTGATGTGATTTTTGTAAGATCCCTTGTCATGATCACTTTCATACAATCTTTATTAACATGTTAAAAAGTTTATCAAAAGAGGTTATGATCCTATAATTGTGCAACGAACCTCATTTTTAGTGGTTGACCGATATACAGTTTGCCACCAGGTTTTCCTCTTTGATAGTGCTATGACCGGACAGATTGTGGACCTAGGATGACTTCATTCCTTCAAGTACTCACAAAAAGTTTCATGCTGATTGGGCCAATATTTAAAAAAAATCATGAAGCGAATCTCATGGGTCGGGCGGAATTAATTGACTCGTTGAACAAATAGGGAAAACGCTCAGATACCAGATGAGAAACTAACTGTGAAGCCAATGATATGCATTTCTGTCAATAAACATAGCTTGCCAGTATAATATTGGGGTTGATTTGATTTCCCCCTGCTATTCTCCCAAATAAAATCCTGTGTCTGAAAAGCACATGTTTGTGTTGACATCTGCTTGACCTTATAGCCAAGGACACAGTTCACTAGAAAATTGGTCCAGATTAATGCATTTCACTTTTTTTCATTAGAAAAAAATCCATGCCAAAATCAATGTCATCCAGCAATGAATTGCCTTTGTATGCTATGTTCTGTGTTGGGATTTTTTTTAAGCACTACTTTCGAGGGACACGACCCCGGAAGCAAACCAATCCGACATAGCCAATGTATGCCATATTGGTGTAACACTTATTTAATACCACACCTCCCCGCTAACTCCCTCTCTCAATTAAACAACTTGGTGAAGAAGGGGCAGTCATCAATTTCCCGCGTCGTTGCCTTATTTTTTATCTAGACGAAAACTATTGTGTATATATTATATGTCTAATTAAAGCAGGGTCCCAATGATCAGTATATGAAAAAAGTTTTTGCGTCTGTGTGATCAAGATCGATTCAGGCCGTCTCGGCACCAAACCATTTCGACACCTAGACAAATCGGCACCTAGACGTTTCAGCATCGGACCATTTCGGCTTCTATTTTAATTTTTACCCTAGACGTTTCGGCCCCCATTTATATTTGAGTATTATAATGAAGTAAAGAAGTAAGGAAGTAAAGAAATTAAATAGTTTCTATAAGATCACTTGTAATTCATTTAAAATGCAAAGTTGATTGCCTCAACGGCAACTCCGAAGCGGTTTTGAGCCTGAATACAACTAAAACATGAACATAAATAGGGCCCAAATGATAATCACTTGTAAGATTCAAGTAAATATGACTTTTATATTATATTGTAGCATGGTCACTGAAATTCCCTTCGTAATAGCTCAGGTGTAAATCGTTTAATTGAACATACTTGAATATGTTCCCTTTAACATGTATAATAATGTATACCTAAGACCAAATAAAAACTTATCGGTATTCATACAGTATCTTTTAATTCCACACTTTACCTTCCTGTCATCTCCATATCGACGACTACAGCTACGTGACTTGAACAAAGCCTCCACAAACTAACCCATTATTAAAAATCGTCTACATATAACGCATGCGTTATACTTTTCTTGTTTTAGATTATAAATGATTATAAACAATAACTTACAAAAACACTTAGAGACCAATACGTTCATATATGTACACGATACGATTTTATTAGGATAAACTGATTAGTATTAAAAGTATGCTCGAAACTGCATTGTCAATTTTGCTTCCATGAACACACATTAAACACCAATAATGAATTACTCTCCAGAAACAAATATGTTGACAAATGTATTCAGTCTTAATCTTATTTCAACGGAAATCCCAAAATACGTATATAAGCCGCAAGTTGTTATATTTATACTAAAAATGCATCAAAAGACCTCTAGCGAAAATATGTAGCAAGTGTAATGAATATTACTTGAACGGTCTTGGAGTTATGCTTTGGAATCTTGTTACAATGGAAACATCTAAATTATTAAAATTATCAATGTTCTATATATCAAATGGCACCACATGTGTCCAGTCTGATTGGAATCAAATTAAAGTCCATTTTATAACCACTTTCATTCTTTCTATACACATTACATGGTCCTGCCTTAATGCCATTAAGCGATGGGAAAACTTATATTAGCAGGATTTTAAAACGGATATTTTGACAATAAAACACATTTAAAAACATTTTTTACTGAAAAAATGCAATAACCTGTTTAAAATTACCTATTAAATGTTTTATTTGTACAATATGCACACTTTCTAAGCTGAAATTAAAGTTAATACTCGGACCACGTAATGTTAATGATATTGTTATAGACATCAATTCAAATATCTGTTGGCAGACAATTCAGGTTTATTTATCATGTTAATAGTTGCAGATATTCCAATCTTTGCCGCAAATACACTTAATTCCGATCTATTTTAAACATCAAACTGGGCAGATAGATGGCTTGTCAAATTTAATCTATCTACAACCAAATTTCTTCTCATTTCACGTAAAGACAATTTCATCAACCATCCTACTGTATTTACGAATGACCAAACATAACTGAAGTCGTTGATCATAAACACATCGGTGTCTTTCTTTTAAGGAATATTGGTCGGCCATCTATATCAAATAAGATCAAAAACTGGGTATAGTCAAGTAAAATTTCTAACCAAATGCATAATTTAGGCATGAGCAATGACAGCCATATATTACATGACAGTTATTCAACACTATTGATGTGAACATAGTATCAAAAAGAATACTTATATGGCAGACATTATGCCCTTTATATCCGAAAAGTTTGATGCAATTTTGCTGAAAGTTGTTTTGCTTTATGTAAAATAAATTGGTCCATAGAATAGTCAATTTATCCATTCCTTCGGAAAACTAACAAAACCGTTATAATTATAAAATTCCCAAACACTATCACTTCAGAGCATTTTTTCTTTAATTGCAATAAGTACACTGATATTAGAAATGTACTGTTGAATTCCCCGTCTACCAAATACGTACGATACAAACATTTTATCTTCGGCGCGGTGCACAATGATATTAAAATCTCAAATCGTTTCAGCTAGTCGATCAGTTCATTATTTTGTTGAAAAGCCAAATCAACTTCAACCTTGTTATCCTGTGTCCCAAACTCTCCATTTTTATTAACAATTACGATGCCAAAATGATTAATAACAATAATTAAATTCATGGCTTAAAAAGATTGAGAGTAATTTTAGGCCAGTGAATTATTTATTTGACTGATGTTTTCCCTTTCTTTTAGGCAAACATGAAAACGGACACCATTTCCAAAGATATTTAGTACTGAATAAATATTATGTCACATTTCTACCCCGCTTCCGGTTAGGTATAATGCATAATTGCGACTATCTTCCCTACATTGTGCTATTAAGCGTCACTTTAATTGCCAAAAATATCGTTATTAAAAAGCTCTGTGTAGAGAAGGCGCCAAACGACGATTTGCTTTATATATGTGGCAAGTTTCGTGAAGATACTTTCAGCGGTTATGAAGATATGCTTCCGAAACGAACATTTTGACTATCGTGCTTCCATGATAACACCAGAGATATCGATGCACATAGAAAGCTTAACATGTAAAACCAGTTTTATGAAGACAAGTTAAGCCGAATGTGTGACGGACGGACTAAAGGACGGACGGGCGTTCGTCGTTAATTTTGTATACCCCCCGAAAACTTCTTGGAATGAAAAAATGCTGTTTTTTTTGTTGTTGTTTTCAACAAACGGAAAATCCATATACAATAAATTCTGTCTCTGTATATGTGTTTGATTGTACATATATTCCCGGTACACTCGGTCAAAAGTCCTAAGTACCCATCTAAGAATATGTCAATAATATTATCATTGTTTTGTGTGATTCACGCTTGATTGGAGATAGGGTTGAACTGAAAAATCGTCTTTTTTTTTTCTTTTTTTTTCATAAGTCTTCCCTAATGAAACCACCAAACTGTACTGAACACGGTGAAAAATCACCAAACTGAACTGGACTAAACTGGACGGTGAACTTGCACATGTCGAGTAAAAAAATAAAGACTTATGGGCCTTGGGGTTCCCTGTACCAGACAATCATCCCCCAGGCAGTCCAAAGTCCCTCCATAGTGTAGGGAGGGGCTTAGGTTCGCAGGCAGTACCGCCTGGGCTGGGAAAGATTGTCTAGCATGGTATTCCCTGTACCGCCTGGTATTTTTACAAGGGAGATAACCGATCACGGTATTCCCTGTACCAGGTAAATATCTGAAAAATCGTCTTCTCTGATTGCATGAATTCATTTTAAAGCTTTCAAGTCGGTGTGTTTTCTCAGAAATATATTATAACACTTATACAACTGGCTACTTAGGATTTTGGTAAGTACTTTAAATAAGTGCAGCTTTTGATGTTCCTAATTCGAAAACATGCCAAATAAAATTATGTTGACATCATTTTTTAATAGCATTACTACTACAAATGCCTTTGTAAAAGACTTTCGAAATATGTAATGTTAACGCTGAATTACAGTTACTTGAATTTCAATCGATATTTAATTAAAAGGGAGGTAATTTAGGGTTATACATGTTTAATTTTATTATAGGCAGAACATCTGCAATAAATGGGCCAATTGTGTATGTTTCTTTTTCTATTATTTCTTACCAATCTTAAAAATTTCATATCTTGAAGCGGACTTTGATTATGTGTTTTATCAGTACATTTCATGTTTTCATATAAAAGGAGAGTAACTCTCTAAAGATGTTGTAACAATTTAAACAAAAATAAATAGTTTACAAACTATTGGTCAAAACAAAATACTTATCACAAAACTATCACAAAACTATTCTAAAATATCCTTAAAGCTACAGAGTCCCTATATCAATCGATTTCTTCTTTGTAGGCGTGTCATTATTTGTAACTTCATGTTCACCAGCTCATGTCGAAATCGCGTATTTAAGGGAGCAAATATAGCGAAGGATATCATTTACTGTATATACATCGACCAGTGCACATCGTACCTATACACAGGTAACAGTAATTTTTACAAAAAAATAAAAGTTAGCTTCTTTCGGGGCTCGAACACACGACCTTTTGATTTAAAGTCCTGTGCTCTATCCACTGAACTACAACGCTACTTGAGAAAATAGTATACTGACTACCATACATTATGAGGCAAAATAATTTAACATATTTGAACGCAACTAATGATGGATCAATAAATATGCAGTCCATCTTGCCTGGTGTAATACTGTATCTTATCAATATGAAACAAATACTTCGCCTCAAATCAACCATATCTCGACTTGTTATTTAGCGTTTGATGAGTTTGTGTGCGTCCTCTTGTTATTACGTAATGTCTATTTAGTGTTAAAAATGCTACAAAATACCAATAAATAGCAGTGGTCTAGAGGTTCAACGTACATCTTTCAAATCTTACAAGTGCAAGGCTGTGGTTCAAATCCCGTTCCGGGCAACTATTTTTTTTATCACATATATTCTGGAGCCGTATATTTATCGATGTTACCTGTACGGAGGCTAAATAAAAATGTGAAATTATAGTAGTAGTATAAGGTTTTATTTTTCCTCGCCGTTGGCAACTAGGCCTTTTGGCGAGGTTTTCAATAGTAGTTTATTTATAATAATCTTAGTAGTTTAAATAATGTTACTAATGCTTATCAATCGCGCACGGATGGCAGGATCCAAGCAGACGCAAGACATGGCAATAGATGGTTTGCAGGGACGCAAGAAGATTAACTTGGCAGAGGCTGAGTGATGGGGACACAGGTGGAATAAGCTCATGTTGGTCTATTTTATATATAAAATTCAATCGAGGATTATAAATAATAATTTTATTTTCCAGCGCCAGCGCGTCACCATTTCTTAAAAATGATTTAACTTAATATGTACATATATACATAATCCATTTTGTGTCTGCTTCATGCTCCCTTCCAAAGGGAATGGACTCTTATAATTATAAGCATATAATGTTAAAAAAGAAATCGTTAAAATGTCCAGTGTTGTTAGTAAGACATCACTCCAAATCTCTCAATATAAAATAATTCAATATGAGTTTTACGCTTATGAGAGCAAAAACGTTAAATGGAGTGTGTCCCTCCGCCAAAGCCACGGGGAGGCCACACTGGGGAGGGCATGAAGCAGAGGTATACATAGGTTTTACATGTTAATATTATGTACCCCGTTATCCCGATGTGTGCGTCAGATCAAACTAAAAATAGCATCTTCCTAGCTGTTGATATAAAATCAGTGTGAAGTAATAAGCATATATAAAACTAAATAGGACAGCCAGGAATTTCTATTAACTTAACTGTTGATATAAAACAACCAAATATTAAAATCACACACCGGGGCTGGTGGGGTCATACAAAGTAGTGTTACATGGAATTATACGACATAAGGGAGTGGGGGTGGATGGAGTGGGTGGAAATATGTAACTTAGTAATATTATTGTTTATAAGATAAACATTTAGGACATTTTTAGGACATATTTAATATTTAATAAGCATCTCCATGACACCAAAAGTATAGGGTTGACCCCACACTCATCCTGTCATGGAGTCCTATCAAAAGTCAGCTAGACATGTCCACGGCGCCATGAGGTAGGGCAGTCCCCACACTCACTTAGTCGTGGCGCATTATATATATAAAAGTATGGGATTGGTCCTGGACCGTTGTGCCTGCGTTGTCATCAGACTCAAAAATCGCCCAAACGCGTCCACCGGATCAGTCCCATATTATAACTGTATCAATTAAGTTGTTTATAATATTTATATGAAGAATAACGTACGTCTCTGTGTTGACTACCACCCAGAGAGCCAGTACAGCGACCGTCTAACCAGGTGGCAGTCAGTATTGAGTATGACCCTAATTTTAATGTTATTCTTAAGAAGTCTATATATTATGCTGTTACTTACGTAGACTAATAGGTAATCATATGACGTTTATATAATGTTAAATACGACGATTATCTGCACTCTAATAGAAATGGTTTACAATTTGGTAAAATTATACTGAATAAACGAATTTAAATCAAACCATCAGTGTTTTCGAGCCCAGCAGACAAAACATACAAGCTAATCCACTCGGCCGTCCAACATTGTAGTTTAGTCTAAATCTTCTTTTCAAATTGTGTGCCCAGGATGAAAGAACTGAGAGCGCTAAATACTTGAACTCTATGTTTTTTGATAGGATCTAAAATGTTAGTTAAATTAAAGGGTAATGATAAGTTTAGCAATTTTAATTTTAAGATATCTCTCTGTATTTCAAACTTACTACAATCTAGTAAATAATGTTCTGTAGTAAAATGGACTAGGCAGTTAGGACACTCCTTATGAAGGTCGTTAATTATGTGGCTGCCTAAACTAGCCGGTAATAGATTGTACCCCATTCTCAGTCTTGTAATTACTTTATCGATAAGCCTATTGGTTCCTGAATTTTGAAGTTTGTTTTAAGTCTAGAGAAAGTATGGAACTTGTTAATTTGATTAGTTAAATATTGATCTACTTTGTTGTTTATTATTTTCCGAATTTGTGAGTAAATTTCAGTATGTCCTAAAGGGATTGGTTTGTCAACGGCAGTGGTGTTCAAGCCTGATTTACAGGCTTGGTCGTCTTTTTCGTTTCCGACTATACCAACATGAGCCGGGCACCACTCCAAGTTTACAGAAAGTTTTAAAATATGGCAATCATTTAATTTATATAGAATATTTGTCAGAAGATCAGGGCGAGTTCTACTCGTTCTGTCTTTAATAGCCATAAGACTTGAAAGCGAGTCTGAGAAAATAACTGAGAATGGAGGCTTGTATTTAATAATCCATTTAAAGGCTCTGTCTATAGCGACTAGCTCCGCGGTAAAAATTGAGAGACCGTCAGAGATTCTAGTAATTTTAGTAATATCTTTTGTTGGTATAACAAAGGCTGATGCTACACGTCCTGAGACAGGATCTTTGGAACCATCTGTATAAATTTGTAAAAAGTTATTATATTTACTATCCTTATGTTGTAGGAAGTTCAGTTTAATTTCTGATGCTTCATCGTTTTTGTTTATTATAGAGGAAAGGGAAATGACTACATTAGGTTGAATTAGAGTCCATGGAGGGACCACTCCTACTGAAAAATCTGCAATTTGATATTGGTCTAGGTCATATTCCACTATTCAATTATAAATGGTTGTGCCGAATGGCTTGGAATTTTTACTAAATCTATAAAGACATTGAGTATTTACAAAAATATTATTAACTGGATTTGATTCCTTTTTTGTCTGGACCCTGGCCCAGAAACGAAGCATCTGTTCTTCTCTATGAATATGTAATAGCAAAACGCCAGCCTCATGTTCCAAAATATGCTGTGGAGTAGAATTTAGGGCTCCCAGTGCAATTCTAAGACATTTATTTTGTAATATATCGAGTCGATGAAGTAGTGATTTTGAGGCACATGAATATACATGGGATCCGTAATCAAGTTTGGATCTTATTAAAGTTTTATATAAAAGTGTTAATGATTTTTTATCGGATCCGAAATCAGTACCTTTTAGCATTCTTAATAAATTTAAATCCTTTTCGCATTTGTTTAAAAGGTTATATATATGGGCTGTAAAATTTAACCTTCTATCCCAGATAAGGCCTAAAAAAGTGACTGTGTTGTTAAATATAATTTTAGTATTACCCAGACAAAGATCTGTAGAAGTGTGGGCGGTATTTCCAAATATAATCCCTGTAGTTTTACTAGTGGAGATTTTAAATCCCCATTTTTTAGCCCAATCCCAAATTAAGTTTAGTCCCTTTTGTGCTTTAGCTTGTAATGTATCTATACGTTTCCCAGAAATCCATGCGCCACTATCATCTGCAAATTGACTAACGACCAAACCGGAATCTTGAACTACATTAGGTAGGTCGTTAATTAGAATGTTAAAAAGGAGCGGAGAAATAATAGATCCTTGTGGAGTACCACGTTCTAATAGTTCTTCTTCAGAAAGATCTTCATCAACCTTTACTTGAATTTTTCTATCCTGGAGAAAGGCCTTGACAAAATAAAAACAGTTTCCTAGAATTCCGAGGTCAAATAATTTGGATAATATTCCAGTATGCCAGGCTAGATCGAAAGCCGCCTGGAGATCAAGAAAGATGGCTAGAACAGATCGGCTCTTGTTTTTAGCAAATAAGATGTCATGTTGTAATCGGGCTAGCTGATCTTGAGTACTACGCCCTTTTCTAAATCCTGACTGAAATTTATTAATTAAACCCTTAGATTCTAAAAAGTGTTCAAGTCGGTTTTTAACCATAAATTCCATTAGTTTACTTGGATGGGACGTTAAACTGATGGGTCGAAAAGATTGTGGGTCGTTGGGTTTTTTATTAGGTTTATGTATTGGAATGACACAGGCCAGTCTCCAGGATTCAGGATAGTTATTAGAAGACCATATTTTATTATATAGAGTAAGCCAAATATTTAAAGTAGAATCCGGCATATGTTTTAATAGTTAATATGAGAGTTTATCGGGTCCCACGGCTGAATTTTTCCTGCTAGCAATTGCATCTTTTAATTCCATTAGAGTAAATGGTATATTTAAGGTGGAATCGTCATCTTCAATATTATTATTATTTATTTTATTTTTAAATTCGGTTTCAAAGACCGTCTGATAATTGATCGTTGCCTCTGAAAGATATTCTTTGCTTGAAACTTTGGCAAAGTGTTTAGCTAGTAAGTTAGCTTTGTCTTTGTTAGTTGTGGCATTACTGAATTTTGTTTTAAGAAGGGGAATGCTGGAAAAAGAGTTGCCACGTATTTTATTAATTTTATCCCAAAATGTTTTTGAATTGTTTTGTTTTAAGGAACAAGTATTAATGAATGTTTCCCAGTTATTTTTCTTGGCTTGGGTTACAACTGTTTTAATTTAATAGATTTATTTCAGAGGCGTCTTTTTTAAGTTTATTCAGAAGATATTTTCTATTTTTAACTGCTGCTTTGCATTCTGGATTCTACCATGGGACATTTTTCTATTTGGGGTTGTTATTATATGTTGGAATACTTTCATGCATAATATTAAGAAGACTATCGGTTAACTTGTTATTAAAAGTGTTGATATTATCAGATTGTATATTATCTAGATTAATATCTTTACATAATATATTAAAAAGATCCCAGTCTGCCTTATTGAAATTTAACTTGTTTTGATTGTAACTTTCTTGATTAATTTTAGAAGAACTTAGTTGTATTGACATATGTATAGGAAAGTGGTCAGAACCCCAGTTATCCGGTAATACTGTCCAGTGTGTTTTATGTGCTAAAGATCTAGAAGTAACTGAGAGATCAATACAAGTAAGGTTACCATTGTGTGTATCAAGACGTGTGGGGGAGCCGTAATTCAGGAGGACTAGATCGAACTCGTCCAACCATTTGACTATTGCTTTTCCTTGTTTTGTAATTTTTTCCGAGCCCCATGCAAAGTGATGGGCGTTAAAATCGCCTGAAAGAAGAATATTCTTTACCTTTAAAGGTAGAATAACATCGTATATTGCTTTAAGAGATTGGTAGTCACAATTACGTGCGTATAAATTTGACAGAATAAAAGTAAAATCTTGAAAGTATATTTTAAATAATTGTACTTCAATGGCTGTAAAACCATCTGTATCTTTCGGATCTAAATTTTCAATCTTTTCATAATTAATATAATTTTTGAAGTAGACGGCCAACCCTCCACACGTATTGGTATCACTAGCTCTATTATTATCATAAAATTTAAATTCATGCTTAAAACCGGGAATAGATTTGAATGTCTTTTTATTAAATTTGGTTTCCTGAATACAAAGAATATCAACTTCAGGATTAAGGTCCAGGAATACTTTGATCTCAGAGTGCTTTATATGGGTTAAGCCTCCGGCATTAAAAGATATAATATTCACAGATTTATTCACTTCGAAAAGAAATTATTTATACACTTTTTAAGATTTAAATTTTGTCGTTTAGTTGCCACCGAGGAAGAAGTTGGTTTACGTGGAGTTTTAGTTTCTTTAAGGGTTCCTTGAGTTTTCTCGGTGTTTTCTTTATGTTTATCTTGCTATTATGTTTGCTAGTAAAATTGTGTGGCTTATGCTTATTCAATAGCAGATTTTCTGGAGGAAGTATGGGGCCAGGAGGGGGTGGGGTGTCCAATGTATTATGGGTGTGGGAGGGAGGTTGGTCAATACACCAAGGACCCACTATGACCTTAAGGATCCCTATGTATGTGATTGATTAACAACGGGCCAGTAGGTCTAGATTTTTCGTTTATCAATCTAATCGTTAATTTTGTAAGTATTTCAATGTTGGTAATTATAGGAATAGAATTGTTTCGTACTTGGACTTTTACTGGGGTGGTTTGAGACGAGTTATCATAAAATGTAGGTGTGTTTTTAATCGGGGTACTAATAGTCGGAGTTTCATTGATCCCCACCAGATCTAGTATTGAAATCTGTTCTAAGATTTTTGCCGTTGTTGATGAGAAGCTGAAGGAGTTATCTATAGTTAAAAGTGATGTATTTGGGGTTACATTGAACATGCTGCAGTCGTTAATAGTTTTTGAAGTGCCCAATGAATAATCAGAAGAGTTTGGTGTAGATTGTTTAATTTTTCGCTCCGGGGTGTTAGATGGAGTAATGAACTTTTGTTTTGAGACCTTGGTGGGATTTCGACTTGATTCCGCGATTGGCTATTAAGGGAGATAGATTGTTCGGTTATTGTTTCGTCTATAATTAAAATAGGGGATAGTACTAAAGGGTATCAATGGGGTCTGTGGGATTAAAATAGAGGGTGGGAGCACTTGCTTATTTAATCTGTGGATCTGCCCCCCTTGTTTCCTATAGAATTTATTGTCTTGATATGATTGATTGAATTGGATTTTATAGTCGCACCAACAGCTAAGGTCATATGGCGACTTTCCAGCTTCCATTGGTGAAGGAAGACCCCAGGTGCCCCTCCGGGCAATTTTCGTGCACGGGCGGGCACCTGGGTAGAACCACCGACGTTCCGCAAGCCAGCTGGATAGCTTCCTCACATAAAGATTCCTAGGCCCCTGAGGGATCGAACCTACAGCGGTGAGGGGCAAGTGATTTCAAGTCAGAGACGTTAACCACTCGGCCACGGACGCCCCTGTCTTGATATGAAGACTTAGTAATGTCTACTTTATGGGAGGGGCGTTGATCCACAGTAGACGTATTCCCGTTTAACACAGGGGCCTGGTTATTTTTAAGAGAGCCAATTTGTAATGTTGTTATGGGGGGAGTGGTAAGTTTACTAGTGGAAATGTGGCTCTTAATATCAATAGTTTTGACCACTATGTCAGCATATGTAAGTCGGGATTTAACCGGCGACTTAGGGTCAAAGTTTCGTTGGAGATTGGTGGGGTGGGGGGGGGGGGGTATTTCAAGTACGGCCCCCTCACTTATAATTATAGGCTTAACCTTGGGTGGTGATAAAAAGGAAGCAGAAATATCTGTATGTGGGAGGGAGGGGCGGGGTTGTCCATGTCCCAACTCGGGGTCTGTAAGTTTTGAGACCATGTAGATATGATCTCAGGATCATCCTGTTTTGCTACTATTGGGCGATCCGTGTTTTATGGTTTGGGGACCACTCATCACGACCAGAGGGTGCGGCCTTAATGGGGGCTGGATAATAGTCCGCCCTTGGCTTTTATTGGCCTTTGATTTGCCATATACTTCAATGGCTAGAGTCCATGAGGTTCTGTTCCTCTTGGCTATCTTTGTGATCTCAATGGCTGAGATATATATGGAGCAGCCCCTGAATCGTGTCGAGTGTTCCCACCACAGTTAATACACATATTACCCCGGGTGGTACAATCCCTAGTATGGTGGGACTGGGCACATTTGGCGCAGGCTACAGTGCCTGCACATTTGTCATATTTGTGCCCAAATCCCTGGCATTTAAAGCCTCAAAGGCAGTAAATGTGCGGTGTATTTTAAGGAGTCTCGGGAGCAACTCCCCGCCAACCACAACCTTGACAGCTCCGGTCTGCCTGCCAAACTTATGAAGTAAGACCGAGAGAGAGAGTATATTGGGGACGTTATCGTGTTCGTCCACCAATTCCTGTTTAAGTTCCGATAGATTTGTGTCCACCGGAACATTATGTATTACTCCCTCTCTGGTAATGGTGGCAGGCGTGATCATAAGTATCTCCAAGTCATCGAAGTAGATTGGGCTTGATTTCAAGATCAAGCACTTGGCTTCCGACGACTTGGCTTCTATAAGAAGATCCCAGATTTTAGTGGGATGACCCTGCTGATCTTATTGGGAAATTTTGATGAGATTATCTCACTATGGGATAACTTTTGTAAGCTTAATGTCCCCTTTGGCCCTAAAGTAAAACCTATGCTGCCAATTGTTATGGGTAATGTGGTGGTTGTCGTGGGCGGAGGCCGCGCTCCCAAGCTCTGTAGATAAATTATTAAAGGTAGACATTTTAACTATTTCTAACACTGTATTATCACTAAATTTAAGAATATATATGATTAAGAAATATGATGTCACAACGTGTCACAATTAATCGGCAAACTACTAACTAAAATTTAACACTATATGTGTACAATGTACAAAATATTTGCACTATTGATAATAAAAAAGGAAAACATATCAGTATGACACTGTTGTAACTATTAAGGTCCTATGCACTCTGTGTGAAATTATACGTATCGATTTCTCCTTATATACCGACTTTTAGGGTGTTCGTCGATTTGAAACTACTTCACACGTGACTCATTCATATTCATGAGTTATTACCAGTTAAAATAGGGACTGTACAGCTTTAAACTAAGAAAATTAGTTAAGATACAAACGCGAGTAATTTTTGAATTTTGATCAGTGTATACATGGGTATGATGCTGGATATTATCATGATTATAGAATTAAATTGTTGTTTAACCCTTAACCCGCTCAGCACGACTATAATAGCCTTTGCGTCCATTGTAAATACAGATCAACTCGCAGGCTGATCAGTGTTTACAATGTCCGTCTGCTGATCAGTCTTTTCCCCCAAAACACCCCTTTGTCACATAAATTGAATGGTTTTAATTCAAAGAAAGAATATTCCATTATATATATGTAGGGGTTAAAGGTTAGCAGCTCATCAGCACGTTGTTATGATTATTTCGAGCCGTCCCAGAAAGAGGGGAAGAACACATAGGAAATCCTGTCCTGCTTTTACCGTCGAATATGTGCCTATGTTTCTTTAACGTACTCGAATGATATACTCCGATAAACGAGGTTTACGCCTCCATCCCGTGTGCGAGTCTAGGGTAACTGCCTTGCACGATGACACACCGAAGCTTCCGGGCGAGTCTAGGGTAAATGCCTTGCACGATGACACACCGAAGCTTCCGGGCGAGTCTAGGGTAAATGCCTTGCCTGGTGACATATCGAAGCTTCCGGGCGAGTCTAGGGTAAATGCCTTGCACGATGACACACCGAAGCTTCGGGCGAGTCTAGGGTAAATGCCTTGCACGATGACACACCGAAGCTTCCGGCGAGTCTAGGGTAAATGCCTTGCACGATGACACACCGAAGCTTCCGGGCGAGTCTAGGGTAAATGTCTTGCCTAATGACACACCAAAGCTGCCCAGTGGCGCCAGTGAGACTCGAACCCGTGGACTTCGGATTTAGGGTCAAACGTTTTTCTTTCTGCTCAACAACATGTATGCATATACATTTAGACTCTATTGTTCTCATATATTTTGAAATGAACGCCAGCTTGTAGCTGGAGAAGACACAGAGCAATGATTTTTCTAATACGCCCTTATAATTTACAATCAGCTGACTAGTTTGTTAAGAGTTATAACCATCGAGCAATACGTATATTCAGTACCATTTAGTGTAATAAAAATAACTTACATGAACGCATCTCAATCTGTATCAGTATAATACAAGAAAACAGTGATACAACGTCAGGAAAACAGTGATACAACGTCAAGAAAACAGTGATTCAAAGTATCAAAGGCCGGTCAGAAAAGTTACACAAGAAAACAGTAAGGGGAATGAATATGATCAAATAAACGAACAGTGTGTAGATATTAGAATTTGTTGTGTTTTTTTTTGTAATTGTCAACAATCAAAACACATTTATCATGAAAGATTTGAGCACTAGATAAACTAGTCATCATGAGACAAAATGAACATGTGTTTAATTTTGGCATCTGTGTTCTATAATGTTTTATAATATGAATATGATTGACATCCGAAATAGTATGTGTAATGGATCACTAAATAGAATGTTGTTTCATGATTAGAATGTGAGGAATTAAGAAAAGATCATGATTAGAATATGAAGAATTTGTAAATTATCATAGTTATAAACAAAACGGCAACTTCATGATAATATACTAGCAATTGGAGCGTCTGTGAAGGTAATCTCAGTTTTAGCAATGCACATTTACATTAGAAGAAAGGATGTAATGCTAGATGTTTGTTATTATTGAAATCTGATTAGTAGTTCAAGGGAATAAACTTGCAGTGGAACAGACCTATTTAAACTCTTTAGAAGATGCTTCAGTTAAAGTTTCATCAACACAGTTTAATGATTGAAGAGACGTTGCTTATTTTAAAATCAGACAGCACTAAAAAGAGATGCATATGTAGCTTTACACACAAACAGTTAGTAATATTCAAGCACAATTTCCTTTATATTATTCTTATAATTAATATTAATTATTGAACAAATGCGAATTATGTAGAAAAACTAACGGGGCACCTTGACCTTTTAAAACATCAAGATTGCCGTTTGTCCCTTTCATAAAGTTTATCATCAATCAATATTCAGTGACGATAACGATTTGGAACCAGCTGTATTCGTATTCTGAGAAAGATTTATAGACTGTATCCCTGAAATTGATACCTAATTCAAGTAGTAGAAGACCCATAAAAAAGCCTGTATACCAATTTGACTGCGTCCCGGTATTCTAACTAACATACAGTTGTTTTATGAACAGTAAAATGACGTTGATACACAGTCCAACACCTATAGCATCTTTCTGAGTCCGTGATAAATATAGCCGGAGTATAGCCGGAGACTCCGGCAATAACGCTAAAAGGGAAACTATGATAATAATTATGTGGAATTGAAATGTTAAGTAGAAAACTCTGATGTTAAGAATGGGTAATTGAAACGTTAGGTAGAAAACTCTGGTCGACAGAATGAAGAATTAAAATGTTAAGGAGGAAACTCTGCTGATAAGAATGGAGAATTAAAGTGTTAAATAGGAAACTCTGCTGATAAGAATGGAGAATTAAAATGTTAAGTAGGAAACTCTGATGATAAGAATGAGGAATTAAAATGTTAAATAGGAAACACTAATGATAAGAATGGAGAATTCAAATGTTAAGTAGAAAACTGTGATGGCAAGAATGTGGACTTAAAACGCTCAAGAGGAATCTCTGCTGATAAGAATAGGGAATTCAAATGTTAAGTAGGAAAATATCATTGTAAGAATGGCGAATTCAAATGTTAAGTAGGAAACTCTGATGGTAAGAATGGGGGAATTAAAACATTCGGTAGGAAATTCAGGTGGTAAGAATGGGGAAATCAAATGTTAAGTAGGAAACTTTGATAGTAAGAATGGGGAATTCAAATGTTAAGTAGGAAACTTTGATGGTAAGAATGCAGAATTCAAATGTTAAGTAGGAAACTCTGATGGTAAGGATAGGGAATTAAATCGTTCAGTGTGAAGGTCAGGTGGTAAGAAAGGTGGAAATCAAATGTTAAGTAGGAAACTCTGATCGTAAGAATGGGGAATTCAAATGTTTAGTAGGAATCTCTGTTGGTAATAATGGGAATTAAAATGTTAAGTAGGAAACTGTGATCGTAAGAATGGGTGAATTCAAATGTCAAGTAGGAAACTCTGATCGTAAGAATGGGAATTTAAATATTAAGTAGGAAACTCTGATGGTGAGAATGGGGAATTCAAACGTTCAGTAGGAAACTTAGGTGGTAAGAATGGGGAATTCAAATGTTCAGTAGGAAACTCTGATGTTAAGAATGGGGAGTTTAAATATTAAGTGGTAAGAATGGAGAATTCAAATGTTCAGTAGGAAATTCTGGTGGTAAGAATGGGGAATTCAAATGTTAAGTAGGAAACTATGATGGAACAAATGGGGAATTCAAATGTTTAGTAGGGAACTCTGATCGTAAGAATGGGTAACTTAAATTTTAAGTATTAAACTCTGATGGTAATAAAGGGAATTAATTGTTAAGTAGGAAACTGTGATCGTAAGAATGAGGAATTCAAATGTTCAGTAGGAAACTCTGATAGTAAGAATTGGGAATTAAAATGTTAAGTAGGAAACTCTGATGGTAAGAATGCAGAATTAAAATGTTAATTTGGAAACTCGGATGGTAAGAATGGGGAATTAAAATGTTAAGTACGAAACTCTGATAGTAAGAATGGGGAATTCAAATGTGAAGTAGGAAACTCTGATAATAAGAATGGGGAATTAAAATGTTAAATAGGAAACTCTGATCGTAAGAATACAGAATTAAAATGTTAAGTAGAAAGCTCTGATGGTAAGGATGGGGAATTAAAACGTTCGGTAGGAAACTCAGGTGGTAAGAATGGGGAATTCAAATGTTATGTAGGAAACTCTGATAGTAAGAATGGGTAATTCAAATGTTAAGTAGGAAACACTGATAATAAGAATGGGTAATTCAAATGTTAAGTAGGCAACTCTGATGGTAGGAATTGGGAATTCAAATGTTAAGTAGGAAACTCTGGTACTAAGAATGAGAAATTAAAACGTTCAGTAGGAAACGCAGGTGGTAAGAATGGGGAATTCAAATGTTAAGTAGGAAACTATGATAGAAAACATGGGGACTTCAAATGTTAAGTAAGGAACTCTGATCGTAAGAATGGGAAATAAAATGTTAAGTAAGAAATTGTGATCGTAATAATGGGGAATTAACATGTTAATTAGGAAACTCTTATCGTAAGAATGGGAATTAAAATGTTAAGTAGGAAACTCTAATGGTAAGAATGGGGAATTAAAACGTTCGGTAGGAAATTCAGGTGGTAAGAATGGAGAATTCAAATGTTAAGTAGGAAACTCTGGTGGTAAGAATGAGGAATTAAAACGTTCATTAGGAAACTCAGGTGTTAAAAATGGGGAATTTAAGTGTTAAGTAGGAAACTATGATAGAAAAAATATGGAATTCAAATGTTAAGTAGGGAACTATGATAGAAAAAAATTGGAATTCAAATGTAGGGAACTCTGATCGTAAGAATGGGTAACTTACATTTTAAGTAGGAAACTCTGATGGTAAGAATGGAGAATTAAAATGTTAAGTAGAAAACACTGATGGTAAGAATGGGGAATTACAATGTTCAGTAGGAAACCCAGGTGGTAAGAATGGGGAATTCAAATGTTAAGTAGGAAACTCTGATGGTAAAAATGGAGAATTCAAATGTTAAGTAGGAAACTCGGATGGTAATTAACATGTTAAGTAAGAAACTCTGATAATAAGAATGGGGAATTCAAATGTTGAGTAGGAAACCCTGATAGTAAGAGTGGAGAATTAAAATGTTCAGTAGGAAACTCAGGTGGTAAGAATGGGGAATTCAAATGTTAAGTAGGATACTCTGATGGTAAGAATGGTGAATTTAAAGGTTAAGTAGAAAACTCTGATGGTAAGAATGAAGAATTCAAATGTTCAGTAGGAAACTCGAATGGTAATTAAAATGTTAAATAGGACACTCTGATGGTAAGAATGGGGAATTAAAACGCTCAGCAGGAATCTCTGCTGATCAGAATAGGGAATTCAAAGGTTAAGTAGGAAACTCTGATAGTAAGAAATGGGAATTCAAATGTTAAGTAGGAAACTCTGATGGTAATAATGCAGAATTAGAATAATAAGTAGGAAACTCTGATCGTAAAAATCGGGAATGAAAACGTTCACTAGGAAACTCAGGTGGTAAGAATGGGGAATTAAAACGTTCGGGTAGGAAACTCAGGTGGTAAGAATGGGAAATTTAAATGTTTAATAGGAAACTCCGATAAATAGAACGGGAAATTCAAATGTTCAGTGGGAAACTCTGATGGTTAGAATGGAGAATTAAAATGTTAAGTTGGAAACTCTGATGGTAAGAATGGGGAATTTAAATGTTCATTAGGAAACTCAGCAAGTAAGAATGGGGAATTCAAATATTAAGCAGGAAACTCTGATAGTAAGAATAGGGAATTCACTTGTTGAGTAGGAAACTCTGATGGTAGGAATGGAGTATTTAAATGTTTAATAGGAAACTCTGTTAATAAGAATGGGAAATTCAAATGTTAAGTATGAAACTCTGATGGTAAGAATGGATAATTTAAATTTTAGGTAGGAAACTCTGATCGTACGAATTGGGAATTAAAACGTTCAGTAGGAAATTCAGCTGGTAATAATGGGGAATTCAAATGTTAAGCAGGAAACTCTGATAGTAAAAATGGGGAATTCACATGTTAAGTAGGAAACTCTAATTGTAAGAATGGGAAATTCAAATGTTCAGTAGGAAGCTCTAATGGTAAGAATAGAGAATTAAAATATAAAGTAGGAAACTCTAATGGTAAGAATCGGGAATTAAAACGTTCAGTAAAAAACTCAGGTAGTAAGAATGGGGAATACAAATGTAAAGTACGAAACTCTGATGGTAAGAATGCAAATAGGAAACTCTGATGGTAAGAATGAGGAATTAAAACGTTCAGTAGGAAACTCAGGTGGTAAGAATGGGGAATTCAAATGTTAATTAGGAAACTCTAATTGTAAGAATGGGGAATTCAGATGTTAGGTAGGAAACTCTAATGGTAAGAAAGGAGAATTAAAATATTAAGAAGGAAACTCTAATGGTAAGAATCGGGAATTAAAACGTTCAGTAGAAAACTCTGATGGTAAGAATGGGAAATTAAAATGTTAAGTAGGAAACTCTAATGGTTACAAGGAATGGAGAATTAAATGTTAGGTAGGAAACTCTGATGGTAAGAATGGGGAATTCAAATTATAAGTAAGAAACTCTGATGGTGAGAATGGGGAATTCAAATGTTAAGTAGGAAACTCTGGTGGTACGAATGAGGAATTAAAACTTTCAGTAGGAAACTCAGGTGGTTAGAATGGGGAAATCAAATGTTAAGTAGGTAACTATGATAGAAAAAATGGTGAATTCAAATGTTAAGTAGGGAACTCTGATCGTAAGAATGGGTAACTTAAATTTTAAGTAGGAAACTCTGATGGTAAGAATGGAGAATTAAAATGTTAAGTAGGAAACACTGATGGTAAGAATGGGAAATTAAAATGTTAAGTAGGAAACTCTGATGGTAAGAATGGAGAATTCAAATGTTAAGTAGGAGACTCTAATTGTAAGAATGGGGAATTCAAATATTAAGTAGGAAACTCTGGTGGTAAGAATGGGGAATTCAAATGTAAAGTAGGAAACTCTGGTGGTAATAATGGGGAATTAAAATGTTAAGTAGGAAACTATGATAGAAGAAATGGGGAATTCAAATGTTAGGTAGGGACCTCAGAACGTAAGAATTGGTAACTCAAATTGTATGAAGGAAACTCTGATGGTAAGAATGGGAATTAAAATGTTAAGTAGGAAACTGTGATCGTAAGAATGGGGAATTAACATGTTAAGTAGGAAACTCTGATCGTAAGGATTGGAATTAAAATGTTAAGTAGGAAACTCTGATGGTTCGAATGGGGAATTAAAACGTTCGGTAGGAAACTCAGGTGGTAAGAATGAGGAATTCAAATATTAAGTATGAAACTCTGATAGAAAAAATGTGGTATTCAAATGTTAAGTAGGAAACTCTGGTCGTAAGAATGGGGAACTTAAGTGTTAAGTAGGAAACGCTGATGGTAAGAATGGAGAATTAAAATGTTAAGTTGGAAACTCTGATGGTAAGAATGGGGAATTTAAATGTTCAGTAGGAAACTCAGCAAGTAAGAATGGGGAATTCAAATATTAAGCAGGAAACTCTGATAGTAAGAATAGGGAATTCACTTGTTGAGTAGGAAACTCTGATGGTAGGAATGGAGTATTTAAATGTTTAATAGGAAACTCTGTTAATAAGAATGGGAAATTCAAATGTTAAGTATGAAACTCTGATGGTAAGAATGGATAATTTAAATTTTAGGTAGGAAACTCTGATCGTACGAATTGGGAATTAAAACGTTCAGTAGGAAATTCAGCTGGTAATAATGGGGAATTCAAATGTTAAGCAGGAAACTCTGATAGTAAGAATGGGGAATTCACATGTTAAGTAGGAAACTCTAATTGTAAGAATGGGAAATTCAAATGTTCAGTAGGAAGCTCTAATGGTAAGAATAGAGAATTAAAATATAAAGTAGGAAACTCTAATGGTAAGAATCGGGAATTAAAACGTTCAGTAAAAAACTCAGGTAGTAAGAATGGGGAATACAAATGTAAAGTACGAAACTCTGATGGTAAGAATGCAAATAAGAAACTCTGATGGTAAGAATGAGGAATTAAAACGTTCAGTAGGAAACTCAGGTGGTAAGAATGGGGAATTCAAATGTTAATTAGGAAACTCTAATTGTAAGAATGGGGAATTCAGATGTTAGGTAGGAAACTCTAATGGTAAGAAAGGAGAATTAAAATATTAAGAAGGAAACTCTAATGGTAAGAATCGGGAATTAAAACGTTCAGTAGAAAACTCTGATGGTAAGAATGGGAAATTAAAATGTTAAGTAGGAAACTCTAATGGTTACAAGGAATGGAGAATTAAAATGTTAGGTAGGAAACTCTGATGGTAAGAATGGGGAATTCAAATTATAAGTAAGAAACTCTGATGGTGAGAATGGGGAATTCAAATGTTAAGTAGGAAACTCTGGTGGTACGAATGAGGAATTAAAACGCTCAGTAGGAAACTCAGGTGGTTAGAATGGGGAAATCAAATGTTAAGTAGGTAACTATGATAGAAAAAATAGGGAATTCAAATGTTAAGTAGGGAACTCTGATCGTAAGAATGGGTAACTTAAATTTTAAGTAGGAAACTCTGATGGTAAGAATGGAGAATTAAAATGTTAAGTAGGAAACACTGATGGTAAGAATGGGAAATTAAAATGTTTAGTAGGAAACTCTGATGGTAAGAATGGAGAATTCAAATGTTAAGTAGGAGACTCTAATTGTAAGAATGGAGAATTCAAATATTAAGTAGGAAACTCTTGTGGTAAGAATGGGGAATTCAAATGTAAAGTAGGAAACTCTGGTGGTAATAATGGGGAATTAAAATGTTAAGTAAGAAACTATGATAGAAGAAATGGGGAATTCAAATGTTAGGTAGGGACCTCAGAACGTAAGAATTGGTAACTTAAATTGTATGTAGGAAACTCTGATGGTAAGAATGGGAATTAAAATGTTAAGTAGGAAACTGTGATCGTAAGAATGGGGAATTAACATGTTAAGTAGGAAACTCTGATCGTAAGGATTGGAATTAAAATGTTAAGTAGGAAACTCTGATGGTTCGAATGGGGAATTAAAACGTTCGGTAGGAAACTCAGGTGGTAAGAATGAGGAATTCAAATATTAAGTATGAAACTCTGATAGAAAAAATGTGGTATTCAAATGTTAAGTAGGAAACTCTGGTCGTAAGAATGGGGAACTTAAGTGTTAAGTAGGAAACGCTGATGGTAAGAATGGAGAATTAAAATGTAAGGTATGAAACTCTGATGATAAGAATGGGGAATTAAAACGTTCAGTAGGAAACTCAAGTGGTAAGAATGGGGAATTCAAATGTTAAATATGTAACTCTGATGATAAGAATGGGGAATTAAAACGTTCAGTAGGAAACTCTGATGGTAAGATTGGAGAATTAAAATGTTAAATATGTAACTCTGATGATAAGAATGAGGAATTAAAAACGTTCTGTAGGAAACTTTGATGGTAAGAATGGGGAATTCAAATGTTAAGTTGGAAAATCTGATGGTAAGAATGGAGAATTAAAATGTTATGAATGAAACTTTAAAACAAAAAGTAGGAAACTCTGATTGTAAGAATGGGGAATTGAAACGTTAAGTATGAAACTCTGATAGTAAGAATGGAGAATTAACATGTGAAGCCGTTTATATTGTGTCTAAAGTGTTAGGATTTTCAAAACAAAAAAGTTATATATACACCTCATGGTCAGTAAATTTAACAACGGTGTACTTATGTTGTAAAATGTGTCTGTTGTTGGCGGGATAGCTACCTTAAGGACTGCCCTCATGATTGCATTGATTGAACCATTTGTTTACATTTTATACATACATATTGGTCGTGTTTAAATGTAACGAACGCCGCTGTTTATATAATATATGTATCCAAGATGAGTAGACATCTATCAAAATTCGAGGGTTGAGTGTGAAACTGTTGTGTCTTGTTCTGTATTTATATATAGTTACACTACTTTTCCACTCACTCCTCTAGTAGCGTCTCCGTGGCCGAATGGTTAAGACGTTGCGTATATAAGCCTTCGCCTCTCACCGCTGGGTGTTCGAATCCCACTGGGAGCTCGACTTGTAAGTGAGGAAGTGTCGATTCTTACGGATGGCGGAAGGTGTATAGCAGTGTTCCCCCGAGGAATTTGTCAAGGCATGTTGCTTTTATCAGAGAAAATATGCTTCAAAGTGTATCCTTATACCTGACCCCTATACGAGGGGTGTTCGAAAAGTAACAGGAAAAATGCCATCACTTTTGTTTGAGTAGAACCATTTTTATGAAATTTCACACAAGGGTAATTTAACTCATCACGAATATGTTCTATGAACATGTTTTCCTTATCACAAGGTATGCGTTCACTAGCGTCACTATGGCTACGTCAAGTAACGTTGAGCTTACTCGTATGTATGGGTAGTTTGTTAGAGAGACATTTGCTATATATTAGAAATTGGCCAGTGATTCTATATGTTTTAAATTTATTTAAGTTAAACAAAAACAGCTAAACAAAAATAAAATAATTAAAATGTGTTACATGTCTTTTTGAAATTAAGGCATGTTGCAAAAGCATTTTGGCTGTGAAGGCATGTTAAATGCGACATGCCTTAAAAGCCTGGGGAGAACACTATAATAGTACTGGTTCTACCCAGGAAAAGTGAAAAGTTTGCCTTTACCACAAACAATCGACCGTCATATATAACCTTACATGTGTCGTTCAAAAATGACGTAATACACTATACAAACAAACAAACAAACAAACAAACCACTCCTTCCTCCAAATGATAACTGAATTTCAGACACATTCTGTAGTGTTAGACAGTGCAGTACTTTTCCACTCACTCCTCCATATGATAACTGAATTTCAGACGTATTTGGTGTTAGTCAGTGTATTGTGATAGTTTAGTAGAGTTCTGTACGTCCAACAGTACTGCTATATATCTACTCTATATCACCATGCAACAACGAAATAAAAGTGACACAAGTCTAAAAGTATAGGTATATAAAAGTCGAACAGGAAATGCAGCTTTCACAGTCAAACAAAATACACATTAACACAAACACCAATTACAATGTTAATAAAAAGCAAGGCCTAATTATGACATCACATACACAAACGGGTTGACAATATGGCTACCGCCTTCCAGTAGGGTTCAAATCACTCGCTGTTGATTAAGCCCCTCCTGTCAATAATGCCCCGACGAAGCTCCAGCTGTCAATTATGCCCCTAAATGGCGTTTCACAACAAAAGGGACGCAACACGTATATACTGCGATTTTATTGTGAAAACGCCATTTATAACAGATTAAGGGGAGGAAGTTTTGTATTGTAATCGTTTAGTTGAAGCACACGTCGATATTGAAAAAAACACATGCTATGGTGTTAAAGTTATAAAATAGATTAGATGTATATGTTTCTTATATTTCGCCACTATCTACACGCAATTTCATTTATTATGTGCAATTCTGTTGACGAATAACCGATTACCACGTGTATAGCTCTCCCTGCACCCGGACCTATGACTTTACACACACCTCCTTCTGAGGATGGCATACTTTCATAGTAAGCTTACCAGAGGAAATCGAACCTGTGACGTCTGGGACGAGAGGCAAGTATGACCAAGTATGCTAACCACTCATCCACCACAACAAGATGACTGGAAGAAATTGTTATTTTCAATAGACAGGTTGAAGGAAATAAACATAAAAAAGACAACAAAAAAAGAAAAAGAAATCAGAAAAAAACTTTTTTTGTTATATTATATATCTGTATAGAATAGACATGTATACAAACATCAAAACATATTTTAAAAAAATGAAAACTGTACACCAAAAACAATCCTCCTCAAAATGCCTACCCCATAGTGGTCTCTTACATGGGGTATGATTGCTTTTGACTATGGTCTCTTACATGGTGTATGCCTGTTTTTGACTATGGTCTCTTACACGGCGTCGAATTGTTTTTCACTATGGTCTCTTACATGGGGTAGGATTGTTTCTGGTGTACAGTTTTTCATTTATTGATATGCTCTGATGTTGTGCTCTGCTGTTGTACATGTCTACTACAGTCTCTTACATGGGGTAGGAATTTTGGTGTACAGTTTTGCAATTATTTGATATGTTTTGATATTTGTGTACAAGTCTAGACAAAAACAAACAATCAGATTTATTGATTTTTTTTAAGATCTTTTCGTTTTTAAAGATTTGTTTAGGTCCAAACGCGTTCCTTCAACCTTTGTTTCAATACCGGTCTTCTAGTTACAATTGATTGCAAATCGGGTCCTGATATGGTCTGGGATGTCGTGTTCTAAGGTGGATATAATCTATCGGCATGGAATGTCTTCGATTCCTAGCACACATTCTCTAATTCACAAAAAGCGGAGTATACATCTGTCATGATGCTATGCATAACGTTCACGCGATAACTTTCACGCACAGTGCCGTAACCAGACATAAACTGACACCGAGGCAAAGAAATATATTGGGTGAGAAGTGGGTCGTGGGTCGGGGAGGGCAAGGGCGGATCCGGGGGTATGGGTGCACCAGGCTAAAATCTGAAAAGTAATAATTATATGCATATAGTACGCTTTTGTTGGTTGGGGTGTACAGGTGGTCGTGGGATGGGTCTAGGGGCGGGTCCAGTGCGGGCACCGGGAGCACCCCTACCTAAAATCTGAAACGTATGTACTTTGATTGTTCATTGGTTGTTAGTTAGGCAGTGGGGTGGGGGCATGGGCGGATCTAGTTTGCATAAATCCATAAAATAAAGTCTTCTTACTTTAGAAAAAATCTGGGGAGCATGCACCCTCCTCAGGGGCGGATAAAGGATTTGACATTGGGGGTGGAGCGCAAGTTAAAAAAAAACAAGTTATAACCAAAACACACGCACTCACGCACGCACTCAAGTTATGGGATGATGCACAACTTTAAAAAACACTATTTACAGCCAACCCACAACCACTGCCCCCTCCCCCCAAAACACAAACAACACTCAACAGCAACAACAACAAAAAGCACAAAGCACAAAACAACAACTATTTTTGTCACATAATGCGTACAAGTCACATATTGCATATTAAGAGTTGACGCATTATATGAATAATCACATTCGCCTCCTATTTAAAAAATAATTAGGAAGTAGTAACCGGCTTAGGAAATAAACAATAGGCGAATGTGAGAATACATACAGGGGAGAAGCCATATAAATCAAATATATTAAGCCATTCTGTTATATTTCGTTAAAGGATAGCAAGTGATAATGTCTAAGTGATGTGAGAGATATCCTGATAAGAGAAATACGATGTCTCTGTCATCTGTTAACTTTCATTTTGTTCCCCGTGAGGTTGCAGGGCAGACCCCCCCCCCCCCCCCACGCCCCCCCCCACCTATCCCCCGCCACCACCATCCCCCCCCCACACACACACACATTCATATTCATTTTGTCATTTTTTATCATGCCCATCATGACACCGCGTATGCAAACGTGGAAACGTGGCTCCATCGTAAATGGAGTGTCTATTATAGAATTTGCAGCAATTCTGCAGTTTTGCAGGTAAGAAGGTTCTAGGCCCAATCTTCATTTTTTATCTTGATGTAAATGGAGGATGAGCCTGGCGCGTTCGTTCCTGTTAGGCGCCATATAAACTGTCATGTGTTGTTGCTCCTTAAAACACAAATCAATTCAATTAACTTTTTTAAACAGTAGTCGAATGTGAGTATGCATACTGGAGAGAAGCCAAATATAAGCTACATACATTAAGATATTAGGCGATGTGAGATATGTTTCTATTGTCCTTTAATTTTCCGAATATGCCTTGTTACTCATTTTAGCAAAGTAGAAGTTACTAGTGTTAATTAACTGCTATACCAGCCGCAATTACGCATTAATCGTGGATATGAATGTGTATGCTCTTTTTTAATTCAAATTTCCTAAGCAGTTACTACTTTCTAACTAGAAGTAGAAGTTACTAGTGCCTAGGAATTAACTGAATTATTAGCCGATACATTGAGTATACAGGAGAAATACCATATTATACCATTTAACGAAATAAAAACTTAATATATGTGACTTATTTGGATTTTATCCTGCATGAATACACACATTCGCCTACTGTTTAAAATAATTACACTTATAGGGTGTTAGAGACATCTCTCACATCGCCTAGACATTACCACTTACTATTTTTAAAAAAACAAAACTGTCTTTTAGCTTAATTATCACATCTTCCTTCTATAATGTACCAGTAGGTTTATTTGCAAGAACACGATTGATTAATTACATGTGAATTGATGAATACTATTGGTATATTATTTGTTACCTTATCAAACCATATACAAATGCATAGGGAATCTGCATATTATATAAGAACAATGTTCGTATGGGGTGTGTGTTGTGGGGGTTGCGGGGAGGGACATACTCTACCCACCCCTTTCAGATTAGGGGATAAGTGCTGTCCCCGCTGTTCATAATTAAAGATACTGCACACGGTTTAGTTTAATTATCATGGCAGCATCGTTTCCGAGGAAAGCTCCACGGGCATTTTGCCTCATTAACACAGAAATTCAAAGAGATATGTCATGAGCATATATAAGGTATGACTCTTCCTACATGGGACTGGTCTACGTCTTAACATTTCCTTCGAAGGATGGCATAAGATTCACAGTACATTGCCCGAATAATGAAAGGTCATTTGCCCAAAACTCTCACCCGGAAAAAAACATTGCTTGCAATTGTTAGAGTAAGCGAAGTGACAAGTGTGCGTACACACTGGTGAGAAACCGTTTAAGGTACAATATCAGAGTTTATGAATATATCGTCTCTTTCGCGTATCAATCAATTCACCTAAGCAGTTTATTATGTCCCTCAGAACTGTACTGACGCTAGCTGTATTGATATTGTCCATGAGGACAGTACTGAACCTAGAGAAGCTGGCAGGTGATATTTTCACAGAGATTAGTATTGACTGTATCCGTTTATTGTTTCGCTGAGGACTGTACTGACACACGATTTAAAAGAAACTTATTACATTAAAGCAGACCATTTCTAAAAATAAAAACATCCTTTAGTTTAAATACCACACATTTTTCCTGTCATTATAAAGTACCAGTAGCTTTATATGCATGAACATGATGTCATAGTACAATGTGACTTGATTAATACTTTTGGTATATTCTAGCAGCGAGAATAGTAGCTCTTATGGTGCATACGTACAACAGAGTTACTGTGATGCCCTTTTAGAATAAGTAGGTATCAGGGTCGACCATATCAAGACAGGTTCATGAAGAGATCAAGCAATGCATGCATAAACAGCCGCCATACAGCAATAGATTAAACGTTAACAACCAAGCGTGCATGCATAAAACTCACCAAAGAGAATAATACCTCATCGATCTAGACATTTTCGTACGACTAGTTAATGTTTTTCAGGTGAATATTTCTGGAATTTTTACATTTCGACATATCTCGCGCTGACACGTATTCTGTGTTTGGAAACTTAAACCCGAACACAGCTAACACAAATCGACAACGTTAACAGGCAAACGTCAGATATGTGAGTAGGTTGAGTTTCCAAGTACGAAACAAGACGAGGTGCGGGGAATATACTTTGTCCACCCGTCTCAGGTTATGGGGAGAGGTGCTAGCCCACTGTTCTTTTTTTTTAAACTACACACATTCATTTCTGATTATCATGACAGCCGCTTTTGATGAATGACCGTTCACTATTCGGACAAGGTACATGTACTGTAAAACTGACATCCTTCGAAGGGGATTTTAAGACGTTGACCAGGCCTATGTACAGGAAGGGCCACAACCTATATAATTATGCTCCTTACACATTTTGCTGTACTTCTGTGTTAATCAGTGACAACATGCCAGCAAAGCCTTCCTCGGAAACGACTCACTTGGGGAAAAAACATTGCTTGCAAACAGGTAGGGTAAACGAAAAGACTAGTATGCATACACACTGGTGAGAAACCGTTTAAGGATATGACTATATTGTCCCTTTGGTCTTTCAAGGAAGTGACCTAAGCAATTTATTTTGTCCTTCAAGACTTTAGTGACGCTAATTCTTGAAATTGTCCTTGAGGAGAGTACAAAAGCCATGGAAGCCAGTAGGTGATATTTTCGTAGAGTTTAATAGTACTGACTGTATTCGTTTTAGGACAGGACTAACGCTAGCCGGCGATATTGACCCTGAGGAGAGTACTAACGCAAGCTGTTGATATTGCTTCTGAGGACAGTACTAACGCTAGCTGTTGACATTGCCCCTGAGGACAGGACTAACGCTACCTGTTGATATTGACTTGTGGACGTTACTAACTCTAGCTGTTGATAGTATCCCTATAAGACGCTGGCTGTTGATATTGTTCATGTGGATGTTAAAGACAATAGCTGTTGATATTGTTCATGTGGATGTTAAAGACAATAGCTGTTGATATTGTACTTCTACAGCTAGCTCTTGATAACGCCCCCGAGGACATTACTAACCATAACTGTTGGTATTACACTTAGGACAATACAAACGCTGGTTGTGATATTGACTTGGGGACAATACCAACGCAGGCAGTTGATATTGCCTTTGAGGACAGTACTAACGCTAGCTGCTGATATTGCCTCTGAGGACGGTACTTACGGTAGCAGTTGATATTGCCTCTGGAAAGCGGTACTAACGCTATATGTTGAAATTGGCCCAGAAGACAGTATAAACGCTACCTGTTGATATTTCCCTTTGGGGCAGTAATATAAGTGGCTATTGATATTGCCAATGAGGACAGTGTTAAAGCTAGCTGTTGATATTTTCCATGAGGACAAAACTAACGCTACCTGTTGATATTACTCATGAGCACATTACTAACTCTGGCTATTGATTTTGACACTGAGGACAATACTAACGCAGGCTGTTGATATTGTCCCTGAGGACATTACTTACGCTGGCTGTTGATATTGCCCATTAGGACAGTACTAACGCTGGCTGTTGATGTTGCCCCTGAGAACAGTACTAACGATAGCTGTTGATTTTGACCCTGTGGACATTGCTCACACTGGATATTGATGTTGCCCCTTAGGACAGTACTAACGGTGGCTGTTGATATTACCCCTAAGAACAGTACTAACGCTGGCTGTTTATACTTCCCCTGAGGACATTAATAACGCTGGCTGTTAACAGTGTCCATGAGGACAGTACTTACTCTGGCTGTTGATATTGCCAATGAGGCAAATACAAACGATATATATTGAGATTTCCCCTGAAGGCAGTACTAATGCTAGATGTCGATACTCCCCGTAGAACAATAATAACGCTCACTGTATTGATATTGCCCATGGGGCCAGTATTAACGCTGGCTGTTGCTATTGCCAATGACGGCAGTACTAACGCTGGCTGTTGATATTGCCTCGGAGGACAGTACTACCACTAGCTGTTGATATTGTATTTGAGGACAGTACTAATTTTAACCGTTGATGTTGCCTCTGAGGACAGTACTAACGCTCATCATAGTATCTCTATGGTGGTTAAAACAAAGGCTGATGATAGTGCACATGTGGATGTTAAAGACACTAGCTGTTTGTTTCCATATGGACAGTACATATGCTAGCTGTTGATATCTGTGCATGTTACTGACTAGCTGTTGATATTGCTACTGTGGATAGTTTAAACACTATCGTGTGATAGTGCCCCTGAGGACATTATTAACGCTAGCTGTTGATAATTCACCTTAGGACAGTACTAACGCTAGCTGTTGATATTGCCACTGAGGACAGTACTTACGTTAGTTGTTGGTATAGCACTTCAGGACAGTACTATGCTTGCTGTTGATATGGCCACTGAGGACCATACTAACGCAGACTGTTGACATTGAGGACAGTACTAATCCTAGCTTTTGATATGACCCCTGAGGATAGTACGAACACCAGCTGCTGATATTGCCCCTTAAGAAAGTAAAATAACGCTAGCTGTTGATATTGCCCCTGAGGACAGTACTAAATCTAGATGTTGATATGGCCCCTGAGGACAGTACTAACACCAGCTGTTGATATTGACCCTTAGGACAGTACTATTGCTAGCTGCTGATATTGCCCCTGATGACAGTACTAAACCTAGCTGTTGATATTGCCCCTGAGGACAGTACTAAACCTAGATGTTGATATGGCCCCTGAGGACAGTACTAACGGCAGCTGTTGATATTGCCCCTTAATATGGTACTAACGCTAGCTGTTGATATTGCCCCTAAGGACAGTACTAACGCCAGCTGTTGATATTGCCCCTTAGGATAGTCCTAAGCCTAGCTGCTGATATTGCTCCTTAGAACAGTAATAACGCTGGCTGTTGATATGCCCCTGAGGATAGTACTCATTATAGATGTTGATACTGCCCCTTTGGATATTATTAAGCTGTTGATATTGCCCCTGAGGAGAGTACTAAACGTAGCTATGATATTGTCCCTAAGGACAGTAATAACCCTAGCTGTTGATATGGCCCCTGAGGACTTTACTATCGATAACTGCTGATATTGCCCCTACGGACAGTACTTAACCAAGCTGTTGATATGGCCCCAGAGGACAGTACTAACGTCAGCTTTTGATATTGCACTTAAGATAGAACTAACCCTAGCTGTTGATATTGCCCCTGAGGACAGTAATAAACCTAGCTGTCGATATAGCCCCTGAGGACAATACTAACAACAGCTGTTGACATTGACCCTTAGGACAGTACTATCGCTAGCTGTTGTTATTGCTCCTAGGGACAGTACTAAAACTAGCTGTTGATATGAACTTATTTGAATCACTCTCGATGTCTTCCTGGGTAGAACCAGTACTAAGCAATGCAGATAAAGTGTCTTGCACACAACGCATATGGCAATGGCGGGAATCGAACCCACGACTTTTGGATCATGGGTCCAACGCTCTACTACTAGACCACAGCGCAAACGCTAGATGTTGATATGGCCCCTGAGGATAGTACTTATTCTAGCTGTTTATATTGCCCCTAAGGACATTACTAAGCTGTTGATATTGCCCCTGAGGACAGTAATAACGCCAGCTGTTGATATTTCCCCTTAAGATAGTACTAACGCTAGCTGTTGATATTGACCCTAAGGACAGTACTAACGCTAGCTGTTGATATGGCCCCTGAGGACAGTACTAACACCAGCTGTTAATATTGACCCTTAGGACAGTACTATCGCTAGTTGCTGATATTGCCTCTAAGGACGGTACTAAACCTAGATGTTGATATGGCCCCTGAGGACAGTACTAACGACAGCTGTTGATATTGTCCCTTAAGATGGTACTAACGCTAGTTGTTGATATTGCCCCTAAGGACAGTAGTAACGCCATATGTTGATATTGCCCCTTAGGATAGTCCTAAACCTAGCCGTTTATATTGCCCCTTAGAACAATAATAACGCTAGCTGTTGATATGGCCCCTGAGGATAGTACTAATTCTAGGTGATGATATTGCGCCTTAGGACATTATAAAGCTGTTGATATTGCCTAAGAGGAGAGTATTAAACGTAGTGGTTGATATTGCTCCTAAGACCAGTAATAATGCTAGCTGTAAATATGGACTCTGAGGACTTGACTATCACTAGCTGCTGATATTGCCCCTAGGGACAGGACTAAAACTAGCTGTTGAGATGACCCTTGATGACAGTATTAACGTCAGCTATTGATATTGCCCCTGGAGATAGAACTAACCCTAGCTGTTGATATTGCCCCTGAGGACAGTAATAAACCTAGCTGTTGACATTGACCGATAGGACAGTACTATCGCTAGCTGCTGATATTGCCCCTTAGGACAGTACTAAAACTAGCAGTTGATATGTCCCCAGAGGAAGGTACTAACGTCAGCTGTTGATATTGTCCCTTAAGATAGAACCAACCCTAGCTGTTGATATTACCCCTGGGACAGTAATAAACCTAGCTGTTGATATAGTACCTGGGGACAGTACTAACGCCAGCTGTTGATATTGGCCCTTATGACAGTACTATCGCTAGCTTTTGATACTGCCCCTAGGGACGGTACGAAAACTAGCTGTTGATATGGCCCAGAGGACAGTACTAATCCTAGCTGTTTATATTGCCTATGAGGACAGTACTAACGCCAGCTGCTGATATTGCCCCTGAGGACAGTACTAATGCCAGCTGTTAATATTGCCCCTTAAGATGGTACTAACGCTAGCTGTTGATATTGCCCATTATGACAGTACTATCGCTAGCTTTTGATACTGCCCCTAGGGACGGTACGAAAACTAGCTGTTGATATGGCCCAGAGGACAGTACTGATCCTAGCTGTTTATATTGCCTATGAGGACAGTTCTAACGCCAGCTGCTGATATTGCCCCTGAGGACAGTACTAATGCCAGCTGTTAATATTGCCCCTTAAGATGGTACTAACGCTAGCTGTTGATATTGCCCCTAAGGACAGTACTAACGCCAGCTGTTGATATTGCCTCTTAGGATAGTCCTAAACCTAGCCGCTGATTTTGCCCCTAAGAACAGTAATAACGCTAACTGTTGATATGGCCCCTGAGGATAGTACTAATTATAGGTGTTGATATTGCCCCTTATGATATTATTAAGCCATTGATATTGCCCCTCAGGACAGTACTAAACGTAGCTATGATGTTGTCCTTAAGAACAGTAATAACGCTAGCTGTTGATATGGCCCCAGAGGACTTTACTATCGATAGCTGCTGATATTGCCCTAGGGCCAGTACTAAAATTAACCGTTCATATGGCCCCAGAGGACAGTACTAACGTCAGCTGTTGATATTGCCCCTTAAGATAGGACTAACCCTAGCTGTTGATATTGCCCCTGAGGACAGAAATAAACCTAGCTGTTGATATAGCCCCTGAGGACAGTACTAACACCAGCTGTTGATATTGGCCCTTAGGACAGTACTATCGCTAGCTGTTGATATTGCCCCTTGGGACGGTACTAAAACTAGCTGTTGATATGGCCCCAGAGGACAGTACTAACGCCAGCTGATATTGCCCTGTATAACCTAAGCTGTTGATAATGCACCTTAGAACAATATTGACGCAGATGTTGATATGGCCGTTAAAACAGTAATAAACTAGCTGTTGATATGGCCCCTGAGGATAGTACTAATTCTAGCTGTTGATATTGCCCCTAAGAACAGTAATAACGCTAGCTGTTAATATGGACTCTGAGGACTTTAATATCGCTAGCTGCTGATATTGCCTCTAGGGACAGGACTAAAACTAACTGTTGATATGGCCCTTGACGACAGTACTAACGTCAGCTGTTGATATTGCCCCTAAAGATAGAACTAACCTTAGCTGTTGATATTGCCCCTGAGGTCAGTAATAAACCTAGCTGTTGATATAGCCCGAGGACAGTACTATCGCTAGCTGTTGATACTGCCCCTAGGGATGGTACTAAAACTAGCTGTTGATATGGCCCCAGAGGACAGTACTAAACCTAGCTGTTTATATGGCCTCTGAGGACAGTACTATCGCCAGCTGCTGATATTGCCCCTAAGGACAGTACTAACGCCAGTTGTTGATATTGACCGGTAGGACAGTACTATCGCTAGCTGCTGATATTGCCCCTTAGGACAGTTCTTAAACTGTAGTTGATATGGACCCAGAGGACAGTACTAACGCTGGCTGTTGAGATGGCCCTTGACGACAGTATTAACGTCAGCTGTTGATATTGCCCCTGAAGATAGAACTAACCCTAGCTGTTGATATTGCCCCTGAGGACAGTAATAAACCTAGCTGTTGACATTGACCGATAGGACAGTACTATCGCTAGCTGCTGATATTGCCCCTTAGGACAGTACTAAAACTAGCAATTGATATGGCCATTGAGGACAGTACTAACGTCAGCTAATGATATTGTCCCTTAAGATAGAACTAACCCTAGTTGTTGATATTGCCCCTGGGGACAGTAATACACCTAGCTCTTGATATAGCACCTGAGGACAGTACTAACGTCAGCTGTTGATATTGGCCCTTAGGACAGTACTATCGCTAGCTGTTGATACTGCCCCTCGGAACGGTACTAAAATTAGCTGTTGATATGGCCCCAGAGGACAATACGAAACCTAGCTGTGTATATGGCCTCTGAGGACAGTACTAACGCCAACTGCTGATATTGCCCCTAAGGACGGTACAAAGGCCTGCTGTTGATATTGACCGATAGCTGTTGATACTGCCCCTATGGACGGTACTTAAACTAGCTTTTGATATGGTATCAGTACTTACGCTAGCTGTTGATATTGCCCCTTAGAATAGTACTATTGCTAGATTTAGATAATATCCCTATGGATGTTTAAACGCTGGCTGTTGATATTCCCATGAGGTCAGTTCTTACGTCAGCTGTTGATATTGCCCATGAGGACAGTACTAGTGCTAGCTGATGATATTGGCCCTGAGGACACTACTTACGCCAGCTGTTGATATTGGCCATTAGGACAGTACTAACGACAGCTGTTGATATTGGCCCTGAGGACACTACTTACGCCAGCTGTTGATATTGCCCCTAAGGACAGTACTTACGTTGGCTGTTGATATGGCCCCTGATGACAGTGTTATCGCTGGCTGTTGATATGGCCCCTGAGGACTGTACTATCGCTAGCTGTTGATATTGCCCCTTAGCACAGTACTTAAACTAGCAATTGATATGGCCCCAGAGGACAGTACTAACGCCAGCTGTTGATATTGCCCCTAAGCATAGTACTATCGCTAGATGTCGATAATATCCCTATGGATGTTTAAACGCTGGCAGTTGATATTTTCCCAGAGGTCAGTTCTTATGCTAGCTGTTGATATTGCCCCTGAGGACAGTACTAACTCTAGCTGTTGATATGGCCCCTGATAGAAATCTAGATATTTTGTAGTTATCTAGATAAACCGTTAAAAATATCTAGATAGTTATGTAGCTACCTAGTGAAAAAATAGAATACCACCATTCTGGTGATACTTAAATAACTCGTGTATTTATAAAGCACAAATACAATTATTCACTTGTGTACGTAATACGGTTGGTGAGTAGATGCACCGCACTTGGACCACATGTGTCCCTAATATGTTTTTTCCAATGAATTAGACACGTGTCCTTAATTCGACCGAATTACATTACGCGGTCCGAGTATTAACTTTCATACCCATCTAACCCCGTCTCCAAGAAGTGAAAGCGGGGTTGGCTGGGGTATGGAATAAAACCTTAATTTTGGCTTTAAAAAAGTGTATATTGTAAAATTAAAACATTTAATAGGTAACTGTAAACAGGTTATTGCGTTATTTCAGTAAAACATGTTTTTAAACGTGTTTTATTGTCAAAAATATCCGTTATAAAATCCTGCTAATATAAGCTTTCCCATCGCTTAATGGTATTAAGGCGGGACCACGTAATGAGGGACACGTGTGCGTAATTCGGTCTGGCTCAAATACGGTTCCCCAGACCACTTTGTATAGCACTGATCATGGGAGGTATATTACCTTTGATTTTCAATATATGTTTGCATATATAGGCCTTGAGCCAGGAACGAAAATTTTCGATATTGTTACCAACTCAAGGGACAAATTCTACCATCACTTTTTGAAAAGAGCAATGTATATAGATTACATTTTTCCATGATAGCAATCTGGAACAGGTAGCTTATATAAAAAAAAATCGAACATTAATTAATTAGCGCTTTCATATAAGTTTTTGATGTTCATTTTTGAATGTCATGCTTGTGTGAATAATTATTGATGTACTTTTTAAAGATGTGCTTAAGTTTACAATTCATTGAGTTACATAAAGCGTAAATAAGCTCTTTTTTAGCACTGAATTCAGTTTAAAATCTCTATTTTGCTTCAAATTAGAAGTCAATTTACCCCACCCACTATTGACACATTTTTATGCATTTAGTTTAGTTGATAGTTTTTACAATATATGCGTAAACTTGTAAGAATCAGTAATTTACAACCTTTCTACATGATTTAAATAATATAATATGAATAAGGGATTGTTATGATATATTGATGAAATGAAGTACTAAGCAATGTTCATGGCATTGCACATATGTGTTCAGTAAGCCTGATAAGTTGAGACATATGCCATACTAGAAGTATAAGCCTTCCTCAAAGTAACTGCAACATAACTAGTATAAACATGTTCTGATACACACATATATTGCACAGACGACACATAGTCCAAAGAATTCTAGATAAAGGAAATGTGCGGTTTAACGTGTTTTTTTAACAAAAGTCTTTTTTAGGTGTATGCGTCATGGCAATACTTATTATGATTACACACTTGGATTATGTATTACAAATAAATACATGAATTAAACATTGCATATTGCAACGCAAAATCTTAAAAGTTATTTTAATACTTTTTAATTACAATTTATGCATATTTTAAGGATTTTTACACCTGAATTACCCCACCCATGTACAACACAATGAAGAATTCTGCATATGACACGTAAAAATAGTAATATATGCATTTGCACGAACCATTTTTGTGTTACTGAAAAAAGAATAGACGAAGATGAATTGATTTGAATTGGGGTTTTACGGCGCACCAACACAAACATGTTATATGGCGCCAACAGGAATGAACATTCGACTCGGCTCACTCTTCATTAACATCTAGATAAAAATGTGCACAATGTGCCCAGAACCTTCTTGCCTGCAGAACTTCAGAGTTGCTGCAAGTTCTCTAGTAAACATTCCATTTTTCGCTGGAGCCACGATCAATGCCACCACTAAAGTAGCACCTGAAACAATACAGGTTTCATGATGAAAATAATGAACAAAAATGACAAAATTAACATGAATTCGGGGAAATTTTACCCATATGCCTAGATATATTCTTGCCCGGGAAACACATGGCGTCGACGAAGAAATATCTTTAGGCTGATACCCAGATTACTGTACTAACTACTTACCATGGCAACTATTTGTTAGTATTGGTGCAGTTGTTACAATATCACCTGCTTAGAATATGTATCTAAACGTTACATGATGTTCTCCGTACTTGATTTAGAGTATGGAATTAACCTAGGATAGTAAGCATTTATCCTACATTTGCGCATGCAAGTGCAAGTGGAATGATTATTACCTAAAAAAGAAGGAGTATTGCCAATGAAGAGAGATAGGGAGTGTGTGGGGGCGGGGGTGGGGGTGGGGAGGCGGATATATTATATAGGCATTTAGGAACCTGCCCTACTGACGAATAGACACCTGTGTTTCTTTAACATGATGAGGAAATAAAACAAGCGATACACGGGATCGCCTGGTTTACGTCCCAATCCGAGAACACACCGAAAAAATTCACTAGCTCCGGTGAAGCTTGAACCAGGGTCCTCTGAATTTAAAGTCCCCCGTGCTATCCACTGCATCAACAGGCTGTATGCGATCAAGCAGGATGACTGCATTAAAGTACATACAACTAACATGTTAATCCTTCATAAAGGTTATATCCAAGAAGCTGGGTTCACAACGGTCTCTCTTATCTAGCAATATAGCACCAAGTTCATGTATGTGCCTGCAAGCCTTATATATGCCCAGCTCATTGCTGTTTTGATAAACTTGGCAATTAATGCCTTGTGATAAAACAGGACAATTAAGAATACTCAGTACATATTATCTGATTTAAATAGTATAACTTAATGTGACAATATAACATACATATAATATATAAAAACAAATTAAACGCTTCCAGATAAGAATCGGTACCCAGTGCATCGAGATAGATTACATTTAGTGATCACGGTTAGTTTACTGATGTTTACTCTAAAAGCTATATCCGACATACAGGTGCTACTGCAGTTAAAGTAGCTATCCCGCCAAAAACAGCCACATTTTACAACATATGTTCATCGTTTCTAAACCTGCTGACCACCAGGTATATATATATATAACTTACATCGTTTGAGAATCAAAACTCTATAGATACAATATAAAAAGCTTTAACCAGCCAGACAATAAAAACAAAATTTTACACTTATCAATTACGGATATTACAAAAACCCATGAATAAACATATACTTTTAAGTGACACATATGCATTATTATATGAGATGAATACCTGGATAGAGTTTTGATAAACTGTTTGTAATTTTGTCGTAATTTGGCGGGTTATGTTAAAATGTGTATAACAAACACCTAAAAATCGACAGTTAAACCGTAAAATGCCTTTTCTTTATCTTTCTGTTTTTTTTTTGCAATTTGTCGAAAATGCAGTGGTCTACTTTGTGATTTTATTTGGATTTATTGAATATGCGATTTGTAAATGATGGTTAAGTCTTCATAATGGAATACCTTATCAAATGTCACATTCTCTATATATTTCAGTTCGCTTAAAACTTTTGAAGTGATTTTATGAAAAGTGTACAACTTCAAACCATAAACAAGAGACCCACTCGCCTTGTCTCAAAGTGCTCTCATGTTTTAAGAAACAACAACAACTTCTTTATATAAATCTGTGAAACTGTGACCCCCGTAGTGGCCATATTTGACCCCATTTTCGCCATTTGAACAAACTAGGTATAGGATCATAAGCTTGTGGTGCATGCAAACTATTATTTAGCTTTTGAAGTATCAGAGAAGCTGTTTGAATATGTTTTCCTATATAATTCAATGTTATAGTGTGACCCCCGGGACAGGGTCTAATTTGATTCCAGGCTTGATTCAAGGGACACCATTTAAATTATTTGGTACAGGACAATAATCTTAAGCTACATGTAGCTTATAACACCTCTAGCTCTTGCAGTTTCAGAGAAGATGTTTATAGACGTTCCTACATAACTCTTTGTAAATATGTGACCCCACGGGACCGAGCGAAATTAGACAATAAGATCACCATTTTAACAAAATAAATTGGTAGATATCGATACTCTTAAGCTACATTCATCGTATTAGACCTTTAGCTCTTGTAGCATCAGAAAAAAGAATATGTTTATGGACTTTCCTATATAACTCTTTGTAAAACTTTAACCCCAGAACTGGGCCATAGTTGGACACAGAGTCAGATTTGAACAAAAGTGACCCCTGGGGCGGAGCCAGATATGACCCCAGGGTAAACATTTTAACAAACTTGCTAGTGGATCATAAGCTTATGCTTCATGCATAATATGGGACTTCTAGCTCTTACAGTTTTAGAGCAAATCATTTATTTTTTAAAGAATTCCTATATAACTGTATGAAAAAATGTTACCCCCGGGGCTGGGCCATATTTGACCCTGGGGTCGCTATTTTATAAATATTTCGTGGAAGACCCTAAATGTATAATACATGCAAAATATTAGACCTGCAGCTCTTCTAGTTTCCGCGAAACGATTTATTTTAAAGAAACAAGAGTTTTGCTTAAAAGGGGGAGATAACTGTAATAACAGGGATCAGCTACCCTGTTCACACTGCTATCATTGATTTTTTGTTTATCTACAAGGTACTCAATAACATGTTAGTACTAGTAAGAATTTTTCCCTTGAGATGGTAACAAAAAAGTGTATGGCTCACGGTCTAATACTAGTATCATTAAATGAACTAGTATAAACTATCGGTTAAGAATGTCTTCATTTCCTTATGTTGGTATCATTGGTATGTCTGATGCTTGGTGCTGTTATATATGTCCTACTACAGTTATATGTTGCCTTTCGCTTATAGAGATATAATTCATTAATTGTCAATTAGAAGCAATTACTTTCCCGATTACAGAAAAAGTAGTCTCTGGTTCAAGAATCAATAACATTGTGATTGAACATGAATGTTGTACTTAATTATTTATTTAGTTTTATTTATCTTTATGTATGTATTTATGAAAGTATGTATGTGTGAAAGTATGTATGTGTGTGTGTATGTGTGTGTGTGTGTGTGTGTGTGTGTGTGCGCGCGCGCGTCCGTGCGTAAGTGCGTGCGTGCGTGCTTCTATGACTCAGCGTAGTAACGGGTCTGACGCAATGTTATTTATTTGATCTTTGGAGATTGGAGCCCGATATTTATATTTAGATATCGGTGGTACATTTTCAATTGCTTTTGTTTTCTATACTTAATTTTCGATTCGGTGGTCCCACTACTCCGGTCGATAAAAGGCTATGGGTACTGTTTAACCACTCATAGGATATGTTGACGGCTTTTTAATTGAGTCTTTCGGCTGTTACTTTTGATACGCAGGCTTCATAACCGCTGGAGCAACTAAATTCCATTTTGTTTATTTTGCTCTTCGGGGCATACAGTTGTGTTAGATACTGGGACGGTTAAACGTATATACTATTGTTTTATGAATATTAAGTTCTGCTATACCCGGCACTAGGCTGAGTGAGCGGTAGCTTGCATATTTCACTACTGTCCATGAACAATCAATCTGAGACAGCAATATTGCATACGTATCGTGTTCTGTCGTTTCCAAAGGTCTACTCTCATACTCTTTTAAGTTACATAACGCAGCAGTCGCATACATGCGTCGACCATGACAATGCATTGTGTGATTGTATTATCACATAATGCGTACAGGTCACATATTGCGTATTGAATTTGACGCATTATATTAATAATCATATTCACCTACTGTTTAAAAATAAATTTCTGTATACCGAATTTAGTTCAGTAGAAGGTATTAGTGCATAATTCCCTCCTGTACCAGACGATGCATATCAGTTTACAAAAGAAATAGGATGATTTATTTTTAAAACCGTAGTCAAATTTGAGTATACATACAGAGGAGAAGCCGTATAAGCGACAAAAGTTAAGATATTCAGTTATTTTTCGATTAAAAATATTTAATGATAATGTCTAGGTGATGAGAGAGATGTATATACTGTCCTTTAAGTTTCCGCATAGCACTAGTTACTCATTTTAGTAAAGTATAAGTTATTTCTGCCTAATTGACTCCTATACCACCCGATGTATATGTGTATACAGGAGAAATACCATTTTCTGATTAGCATGGATATGAGTATATACGTCCATGGTTTTATGTACTAAATAATGCTTGATAAGAACTTGTTTTCTTATTGTACTACCCATTACCCATTAATCGTGGATATGTATGTGTATGCCCTTTTTGACGTGTGTGAAGCTAATTCGTATTTCAAACGAAGTAACTACTTCCTAGTTAGAAGATACTAGTGCATTGGAATCAACTGCTATATAAGCCGATAAATATGAATATAAAGGAGAAATAATATATTCTATCATTTAACGAAAGAAAAACGTAATACATGTGACTTAGTTGGCTTTTCTCCTGCATGAATACACACAATCGCCTACTGCTTAACATAATTATACGTAACGGATGCTAGAGACAACTCTCACATCGCCTAGACAATATCACTTACTGTTTTTAAAAACAACAGAGTCATTTAGCTTAATTATAACCTCTTTCTTCTATAATATACCTGTCGGTTTATTTGGAAGAACATGAATTCTTAAGTACATGTGAATTCACGAATAATATGTTACCTTATCAAACCACGTACACGTGCATTGGGAATCAATACGTAATATAAGCAAAATACTCGGTATATGAGGATGGAGAGGGGCATACTCTGCCCATCCTTTTCAGATTAGGGGGAGAGGTACTGACCCAGTCAGTTCCTATTTTTTGATACTGCACGTACTCAAATCCAATTTTCATGACAACGTCGTTTCCAAGGAAAGCTCTACGTGTATTTTGCGTCACTGAGTAATACATAATTTCATCAAGATCTATAATGAGCTCATGGGACTGTTCAACGGCTTAAAATCTCCATCGAATGAGGGAACACGTTTCACAGTACCTTGCTCTAATAATTAACGGTCAACTAAAGCTCTCATTTAGAAAAAAACATAAAGGTAGGGTAAACGAAAAGACAACTATGCATACACATACATACTGGTGAGAAACCGTTTAATATTAAATATCACAAGTTATGAATATATTGTCCCTTTCGCGTATCAAGGAAGTGACCTTATTAGTTTAATTTACCGTTCAGGAGTTTACTGACGCTAGCTGTTGATATTGTCTTTAAGTACAGTACTGAAGCAATGGAAACTAGTAGGTGATATTTTCGCAGAGTTTAATATTAACCGTATCCGATTTTTTTTCACTGAGGACCAGTACTGACACATGATTTAAAAGAATACAATTATTTTATTAAAGCAGATCATTAAAAACAAACTGCCGCTTAATTGCCCTACTTTCTTCTGGCTTTATAAACTACCAGCAGGTTTATGTTTGCATACAAGCATTTTATTTCTTACTTAAATATTGTGACTTGCGGAATACTCTTGTTATATTCTTAGTGATATTATCCAAGCATGTACAGGAGATCAACACATAAATTGAGCAAACTATTCGGGCAGGGTGGGTGAATGTGGGTGGGTGTGTGATGGGTGTGTGTGGGGGGGGGGGATGAAATACTCTGCCCATCACTCTCGGATTTCATGTGCGGCATACACACTGGTGAGAAACCGTTTAAGATTAAATATCACAGGTTATGAATATATCGTCACTTTAGCGTATCAAGGAAGTGACCGAAGTAATTTAGTTTGTCATTAAGAACTTTACTAACGCTATTTGTTGATATTGTTCTAGAGCACAGTAATGAGCGATGGAAGCTAGCAGGTGATATTATTGCAGAGTTTAGTACTGACTGTATCCTTTTCTTTGCTCTGAGGACAGTATTGTCACATGATTTAAAACAATATAATTATTATGTTAAAGCTGATCATTATTACATTAAAGCTGATCATATAAAATAGTCTATTGCTTAATAGCATACCTTTCTTCTGGCTTTATAAGTTACCAGTAGGTTTTTATGCAAGCATTTGATATTTTAAGTAAAGTGTGACTTGGTGAATATTATTGTTATATTCGTAGTTTTTATTATTGTTAACCCTTTTGTGTTTGTGATGTAGTTTGCATTTATTATTACTTTTGCCTTCTTGTTTGTCTGTTTGCGTGTTTTGGGGTTTACTGTGTTCTGTGAAAGCTGCAATTCCTATTCGATTTCTATACCTAATTCTATTATTCCAAGCATGTTCACATGTATAGGTGATTCACACATTAAGTAAGCAAAATATTCGGGTGTGTTGTGGGAGGGTGGGGGAATATACTCTGCCCACTATTCTCAGATTAGGGAATAGAGGCAGCATACTCGTACACACTGGTGAGAAACCGTTTAAAGATTAAATATCACAGGTTTTGAATATATCACTTTCGCTCATCAAGGAAGTGACCAAAGCCGATAAATTTGCCCTCAGGACTATACCGACACTAGCTGTTCACATTGCCCCTGAGGACAGTACTAACGGTAACTGGCTGTAGATATTGCACCTGAGGAAAGTAGTAAGATTATCTGTCGATATTGCCCCAGAGGACAGTATAAACGACATCTGTCAATAAGGTTCATATAGACAATACAGACAACATCTGTCAATAAGGTCCCTATGGACAATACAGACGGCATCTGTCAATAAGGTCCCTATAGACAAAACTTACGCCATCTGTCACTAAGGTCCCTATAAACAGTACAGACGGCATCTGTCAATAATGCCGCTACAGCAAATACATACGGCATCTTTCAATAAGCTTCCTATAGACATACAGACGGCATCTGTCAATAAGGTCCCTATAGACAATATAGGCGGCATCAGTCAATAAGGCCCCTATGGACAACACAGACGACATCTGTCAATAAGGTCCCTATGGACAATACAGACGGCATCTGTCAATAAGGTCCCTGTAGACAATACTTACACCATCTGTCAATAAGGTCCCTATAAACAGTCGGATGGCATCTGTCAATAATGCCGCTACAGATAATACATACGGCATGCTCCCTATAGACAATACAGACGGCATCTGTCAATAAGGTCCTTATAGACAATATTGGCGACATCTGTCAATAAGGTCCCTATAGACAATAAATACGGCATCTGTCATTAATGCCCCTATCGGCAATATAGGCGGCATCTGTCAATAAGGCCCCTATTGACAACACAGACGACATCTGTCAATAAGGTCCCTATGGACAATACAGACGGCATTTGTTAATAAGGTCCCTATAACAATACAGATGACATCTGTCAAAAAGGTCCCTATAGACAAAATAGGCGGCATCCGTCAATAAGGTCCCTACAGACAATACAGGCTTCATCTGTCAATAAGGTCCTTATAGACAGTACATACAGAATCTGTCAATAAAGTTTCTATTGACAATACAGACGTCATTTGTCAATAAGGTCCATACAAACAATACACACGGCATATGTCAATAATGTCCCTACAGACAATACAGTCGGCATCTGTCAATAAGGTCCCTATAAACAGTACAAACGGCATCTGTCGATAATGCACCTATAGACAATACAGACGCATTATGTCAATAAGGTCCCTATAGACCATACAGACGGCATCTGACATTAAGGTTCCTATGGACAATACATACGGAATCTTTGAATAAGCTACCTATAGACAATACAGACGGCATCTGTCAATAAGGCCCCTATGGACAACACAGACAACATCTGTCAATAATGTCCCTAAGCGAACTGAAATATATAGAGAATGTGACTTTTGATAAGGTATTCCATTATGAAGACTTAACCATCATTTACAAATCGCATATTCAATAAATCCACGAACTAAAATCACAAAGTAGACCACTGCATTTTCGACAAATTGCAAAAAAAAAAAAAACAGAAAGAAAAAGAAAAGGCATTTTACGGTTTAACTGTCGATTTGTAGGTGTTTGTTTTACACATTTTAAAATAACCCGCCAAATTACGACAAAATTACACTACAAAAACAGTTTATCAAAACTCTATCCAGGTATTCATCTCATATAATAATGCATATGTGTCACTTAAAATTCATGGGTTTTTGTAATATCCGTAATTGATGTGTAAAATTTTGTTTTTATTGTCCGGCTGGTTAAAGCTTTTTATATTGTATCTATAGAGTTTTGATTCTAAAACGATGTAAGTTATATATATATACCTGGTGGTCAGCAGGTTTAGAAACGACGTACATATGTTGTAAAATGTGGCTGTTTTTTGCGGGATAGCTACTTTAACTGCAGTAGCACCTGTATGTCGGATATAGCTTTTAGAGTAAACATCAGTAAACTAACCGTGATCACTAAATGTAATCTATCTGGATGCACTGGGTACCGATTCTTATCTGGAAGCGTTTAATTTGTTTTTTATATATTATATGTATGTTATATTGTCACATTAAGTTATACTATTTAAATCAGATAATATGTACTGAGTATTCTTAATTGTCCTGTTTTATCCCAAGGCATTAATTGCCAAGTTTATCAAAACAGCAATGAGCTGGGCATATATAAGGCTTGCAGGCATATTGCAACTCGACATACATAAACTTGGTGCTAACTTGCTAGATAATAGAGACCGTTGTGAACCCAGCTTCTTGGATATAACCTTTATGAAGGATTAACATGTTAGTTGTATGTACTTTAACGCAGTCATCCTGCTTGATCGCATACACCTGTTGATGCAGTGGATAGCACGGGGGACTTTAAATCCAGAGGACCCCGGTTCAAGCTTCACCGGAGCTAGTGAATTTTGTCGGTGTGTTCTCGGATTGGGACGTAAACCAGGCGATCCCGTGTATCGCTTGTTTTTTTCTCTCATCATGTTTAAGAAACGTAGGTGTCTATTCGTCAGTAAGGCAGGTTCCTAAATGTCTATATAATATATCCACCTCCCCACCCCCACACCCCCGCTACCCCACACACTCCCTCTCTCTCTTCATTGGCAATACACCTTCCTTTTTAGGTAATAATCATTCCACTTGCACTTGCATGCGCAGAAGTAGGATAAATGCTTACTATCCTAGGTTAATTCCATACTCTATATCAAGTACGGAGAACATCAAAACCTATGTTTAGATACATATCCTAAGCAGGTGATATTGTAACAACTGCACCAATACTAACAAATAGTTGCCATGGTAAGTAGTTAGTACAGTAATCTGGTATCAGCCTAAAGATATTTCTTCGTCGACGCCATGTGGTTCCCGGGCAAGAATATATCCAAGCATATAGGTAAAATTTCCCTGAATTCATGTTAATTTTGTCATTTTTGTTCATTATTTTCATCATGAAACCTGTATTGTTTCAGGTGCTACTTCAGTGGTGGCATTGATCGTGGCTCCAGCGAAAAATGGAGTGTTTACTAGAGAATTTGCAGCAACTCTGAAGTTCTGCAGGCAAGAAGGTTCTGGGCACATTGTGCAATTTTTTATCTAGATGTTAATGAAGAGTGAGCCGGGTCGAATGTTCATTCCTGTTGGCGCCATATAACATGTTTGTGTTGGTGCGCCGTAAAACCCCAATTCAAATCAATTCATCTTCGTCTAGTATTTTTTCAGTAATACAAAAATGGTTCGTGCAAATGCATATATTACTATTGTTACGTGTCATATGCAGAATTCTTCATTGTGTTGTATATGGGTGGGGTAATTCAGGTGTAAAAATCCTTAAAATATGCATAAATTGTAATTAAAAAGTATTAAAATAACTTTTAAGATTTTGCGTTGCAATATGCAATGTTTAATTCATGTATTTATGTGTAATACATAATCCAAATGTGTAATCATAATAAGTATTGCCATGACGCATACACCTAAAAAAGACTTTTGTTAAAAAAACACGTTAAACCGCACATTTCCTTTATCTAGAATTCTTTGGACTATGTGTCGTCTGTGCAATATATGTGTGTATCAGAACATGTTTATACTAGTTATGTTGCAGTTACTTTGAGGAAGGCTTATACTTCCAGTTTGGCATATGTCTCAACTTATCAGGCTTGCTGAACACATATGTGCAATGCCATGAACATTGCTTAGTACTTCATTTCATCAATATATCATAACAATCCTTTATTCATATTATATTATTTAAATCATGTAGAAAGGTTGTAAATTACTGATTCTTACAAGTTTTTGCATATATTGTAAAAACTATTAACTAAACTAAATGCATAAAAAATGTGTCAATAGTGGGTGGGGTAAATTGACTTCTAATTTGAAGCAAAATAGAGATTTTAAACTGAATTCAGTGCTAAAAAAGAGCTTATTTACGCTTTATGTAACTCAATGAATTGTAAACTTAAGCGGATCTTTAAAAAGTACATCAATAATTATTCACACAAGCATGACATTCAAAAATGAACATCAAAAACTTATATGAAAGCGCTACAATGATAACCTATTAATGTTCGATTTCTTTTTATATAAGCTACCTGTTCCAGATTGCTATCATGGAAAAATGTAATCTATATACATTGCTCTTTTCAAAAAGTGATGGTAGAATTTGTCCCTTGAGTTGGTAACAATATCGTACATTTTCGGTCCTGGCTCAAGGCCTATATATGCAAACATATATTGAAAATCAAAGGTAATATACCTCCCATGATCAGTGCTATACAAAGTGGTCTGTGGAACCGTATTTGAGCCAGACCGAATTACGCACACGTGTCCCTCATTACGTGGTCCCGCCTTAATACCATTAATTGATGGGAAAGCTTATATTAGCAGGATTTTATAACGGATATTTTTGACAATAAAACACGTTTAAAAACATGTTTTAATGAAATAACGCAATAACCTGTTTACAGTTACCTATTAAATGTTTTAATTTTACAATATACACTTTTTTAAAGCCAAAATTAAGGTTTTATTCCATACCCCAGCCAACCCCGCTTTCACTTCTTGGAGACGGGGTTAGATGGGTATGAAAGTTAATACTCGGACCGCGTAATGTAATTCGGTCGAATTAAGAACACGTGTCTAATCCATTGGAAAAAACATATTAGGGCCACATGTGGTCCAAGAGCGGTGCATGTACTCACCAACCGTATTACGTACACAAGCGAATAATTGTATTTGAGCTTTATAAATACACGAGTTATTTAAGTATCACCAGAATGGTGGTATTCTATTTTTGTCACTAGGTAGCTACATAACTATCTAGATATTTTTAACGGTTTATCTAGATAACTACAAACTATCTAGATGTCTATCAGGGGCCATATCAACAGCTAGAGTTAGTACTGTCCTCAGGGGCAATATCAACAGCTAGCATAAGAACTGACCTCTGGGAAAATATCAACAGCCAACGTTGAAATATCCATAGGGATATTATCGACATCTAGCGATAGTACTATCTTAAGGGGCAATATCAACAGCTGACGTTAGTACTGTACTCTGGGGCCATATGAACAGCTAGTTTTAGTACTGGCCCTAGGGCAATATCAGCAGCTATCGATAGTAAAGTCCTCAGGGGCAATATCAACAGCTAGCGTTATTACTGTTCTTAGGGACAACATCATAGCTACGTTTAGTACTGTCCTCAGGGGCAATATCAATGGCTTAATAATATCATAAGGGGCAATATCAACACCTAGAATTAGTACTATCCTCAGGGGCCATATCAACAGTTAGCGTTATTACTGTTCTAAGGGGCAATATCAGCGGCTAGGTTTAGGACTATCCTAAGGGCAATATCAACAGCTGGCGTTAGTACTGTACTTAGGGGCAATATCAACAGCTAGCGTTAGTACCATCTTAAGGGGCAATATCAACAGCTGGCGTTACTACCGTCCTTAGGGGCAATATCAGCAGCTGGCGTTAGTACTGTCCTCATAGGCAATATAAACAGCTAGGATTAGTACTGTCCACTGGGCCATATCAACAGCTAGATTTAGTACCGTCACTAGGGTCAGTATCAACAGCTAGCGATAGTACTGTCATAAGGGAACCAATATCAACAGCTGGCGTTAGTACTGTCCCCAGGTACTATATCAACAGCTAGGTTTATTACTGTCCCCAGGGGTAATATCAACAGTTAGGGTTGGTTCTATCTTAAGGGACAATATCAACAGCTGACGTTAGTACCTTCCTCTGGGGCCATATCAACTGCTAGTTTTAGTACTGTCCTAAGGGGCAATATCAGCAGCTAGCGATAGTACTGTCCTATCGGTCAATGTCAACAGCTAGGTTTATTACTTCCTCAGGGGCAATATCAACAGCTAGGGTTAGTTCTATCTTCAGGGGCAATATTAACAGCTGACGTTAATACTGTCGTCAAGGGCCATCTCAACAGCTAGTTTTAGTCCTGTCCCTAGGGGCAATATCAGCAGCTAGCGATAGTAAAGTCCTCAGAGTCCATATTTACAGCTAGCGTTATTACTGTTCTTAGGAGCAATATCAACCACTACGTTTAGTACTCTCCTCTGGGGCAATATCAACAGCTTTATAATGTCCTAAGGCGCAATATCAACACCTAGAATTAGTACTATCATCAGGGGCCATATCAACAGCTAGCGTTCTAATTGTTCTAAGGGGCAATATCAACGGCTAGGTTTAGGACTATCCTAAGGGGCAATATCAACATCTGGCGTTACTACTGTCCTTAGGGGCAATATCAACAACTAGCGTTAGTACCATCTTAAGGGACAATATAAACAGCTGTCGTTAGTACTGTCCTCAGGGGCCATATCAACATCTAGGTTTAGTACCGTCCTTAGAGGCGATATCAGCAGCTAGCGGTAGTATTTTTCTAAGGGTCAATATCAACAGCTGGTGTTAGTACTGTCCTCAGGGGCCATATCAACAGCTAGCGTTTGTACTGTCCTTAGGGTCAATATCAACAGCTAGCGTTAGTACTATCTTAAGGGGCAATATCAACAGCTGGCGTAATTACTGTCCTCAGGGGCAATAGCAACAGCTAGAATAAGTACTATCCTCAGGGGCCATATCAACAGCTAGCGTTATTACTGTTCTAAGGGCCATATCAACATCTAGCGTTAATATTTTTCTCAGGGCATTATCAACAGCTAAGGTTATACTTACTTTTAGTACTAATCTACAGGGCAATATCAGCTGGCGTTAGAACTGTCCTCTGGGGTCATATCAACAGCTAGTTTTAGTACCGTCCCTGGGGGCAGTATCAACAGCTAGCGTTTGTACTGTCCTAAGGGCCAGTATCAACAGCTGGTGTTAGTACTGTCCTCAGGGGCTATATCAACAGCTAAGTTTCAGGGGCCATATCAACAGTTAGGTTTAGTACTGTCTTTAGAGGCAATATCAGCAGCTAGCGATAGTACTGTCTTAAGGGTCAATATCAACAGCTGGTATTAGTACTGTCGTCAAGGGCCATATCAACAGCTAGGTTTAGTACTGTCCTCAGGGGCAATATCAACAGCTAGCGTTAGTACTATCTTAAGGGGCAATATCAACAGCTGGCGTTAGTACTGTCCTCAGGGGCAATATCAGCAGATGGCGTTAGTACTGTCCTCATAAGCAATATAAACAGCTAGGTTTAGTACTGTCCTCTGGGGCCATATCAACAGCTAGTTTTAGTACCGTCCCTAGGGGCAGTATCAACAGCTAGCGATAATACTCTTCTCGGGCTGTATCAACAGCTATGTTTATTACTGTCCTCAGGGGCAATATGAACAGCTAGGGTTAGTTCTATCTTAAGGGGCAATATCAACAGCTGACGTTAGTACTGTCCTATGTGGCCATATCAGCAGCTAGTTTTAGTCCTGTCCCTAAGGGCAATATCAGCAGCTAGCGATAGTAAAGTCCTCAGGGTCCATATTAACAGCTAGCGTTATTACTGTTCTTAGGGGCAATATCAACAGCTACGTGTATTACTCTCCGCAGTGGCAATATCAACAGCTTAATAATGTCCTAAGGGGCAATATCAACACCTAGAATTAGTACTATCCTCAGGGGCCATATCAACAGATATCGTTATTATTGTTCTAAGGGGCAATATCAACGGCTAGGTTTAGGACTATCCTAAGGGGAAATATCAACAGCTGGCGTTAGTACTGTCCTTAGGGTCAATATCAACAGCTAGCGTTAGTACTACCTTAAGGGGCAATATCTACAGCTGGCCTTATTACTGTCCGCAGGGGCAATATCAACAGCTTAGTAACGTCCTTAGGGGCAATATAAACAGCTAGAATTAGTACTATCCTCAGCGGCCATATCAACATCTAGCGTTTGCGCTTTTGTCTAGTGGTAGAGCGTTGGACTCATGATCCAAAAGTCGTGTGTTCGATTCCCGCCACTGCCATATGCGTTGTGTCTGCATTGCTTAGTACTGGTTCTACCCAGGAAGACATCGAGAGTGATTCAAATAATTTCATTGAGCTTTCGTTACAATCGATGTAAAATAAATATGTTTAAACTAACATCTAGCGTTAATATTGTTCTAAGGGGCATTATCAACAGCTAAGCTTATACTTACTTTTAGTACTATCCTACAGGTCAATATCAGCTGGCGTTAGTACTGTCCTCTGGGGCCATATCAACAGCTAGTTTTAGTACTGTCCCTAGGAGCAATATCAACAGCTAGCGATAGTACTGTCCTAAGGGCCAATATCAACAGCTGGTGTTAGTACTGTCCTCAGGGGCTATATCGACAGCTAGGTTTATTACTGTCCTAAGGGGCAATATCAACAGCTAGGGTTAGTTCTATCTAAGGGGCAATATCAACAGCTGACGTTAGTACTGTCCTCTGGGGCCATATCAACAGCTTGGTTTAGTACTGTCCGTAGGGTCAATATCAGCAATTATCGATAGTAAAGTCCTCAGGGGCCATATCAACAGCTAGGGTTATTACTGTCCTTAGGGACAATATCATAGCTACGTTTAGTACTCTCTTCAGGGGCAATATCAACAGCTTAATAATATCCAAAGGGGCAGTATCAACATATATAATTAGTATTATCCTCAGGGGCATATCAACAGCCAGCGTTATTACTGTTCTAAGGGGCAATATCAGCGGCTAGGTTTAGGACTATCCTAAGGGGCAATATCAACAGCTGGCGTTAGTACTGTCCTTAGGGGCAATATCAACAGCTAGCGTTAGTACCATCTTAAGGGGCAATATCAACATCTGCCGTTAGTACTGTCCTCAGGGGCCATATCAACATCTAGGTTTAGTACTGTCCTCAGGGGCAATATCAACAGCTAGGTTTAGTACTGTCTTCAGGAGCAATATCAGCAGCTAGCGATAGTACTGTCCTAAGGGTCAATATCAACAGCTGGTGTTAGTACTGTCCTCATGGGCCATATCAACAGCTAGGTTTAGTACTGTCCTCAGGGGCAATATCAACAGCTAGCGTTAGTACTATCTTAAGGGACAATATCAGCAGCTGGTGTTAGTACTATCCTCAGGGGTCATATCAACAGCTAGGATTAGTACTGTCCTCAATATCAACAGTCTGCGTGAGTATGATCCTCAGTGGCAATATCAACAGCAAGCGTTAGTACTGTCCTGAAGTGCTATACCAACAACTGACTTAAGTACTGTCCTCAGTAGCAATATCAACAGCTAGCGTTAGAACTCTCCTAAGGTGCATTATCAACAGCCTGCGTTAGTATGGTGCCCAGTGGCAAATATCAACAGCCAGCGTTAGTAATGTTCTGAAGTGCAATACCAACAACTACTGTCCTCAGTAGCAATATCAACAGCTAGCGTTTAACTGTCCTAAGGTGAATTATCAACAGCTAGCGTTAATAATGTCCTCAGGGGCACTATCACACGCTAGTGTTCGAACTATCCTCAGGTGCAATATCAACAGCTAGTCAGTAACAAGCACAGTTATCAACAGCTAGCATATGTACTGTCCATATGGAAACAAACAGCTAGTGTCTTTAACATCCACATGTGCACTATCATCAGCCTTTCTTTTAACCACCATAGAGATACTATGATGAGCGGTAGTACTGTCCTCAGAGGCAACATCAACGGGTAACATTAGTACTGTCCTCAAATACAATATCAACAGCTAGTGGTAGTACTGTCCTCCGAGGCAATATCAACAGCCAGCGTTAGTACTGCCGTCATTGGCAATATAAACAGCCAGCGTTAATACTGGCCCCAGGGGCAATATCAATACAGTGAGCGTTATTATTGTTCTAAGGGGAGTATCGACATCTAGCGTTAGTACTGCCTTGAGGGGCAATCTCAGTATATATCGTTAGTATTTGCCTGATTGGCAATATCAACAGCCAGAGTCAGTACTGTCCTCATGGACACTGTAAACAGCCAGTGTTATTAATGTCCTCAGGGGAAGTATAAACAGCCAGCGTTAGTACTGTTCTTAGGGGCAATATCAACAGCCACCGTTAGTACTGTCCTAAGGGGCAACATCAATATCCAGTGTGAGTAATGTCCACAGGGTCAAAATCAACAGCTATCGTTAGTACTGTTCTCAGGGGCAATATCAACAGCTAACGTTAGTACTGTCCATAGGGGCAACATCAACAGCCAGCGTTAGTACTGTCCTAATGGGCAATATCAACAGCCAGCGTTAGTTATGTCCTCAGGGACAATATCAACAGCCTGGGTTAGTATTGTCCTCAGTGTCAAAATCAATAGCCAGAGTTAGTAATGCGCTCATGAGCAATATCAACAGGTAGCGTTATAATGGGCTATATCCACAGCAAGCGTTAGTACTGTCCTCAGGATCAATATCAACAGCTAGCGTTAGTTTTGTCCTCATGGAAAATATCAACAGCTAGCTTTAACACTGTCCTCATTGGCAATATCAATAGCCACTTATATTACTGCCCTAAAGGGAAATATCAACAGGTAGCGTTTATACTGTCTTCTGGGCCAATTTCAACATATAGCGTTAGTACCGCTTTCCAGAGGCAATATCAACTGCTACCGTAAGTACCGTCCTCAGAGGCAATATCAGCAGCTAGCGTTAGTACTGTCCTCAAAGGCAATATCAACTGCCTGCGTTGGTATTGTCCTCAAGGGCAATATCAACAGCCAGCGTTTGTATTGTCCTAAGTGTAATACCAACAGTTATGGTTAGTTATGTCCTCGGGGGCGTTATCAAGAGCTAGCTGTAGAACTACAATATCAACAGCTATTGTCTTTAACATCCACATGAACAATATCAACAGCCAGCGTCTTATAGGGATACTATCAACAGCTAGAGTTAGTACCGTCCACAAGTCAATATCAACAGGTAGCGTTAGTCCTGTCCTCAGGGTCAATATCGCCGGCTAGCGTTAGTCCTGTCCTAAAACGAATACAGCGAGTACTACTAAACTCTATGAAAATATCACCTACTGGCTTCCATGGCTTTTGTACTGTCCTCAAGGACAATTTCAAGAATTAGCGTCACTAAAGTCTTGAAGGACAAAATAACTTCCTTGAAAGACCAAAGGGACAATATAGTCATATCCTTAAACGGTTTCTCACCAGTGTGTATGCATACTTGTCTTTTCGTTAACCCTACCTGTTTGCAAGCAGTGTTTTTTCCCCAAGTGAGTTCGTTTCCGAGGAAGGCTTTGCTGGCATGTTGTCACTGATTAACACAGAATTACAGCAAAATGTGTAAGGAGCATAATTATATCGGGTGTGGTAGGCCTGGTCAACGGCTTAACATCCCCTTCGAAGGATGGCAGTTTCACAGTACATGTACCTTGCCCGAATAGTGAACGGTCATTCATCAAAAGCGGCTGTCATGATAATCAGAAATGAATGTGTGTAGTTTAAAAAAAAAGAACAGTGGGCTAGCACCTCTCCCCATAACCTGAGACGGGTGGTCAGAGTATATTCCCCGCACCTCGTCTTGTTTCGTACTTGGAAACTCAACCTACTCACATATCTAACGTTTGCTTGTTAACGTTGTCGATTTGTGTTAGCTGTGTTCGGGTTTAAGTTTCAAAACACAGAATACGTGTCAGCGCGAGATATGTCGAAATGTAAAAATTCCAGAGATATTCACCTGAAAAACATTAACTAGTCGTACGAAAATGTCTAGATCGATGAGGTATTATTCTCTTTGGTGAGTTTTATGCATGCACGCTTGGTTGTTAACGTTTAATCTATTGCTGTATGGCGGCTGTTTATGCATGCATTGCTTGATCTCTTCATGAACCTGTCTTGATATGGTCGACCCTGATACCTACTTATTCTAAAAGGACATCACAGTAACTCTGTTGTACGTATGCTGCATAAGAGCTACTATTCTCTCTGCTAGAATATACCAAAAGTATTAATCAAGTCACATTGTACTTAGACATCATGTTCTTGCATATAAAGCTACTGGTACTTTATAATGACAGAAAAAAATGTGTGGTATTTAAACTAAAGGATGTTTTTATTTTTAGAAATGGTCTGCTTTAATGTAATAAGGTTCTTTTAAATCGTGTGTCAGTACAGTCCTCAGCGAAACAATAAACGGATACAGTCAATACTAATCTCTGTGAAAATATCACCGGCCAGCTTCTCTGGGTTCAGTACTGTCCTCAAGGACAATATCAATACAGCTAGCGTCAGTACAGTTCTGAGGGACATAATAAACTGCTTAGGTGAATTGACTGATACGCGAAAGGGACGATATATTCATAAACTCTGATCTTGTACCTTAAACGGTTTCTCACCAGTGTGTAGGCACACTTGTCATTTCGCTTACTCTAACAATTGCAAGCAATGTTTTTTTCCGAGTGAGGGTTTTGGGCAAATGACCTTTCATTATTCGGGCAATATATTGTGAATCTTATGCCATCCTTCGAAGGAAATGTTCAGACGTAGACCAGTCCCATGTAGGAAGAGTTATACCTTATATTTGCTCATGACATATCTCTTTAAATTTCTGTGTTAATGAGGCAAAATGCCCGTGGAGCTTTCCTCGGAAACGATGCTGCCATGATAATTAGACTAGAACGTGTGCAGTATCTATAATTAGGAACAGCGGGGACAGCACCTCTCCCCTAATCTGAAAGGTGTGGGTAGAGTATGTCCCTTCCCGCAACCCCCACAACACACACCCCACACGAACATTGTTCTTATATAATATGCAGATTCCCTATGCATTTGTACATGGTTTGATAAGGTAACAAATAATATACCAATAGTATTCATCAATTCACATGTAATTAATAAATCGTGTTCTTGCAAATAAACCGACTGGTACATTATAGAAGGAAGAAGTGATAATTAAGCTAAAAGACAGTTTTGTTTTTTTAAAAATAGTAAGTGGTAATGTCTAGGCGATGTGAGAGATGTCTCTAACACCCTTTAAGTGTAATTATTTTAAACAGTAGGCGAATGTGTGTATTCATGCAGGATAAAATCCAAAGAAGTCACATATATTACGTTTTTATTTCGTTTAATGGTATAATATGGTATTTCTCCTGTATACTCAATGTATCGGCTAATAGTTCAGTTAATTCCTATGCACTAGTAACTTCTACTTCTAATTAGAAAGTAGTAATTGCTCAGGAAATTTGAATTAAAAAAGAGCATACACATTCATATCCACGATTAATGCGTAATTGCGGCTGGTATAGGAGTTAATTAGCACTAGTAACTTCTACTTTGCTAAAATGAGTAACTAGGCATATTCGGAAAATTAAAGGACAATAGAAACATCTCTCACATCGCCTAATACCTTAATGTATGTAGCTTATATGGCTTCTCTCCTGTATGCATACTCACATTTGACTACTGTTTAAAAAAGTTAATTGAATTGATTTGTGTTTTAAGGAGAAACAACACATGAAAGTTTATATGGCGCCTGACAGGAACGAACGCGCCAGGCTCATCCTCCATTTACATCAAGGTAAAAGATGAAGATTGGGCCTAGAACCTTCTTACCTGAAAAACTGCAGAATTGCTGCAAATTCTATAATAGACACTCCATTTACACGTTTGCATACGCGGTGTCATGATGGGCATGATATAAAATGACAAAATGAATATGAATGTGTGTGGGGGGTGGTGGTGGCGGGGGAGGGGGTGTCTACCCCGCAACCTCACGGGGAACAAAATGAAAGTTAACAGATGACAGAGACATCGTATTTCTCTTTATAGGATATCTCTCACATCGCCTAGACATTATCACTTGCTATCATTTAACGAAATATAACAGAATGGCTTAATATATTTGATTTATATGGCTTCTCCCCTGTATGTATTCTCACATTCGCCTACTATTTATTTCCTAAGCCGTTACTACTTCCTAATTATTTGTTAAATAGGAGGCAAATGTGATTATTCATATAATGCGTCAAAACGTAATATGCAATATGTGACTTGTACGGATTATGTGACAAAAATAGTTGTTGTTTTGTGCTTTGTGCTTTGTGCTTTGTGCTTTTTGTTGTTGTTGCTGTTGAGTGTTTTTTGTGTTTTTTTGGGGGGAGGGGGCAGTGGTTGTGGGTTGGCTGTAAATAGTGTTTTTTAAAGTTGCGCATCACCCCTTAACTTGAGTGCGTGCGTGAGTGCGTGAGTGCGTGTGTTTTGGTTATAACTTGTTTTTTTTAACTTGCGCTCCACCCCCAATGGCAAATCCTTTATCCGCCCCTGAGGAGGGTGCATGCTCCCCAGATTTTTTCTAAAGTAAGGAGACTTTATTTTATGGATTTATGCAAACTGGATCCGCCCATGCCCCCACCCCACTGCCTAACTAACAACCAAAGAACAATCAAAGTGCATACGATTCAGATTTTAGGTAGGGGTGCTCCCGGTGCCCGCACTGGACCCGCCCCTAGACCCATCCCACTACCACCTGTACACCCCAACCAACAAAAGCTTACTCTATGCATATAATTATTACTTATCATATTTTAGCCTGGTGCAACCATACCCCCCGGATCCGCCCTTGCCCTCCCCGACCCACGACCCACTTCTCACCCAATATATTTCTTTGCCTCGGTGTCAGTTTATGTCTGGTTACGGCACTGTGCGTGAAAGTTATTGCGTGAACGTTATGCATAGCATCATGACAGATGTATACTCCGCTTTTTGTGAATTAGAGAATGTGTGCTAGGAATCACAGACATTCCATGCCGATATATTATATCCACCTTAGAACACGACATCCCAGACCATATCAGGACCCGATTTGCAATCAATTGTAACTAGAAGACCGGTATTGAAACAAAGGTTGAAGGAACGCGTTTGGACCTAAAAAAATCTTTAAAAACAAAAAGATCTTAAAAAAATCAAAAAACATGATTGATTGTTTTTGTCTAGACTTGTATACAAATATCAAAACATATCAAATAATTCCAAACTGTACACCAAAATTCCTACCCCATGTAAGAGACTGTAGTAGACATGTACAACAGCAGAGCACAACATCAGAGCATATCAATAAATGAAAAACTGTACACCAGAAACAATCCTACCCCATGTAAGAGACCATAGTGAAAAACAATTCGACGCCGTGTAAGAGACCATAGTCAAAAACAGGCATACACCATGTAAGAGACCATAGTCAAAAGCAATCATACCCCATGTAAGAGACCACTATGGGGTAGGCATTTTGAGGAGGATTGTTTTTGGTGTACAGTTTTCATTTTTTTAAAATATGTTTTGATGTTTGTATACATGTCTATTCTATACAGATATATAATATAACAAAAAAAGTTTTTTTCTGATTTCTTTTTCTTTTTTTGTTGTCTTTTTTATGTTTATTTCCTTCAACCTGTCTATTGAAAATAACAATTTCTTCCAGTCATATTGTTGTGGTGGATGAGTGGTTAGCATACTTGGTCATACTTGCCTCTCGTCCCAGACGTCACAGGTTCGATTTCCTCTAGTAAGCCTACTATGAAAGTATGCCATCCTCAGAAGGAGGTGTGTGTAAAGTCATAGGTCCGTGTGCAGGGAGAGCTATACACGTGGTAATCGGTTATTCGTCAACAGAATTGCACATAATAAATGAAATTGCGTGTAGATAGTGGCAAACTATAAGAAACATATACATCTAATCTATTTTATAACTCTAACACCACAGCATGTGGTTTTTTTTCAATATCGACGTGTGCTTCAACTAAACGATTACAATACAAAACTTCCTCCCCTTAATCTGTTATTAATGGCGTTTTCACAATAAAATCGCAGTATATACGTGTTGCGTCCCTTTTGTTGTGAAACGCCATTTAGGGGCATAATTGACAGCTGGAGCTTCGTCGGGGCATTATTGACAGGAGGGGCTTAAACAACAGCGAATGATTTGAACCCCTCTCGAACTTTCAGTGATAACAAAGGTCAATGAGGTTTAAACCAGGTTCTAGGGATCACAAAACCCAACTCTTACTCTATTATCATCCCTATAAAACAAGACAGTGTACATAATGAAATCCCCGCCAGGTTTAGTATTCTCTAACAAACAAGGGATTCTAAACGTATTTTCTCTTTTACATACGTTCAATGGCAAATTGAAATCAAACTAATATCGCATTGTTTACTGAAATGTTACAATAAGTTCGTAATTCATTTTTGATAAGTGAAACAAAAACCTTTCCAAATTCGTGATCCCCTTATTTAAGGTACACATAAACTGCGACATTAAACGTAGATATTATCAGACATCTGTGAATTGAAACAAGTGTTTAAAATTGCTTTCTAGTATAATGCGTATCGCCTTCTAAACAAACTTCCACGCACGACAACGCTTACACACGAACACACGCACGTATACACGCACGTACTCGTACTTACTTGCTTACCTACTTATTTACTTATACATGCATACATGCGCACAAGCAAACACTCGCTCGCTCGCTCGCACGCACGCACGCACGCACGCACGCAGACGCACATACGCACGCACACGTACACATACACACGCACACGCACACACGCACACACACTCACACACACACAAACACGCAAGTATGCACGCATGATTAGTTTGTTTAGAGCAACATGTTAGGTTTTAGGCCGTGATGATTCGTGCGTAGAAGTATAGTCACTGCTGAGACCAACAGCCTTTTATACATGGATCTCACCATTTAACTGAAAATGTGTTTACTTCTATTTGACATAATTCTGATGAATTAAGCTATATTTGGTAGATTTTATCTGCAATATGTTCACGTCATTTAGAAGAGACAAGATGCCGATTAGAAGATCGTATTCCTAAGGTCAATGTCATTGATAACATTGTACTGTTTGTTTGAGTTTTGTCTGTGAAGATATGGAGAGAGGAACGGTAAAGTTAGGTAAGAAAAATAGTATGCCATGTGCACTATAAAAATAATTATTGATATGTGATTTCAGTTTGTCATCAGTTGTTTATTATCTATCACACATGTGGTTCCAGTTGGATAAACTGGTACCCCTTAACATTTGTTTGATTCTGTTGGCAATCTATAAGGTCACCTTGTACTATAATACGTATTCTCTAAACTGGCAACCGTTTAGAAAACATCTAAACACATAACTACCAATATTGTTTTCATCACTGATAAACATGTAGTGTCGGTTGAATGTAAAATAATTGTCAGTTAAAATTATATATGAATGTTTGAGACTGATTTGATTTGTAAGTCGACGTTAACTAACTTTTAAATCTGATATCTTATTTCTATTTTAATAAAACTATATTCTTCATCAGATGCTCCGCATGTGCTGTTTAACATTCCTAAATATATATATCCTGTATGTTGACCACAGTCAATAATCAGTCTAACGACATGAATTTAGTTTTCAAACATTAAATATATGTATTCAAGAGCATAGGCATACAACACCATAATTGATTGTTTCAGTAGCTTTTCTATGTTCAATTCACTTTATTCTATGTTTAATTCACTTTAATTCTATAACACTTGCTTCAGACCTAATAACAAATAGATTGGACACTACGAAAATTATCTAAATTCTACGTGTGTGAAATACAGTGTGAAAATTTCACAAATTATTTCCCAACTTTAAACGCACATATCCTGCCAAATTCCATCACAAATTTAGTTTCTCCAATGGTAGTATTTTTTCTTTCTCTTACATTTAGAGCAAAAAAGGAGTTTGACGGAAACTTTGACTATGTCAAAACCTTGATTTTTAGGAGAAAATCGAAAAATGATGACATTTGTAACTTTAAACATCTTTTTTATACAATTTCTTATTTTCAAAATAAACATAAATTATTATAATCCCATTTTGCTATTCACTATGAATCTTTTGCATATACTCTCATCAAAATCAGTGAATAATTGAGAGAGGAGAAAGAAGGAAAATTCAAGGTGCCACGTACTGTTTTCGTTACTTCATTGGTCAAGGTAGGAAGTTTCCTATCTGTTTATTAATATGTCTGTGCATTTGCTTTGTGGAAGGGTTAACGACGTTGCATTGTAAACCATCTCGCCTCTCATCGCTGCGGGTTAAAGTGCGAAAGTGTCGATTCTTACGGATGGTGGGTATACAGTACTGGTTCTACCCAGGAAAAATGGGATGGTCTGCCTATACCTCCGTCATATATGGCCTAAAACTTGCTAAAAATGACGTAAAATACCATTCAAACAAACAAATAAAAAACACTCTAACCTGTTCATGATTAGCCTAAACACTTTTTAGAATATTAATGTGACTACGCAGAAGTTGTTCATCATGCATACAATTACAACTACCGAGTTGTTATATTTCAGGCACCGTGTGCAGTGTTGCTGTGTGGTTGTCATTGTTCCTGGTAGCGAATTCAGGTTGGTTAAATACTGAATTGGATTGAAGACTTTATTTTAAGACGGTAGTCCAGTTAGTAAAAGTACTAATATTCCCTGAGGCCCTCTTTACAAGGCAACATAGTAAACAAAAATATATATACAAGTGTATAGCAACACAAAGATATTGATAATGGAAACAAAAGTGTTCACAAAAAATAAAAATATATATTGTGATTCAATAACAATTTTAACGAAAACAATTTCAGTTATACAGTACTTTTTATCCTCTTCATATACTTGTTTGAAAAAGATTTAACTGACGTGCAAGATCTTATATACTTTGGGACATCGTTCCAAATTACAGGCCCAGAGTAAGATATACTTCCTTTAAAAAGCTCCTTATTTTGGCTCAGGAATCGTAAAGTTAATATCGCAATGAGATCGTAAATTGTGTAACCTTATGTTATGTAATTCAAACATATCCAGTATATAAGAAGGAACAAGCTACTTAGAAACTTTAAACACGCATTTAGCTTTATTAGAAACAATTCTTTGGTCAATTGTCATGGCATTTATGGTGTTCAATGCATCATTTAAACATGTATATTCGTTGCCTAATATAATATAACAAGCTCTTCTTTGTAGTTTTAAAAGACTATTATTGTTTCCCTTCGTTGTATTTCCCCATATAATATTGCAAAATTCTAAATGTGGCTAGATTAATTGTAAGCCTTATAGTAAATAATTATATAGTTAAGTCAATTTAGTGGAATGTATTCCTTTACTCTAGATAATAGCCACTGATATGATGATAATTTCTTCCGAATACGTATTATATGTTCATCCCAATTAAGGTTTTCATTCAGGTTTATGCCTAATACTTTACTTTCAGCAGTCAATTGAATATCAATGTTATTGGAGTTTAAAGACATAGGTGTAGTACTGTGCGCTTCTGAGGTGTTGTAATTAATGGGACTAGTTTGTTCAGTGTTTAATACATGCCGTTTTCTAAGCAACAGTTTTGCAATATATGCAGTGCAGCTTGCAGATTATTTTCGTAATTAATTGCCGGGGTAGAATATTACCACTGCAAATCCCGCTATAGGCAGAGGGGTAGGACCCCCACCCCCTTCATGTTCATTTTGGTATTTTATCATGCTCATTCAAGGTCTTCATCATGACACCGCATATGCAAATGTGGAAACGTGGCTGCATCGTAAATGGATTGTCTACTATAGAATTTGCAGCAACTCAGCAGTTCTGCAGGTTAGAAGGTTCTAGGGCCATTCTCCATATTTTATCTTGATGTAAATGGAGGTTGAGCCTGGCATGTTTATTCCTGTTAGGCGCCATATAACCTTTCATGTGTTGGTGCACCTTAAAACCCAATTCAATTCAATTGTAATTAACGAATAATTAATATCATATATAGTTGTATCGCCAGCATACATATCAGTATAACCTAATGTGTCACTCATATGTAGAGGTAGAGCATTAATAAATATTAAGAAGAACAGGGGGCCAAGTAAGGACCCTTTTGGTACTCTACAGATAACACCATTTAAATTTGAAAAGTACCATTTAGTTAAACTTCTTGTTTTCCATCAGTTAGGTATGATGGTAAGCATTTTATGGTCAAATTGCTACATTTATAAAATGTTAACTTGTTCAATAATATATTGTAATATATATATACAATGTACACATCTACATGTCGTTTTGTGACTCAGTATTGTCACAAAGACTAAATGGTCGAGCCAACTCCTCACACAAACAAACGTAGTTTTAAGGATATGCACGGAAAAGAACTATAGTTGAAGCAGTGGGAACGTTCTTTCAGATACAGATAGTTATAAAAATAGAACAGGAAAGGTAGTAGTCTCGGCCTGCCAAGACCGTATCATGCATATGTCTTACTTGGGCAGATTAGGCCAATTAAAGCGCCCACTAGCGATTAGCACAAGTTATTCGCGTTTTCACGCGCATAAAGTCGAGGTTTTCTTGACGTCATGTTGTAAATAAACGTACAACGTCATTTGGGGATGCACCAGTTGAAATTTTTAACGTCACTTGCTATTCCTTATAAGTTAAAAATAAGAAATTAATATTAAATTTACTTGAAAACATGTTTTTTGAAAGTCTTGTAGAATCTCTCAAAGTTATGCCAAAATCGCCCCAACGTGAGGGGCGATTTCAAACGTCCTATTTTCCCCAGGCCCTGGTTCTGGATCCGTGTAGTATACCGTAACGAAGAAATCAGAAGGGTGCCGGGTGACCGAGGCTAGAAATGTAGCATTCACAGAACGCAGACAACCAAAAACACACATACAAAACAATTTACAATTACAAGAAAGATATATTCAAAGTAGGAGACACCACAAAAGGTTGACAATAGGAATACGAGCTGGAAACGGTCAGTGGCAAAAAGGCCGCCGAGGGTTTAAACCAGGTTCTAGCTAGAAGCCCCAAACCTCACCCCTACCCTATTGTAATCCCAGTAAATCGGAAAATTGTAAATAAAGAAATCCCCACAAGGTTATATTCTCTAACAATCAGGCAGCATTAACAGGCATTATAACACATAGACGATCAGGAATTTATGAATATGAAAACGCGTAGCAAGCTACAATTCGAGTACTCAGTCACTTGTCTAAAACTAAATCAACAAGAGTGCAAATCAATAAATATAGATAAGACAAGATTTAAGTCGAACATAAAGCAAACGAACATCATATAGGAATCACAATCTGTCGAGTCATCGCACACTCAGATGAAAGCATAGTGGCGAACTATGGGTCAACCACTAAACATCCAGTGCGTTGCACAATGATAGCGTCAGAAACTCTTTTAATACACTTTTTTAACAAGTTTAAAAAAGATTGTATGAAAGTGATTATGATCAAGGATCTTACGAAGTTTGTAAATCACGTCGCTATAGAAGTCAGGTTGTAATAGTCCTTGTTGCAGAAAAGTTCTAAAATTACGTCTATATTTTGAAAGTAGATCAAAGTTACAATAATACAATTTTGCAAAGATTAAGCCAAAGGTAGCCATGATGAGTAGCGTTTGAGTTATACAAAGATAATCAATATTAAAATCCTCAACTTGACTATACAAGCTCTAGACAATCGAATAAATTGAGAAATATAGACTCCATTATAAGTTGATCGGGGAACATTCCCATCTACATAAGCAAAATTGACATTTATAATAATCATATGATTACAATATCATATGATTCTCTTGTGATTCTCATATGATTCTTACATAAAATGAGCCACATATGATTATCATATGATACCTATTATATGATATTTATATAATAGGAGTATCATATGAGAATAAATTCATAAAAGCTTCGTTTTAAAAACAAACACACTTTCTAATAATTTTTATTAAGAAACTTTTATATGATTTTCATATGATACTTATATGATTCTTATGTAATAGGTATTATATGAGAATCATGTACTGCTCCTTTCATATAAGTATCATATAATAGGTATCATATGATTCTCATATGTGGCAAAATTGCCTGTGTCAGTGGCGAAAATTAACAATATCAAAATTAGATCATCTCTCTTGAAATAGATTTTTTTATTTGTTTTTCCATTTACAATAGAGATAGATGTAAATCGAGAAAATAAACGATAGTATAAGAATTATTAGCTTTGATGAGTTTAGTTTCTTAGGGATAGATAATATTAACCATATAAGGCAAGAACATTTTGTCACTGTTCAAAATGTCATCCAGATAATGATTACGTACTAATATGTCAGTATACATCACCGGATGATTATATTATTTATGGATTAAATTCAATATGTCGACCTTTAACGGGGTATGAAGTTCACAGTACGTAAAGTCCTTGTCATTAGCTGTAAACACACATACTGTGTTTGATACCCCACTGAAATAAAAATGTTGCACTCAATCCTTAAATTTGCATAAAGGTTTTTATATCTGTTTCCTTTATCAAATTTTAAAAATGTAAATACGCTGTATTAAAAAAGTGTTTTAAAGATGTGATGCGTACTGTTGGAACAGCGATGTCGCCACATTGAACGTTTATTTGTCAGCAACTTGCGGCAAGTAACACGAAAACATCAAAAGTAGATATAAACATCGAACATGAAAAGTAGAATTAAAGGATTCAATCACAAACACACTCAGAAACAAAGAACAACTTTAAAGATGAATAAAATGCAAGATAAGACATCACAAACACCAAACGGTTGACAATAGGGCTACCGCATTGGAACGGTCACTGGCAAAAATGGCCGCTGGGGGTATAAACCAGGTTCTAGGGTGCACCAAACCTCTATCTTACCCGATTGTAAGCCCAGTAAACGGGACAGTGTATATAAAGATATCCCCGCCAGGTTATAATTTCTAACAAACAAGGCAGCATTACTAGCAATATAATTAAAACACATAAATGATCATGTATATATAATATAAAAACAAAGGCCTAGAAAGCCAAAAAGTAAGTACTCAATGACTTGGCAGAAGCCAGACAACAAACTAACAAACCATTAAGGGTACGACAAGAAACGATTAAAGGACTCACACCACTAGTATCTCCCTTGAATACTCGTGCCCTACAGATGAAGGAGGTAGATAAAAAAAACAAGTTCGCTTTTCTACATTTTACAGGATACATTGATTTATCTTTACCAGGTTCTAAATCTACAGCATTTTAGGAAGAGATCACAGAAAAATGCATGTTGATATAAGATTTCTAGCTAATTCTGCCTCATTTTACACATCATGGGTCTAATCTCCACGGGGTTGTATTTTTGGTCTAAATTTTGATAGGTGTCACGCAAACATGAAATTAAAAAAGGTTCAATCTGGTAAATATTTGTTAAAAGTTAATAACATGCAGATATTGGATCAATGAAGAATTTAAGCATAAATACATGTTGAAAAATCTTTTTTATCTCTATGCCACGAACAAAAACATTACAATGGGACCCTATGGAAAATTAATTTTGTTGTGAGACGTAAAGACAAACATCAAACGCTACCGTCCTTTACGGATTTAGATAGACGTCATAATAGGGTTCACAATATGTCCATCAAGACGACTTTACGTCATACAAACAAAATAAGTTCATCAGACCAATGAACTGCACTTTGTTTGTTTTGGCTCAGTCCCGGAAGTGAATGATTTGCATTGGGAATTCAAGTGCAACATATTAAAGTTATTAATTTAAGGCCTACGTAATAAACACAGTAAATATATATACTTTAAGGCAAAGATTAAATGTATTCAAATATGAATTTTTCACCCAAACACAACACGCGTTTGAAAGTTAGATAAGAAAGCAAGCAAGTATAGTGGAGAAAGTATAAAAGTTAACAAGTTAAGGTTCTATGGCCATGATTTGTATCATAAACATTTTTATGTGTATTTAAGTATAAATCAAAACACAAAAATAGATTACTACAAAAAAATGTGAAAGGAGAAATTTGGAAATCGTTGAACACGATAAATACAAAATATAGTGCAGCCTCGGTTTGATTGAGACTGTTCATGAACGGTAGTGAAAAGTGCTTTCAGCCGTTCACGCCCTCTACCCCGGGTTGGTTTAAACATATTTTATTCAGCTTGTTTACAACACATATATTTAAATACATACAAAGTTAATAAGAGGGCATGGCCCAACAGTCTTATACCCTTAGTGAAGCCCCAAAAGGCTTAAATAAAATGTTAATTCCAAACTCTAATGTGTCAAATGTTTCTTTATTTAATATGTTTTTCTAAAGATTACAATAATGTGCACGACCGAACTAGGCATGATGCACCAACAATAAGCCCCAAAAGGCTTAATAGTTCATGCTGTAATCCCGACCCTGGGTAGAGTGGTCAGTATTATATTTACTAATTAAAAAATTGTTAACTGTCATTCTTGTTCAATTTGATTTCACTGAAATGAAGGATTCGCTGACGGCCATATGGCAGCGATCAAAATGAAATTTTGATAATGCCACCGCCAAATTTGTTTTTTTTTTGGCAAAAGCGAATCCCTCACAGCCAAAACCATTTGGATATATCATTGTTAGATTATGCAATGCGCATACAGGACAGTATATATCCTAACGTGAGTTGCGCCCTACCACAATAAAAAATAATGTGCTTTATATAACTTGCAAAGGAACATTTCTTGGACTGACGCCATTTCTTCAGGAGGATTGAGGCGTTGGTTTCCCAACCTGGACGTGCAAACACCGAAACATAGAGATAGAATATCATAGAATGTCGTGAGACCTGGGTGCGTATTTTAATGCCACAACGTCTAATTTGTCATAGCGACACTTGAACCTAAACAAAATGCCTAACAAGATATGTTAACAACTGAAAGCTCGCTGGTAAAACGTTCAACAACTTTGCAACCGCATGTCTACTGTGCATACAAAACTGAGTCAAAGCCCCCACAATGGACAAACACATGAAGTGGGTTGGACTGGCGTCAATCATCCCCCAGCTTTGCTTGCAAATCACCCAAGCACATATCACCATAGCTGTGCCAGTATAATTGTACACCCAATGCGTCAGACCCTCGGTTCGTTCCCCCTGGGCTGCTGGGAGCCGCTAATCATACTCGACGACGAATGGGGGCCGTCCACCTCGCCACACGATGACCTAGGTCAACTTCGCTCCCGGTAACTACCTGCTGAGAAGCCTGCGAATAACTAAACTAAGCTACATATATGTTATACAGTTGTATAACGTGTTATAAGTTACGCACGTGTTATAAGATTTAAATTGCGCGTTCATTATATAATAAGGTAAAATTCCAGGTGTCTCCGTAACGATATATAGGAAAGACCATTGTACACCAGTTGTGTGAGTGATAGTAAACTTGAAACGAGAGACAGGACTGAATAGCAAAACGCAGGAACGCATCGAGGCCGATTCGAATTAATGACAGTGGAGGGTACTGCCGCACCACCTCCTAAAAACCAATGCTAAAAGGGGTGTGGTATGTAACCATTGTAATCAAGATTTAGCAGAGACAAAACTCTTCAGTACGGATGAAACTATGTCGGTGTTTAAATTGAAAAAGTGAAAATATAATTTCTGCCACTCAGTCTTACAAACCTTTACAAAGGCTGTGGGCATGTCTAACCAGATGAATAAGACGGCAATGCTTGGGTGCTTACTTATTAATAACTTTGACCAGTGCTTCAGCACCAATTCTGAATATCATTGCTATGTGGCTAGGCTAAGGAACTCGTACTGAAACTGCTAACACTACCGGAACCGTCTTCACAATTGTGATATCAGACCTAATAGGAGTGCCTTTCCGACTAAAAGGTCAAGGAAGGAATACGACAAAGTATTGCAACAGTAACAGCCACAGCCCGACACTATCATTAAATGATCCGTGAACACTTCGTGACGAAAGCGCGACTTTTGCGAAGTATATGGCACCGAGAACAATCTAAACCCAATAGTGGAGCCAACAGACATTCCATCCGCAGAAGGAAACCCTAGATGACCAAATATAGTAAAACATGCCACAAATCCTGACAGCAATTTGACTGTTATCAAGTTCATCCCTCAAAATAAATGCATTCGTCCAGAAAAAAATCAAGTGCTGCTAAGAGGGGGTATCAAACTCAAATCACAATCCGATTTCTTAGCGAAGGCATCCGACGAAATAGGAAATGCGCAACCCGTAAAGTCTTTAATGAGCCGCCTATTCTAAGTTGACATAATTTATGTGGTGGTTGCTCATTATGAATAACAGCTGATTGAGTATTGTGTTTGAGAGAACCAGAGTGCTCGATACAAATTAAAATATCTTACTAGAAAAGAAGTATTACTGGGTGTGGTGCCGACTGGCCACCCATGCTCACACTTGCTTTCCACCCCATTACCTGAGCTGAGCGATGTTATGGCACCGCCGTTAACAAGTATAAAAGCTGATGATTTGCTTCGCCCTGACCATTCAGGTTTGTCCACCACAGCCGGGACAATTAAAGGAGCAGCGCACAACATCGTCATTACAGCAGGCCCGGTCTCTGACACTGGCCGGTAACTTCCCTGCCCGGAAAGAACAACACCTCTTGACAGGCTCGATTCATGAAACAGAATACAACTTAAATGAATAACTAGTTTTTAACCATATTTAGTTTTATTAATTAATTTACTTTAAATTTCCCTTCGAAGTATGTTATTTTATTATTATTATTATTATTATTAAAGTTATTGATCATTTTGCATTCCCAAAATGCTGAGATTTTTAGCTATTTACACTAGGTGATAACGTTTGTGTTTCTCGGGTTTTATCCTTAGGTTCTATAGTAAATTAAAATATTTGGCTGAGTAAACAGATGATAAATTTAAAGATTCGATTTTGAAAGATATATATATGGAATAATTTTGAATAAATGTGCATGAAATATGCAAGGTTGTAAAATAATCGTACTGTTAAGATCTTAATTTGAACAGTAAACTTGGGTGAACAGCTATGAAACAGACCGAGGTATCACCTACCGAATTTAGAGAATTAAAATTCCTGGTCACCAATTGGTCAGTTTCTCAGATTTATGAATTAAGAGTATTATTATAAATAATTATTATTATTATTATCAATATTATTATTATTATTGGTTTGCGTATGTAAGGTGCATGTACCTCAAATATCTATTAAAATGTATTTTATATTTATTTATTTATTTATTGATATATATTATGTATTTAGCTAATTATATACACTTCTCAAAACTGCTAACTACACCGCTACGTTTTGGGTTATATATATCGATGGGTTGAATGTTTTTCAATAAAATAAAAAGGAAATACCAATTCAATCATTTTTACATCATTTCATTTTATTTTTTTCATGGGCAATGCTAGAACTAAACCACAATAAGCAATTACAAACGACCCATGTAAACACTAAAGTCACACTTTTCATTTCTTGTTCATAAAAGTGTGACTTTAGTGTTTACATGGGTCGTTTGTAATTGCTTATTGTGGTTTAGTTCAAGCATTGCCCATGAAAAAAATAAAATGAAATGATGTAAAAATGATTGAATTGGTATTTCCTTTTTATTTTATTGAAAAACATTCAACCCATCGATATATATAACCCAAAACGTGAGCGGTGTAGTTAGCAGTTTTGAGAAGTGTATTTATTTATTCAGTCATATATTTATGAATTGATGCATTATTTTTTTATATTATTTTCATTATTTTATTTATTTATATATTATTTTTTTATTATTATTTTCCTGATAGGACGACCCATCTTGTCACACTCGAGGTATTAAGCAACGTATGGAAGCAATGACTGACTTACAAAACATATGTATATATACTTACGTACATTACTGTACCAATTACCCGGTTTGGTAACAGCATCCATATCTCGAAATATGTATTTATTAATTTATGAAGGTTAAATTTACAGTCCAGTCTGTATTTAATTAATTACTCCTGCGTTGATTATTTATGTATATAACAAGTTTTCGCATTTCTTTTCCTTCTTAATCATTTTTGTCTTCTCCTTTGTCTTCTTCTTCTTCTTCTTCTTCTTCTTCTTCTTCTTCTTCTTCTTCTTCTTCTTCTTCTTCTTCTTCTTCTTCTTCTTCTTCTCCTTCCTCTTCTTCTTCTTCTTCTTCTTCTTCTTCTTCTTCTTTTTCTTCTTCTGCGTCTTTTTCTTCTGCGTCTTCTTCTTCATCTTTTTTTATTTATTTTTTTAGTGTATATGTGTATAGATACTTATAGTATGCTTATTATTAATTTTTTCTGTTGTTGTTGTTATTTTGTTAATATTGTCATGTGACGTCCTTAAACTATTTATTCGATGGAGTATTTATAAATACATATACATTTTTATGTATTTAGATATTTATTTATTATTAGTGTATTATTATTTATTTGATTTATTTATTGATTTATCTCTTTTTTTTTGTATTTATGTATTTCTTCATTTATTTATTAATGATATATAATAAATAATATATATATATATACACATATTATTGTTTTGTAATTTTGAGAAAACCGGTACAACCGTGCAAGGTGATGAGAGATATTGTTAATATTGTTGTTATTTATGAAACATGCACATTACATTTGTCCTAGTCTGTTATCGCCAATGTGTGAACTGCTAATACCATTTAATAATTTGCCTTTCATAAACCAATAGCACCTGTACATTTAAAACTCAAGCCATTATCTCGCAATAAGTGTTACATGTAAGCGAAAACAATAACGCCAGCTGGGTCATACAAGTGCACTGATGCGTCGAATTTAGTCATCAATGCAGGCCATCTATTAAATGAGAGCATGATACATGCAGGGGGCCGCTTTACTTAACACGCTTACTTGCAAGGAAAGAAAGGGTTATCCAAATTAATTACAAAGTGAAAATATGCATTACAAAACTTTACACCCTATATGAGCTCGCCAGTATAAATTCAGAAATGATCATAATTAATGGCAATATAAAGCTGTATACGTTACGAGACAAAGCATCCAGACAAAACACAAATCTTCAAAAATCTGATTAATTTGAAAGCATCGTGAATAGAAAGTATGGCGGAATACTTGTTAACATCGGATCATTAAGCTATTGCAAACTAATAAAGAAAATGACTTAAAGGGAAGGAAAATTCAGTATTTTACTGAACATGAACAATTATATACCTCTCTCTATACTTGCTGGCCGGAAGAGAATGTATAGGCTTGCGCATGCGCAATTAAAAGAACATTGCAATAGCAGATCTAGCTTACAAAACAGTGGGGTCCCTCCAAATAACTCTGGCTGGTAAGGTTTATTAGCCCGTACTATTTAAATATGTGTGTCTTGCGGGATTATCAGGTAATGTTTCGATGATGTTTAAGAGTTAAATGTATTAGTTGATGAAACTACAAACACGGATGGCCACTGAGCTTTAAGTTTGTTTTGAATCATATATTTATTATTAATATACTGCAACTAAAAATAGATTTGATGATGAATAGAATAACTCTATTACATGTTTCAGATGCCCAACTACAATGTTATAGCTGTAGCAGCATTGGGTCTATTGATGATTGTGACCAAACAACAATATGTGGAGTTAATGAGGTTGTATACGAGAAATCTATCTATCTATCTATCTATCTATCTATCTATCTATCTATCTATCTATCTATCTATCTATCTATCTATCTATCTATCTATCTATCTATCTATCTATCTATCTATCTATCTATCTATCTATCTAATCTATCTATCTATCTATCTATCTATCTATCTATCTATCTATCTATCTATCTATCTATATATCTATCTATCTATCTATCTATCTTGTCTGTCTGTCTGTCTGTCTGTCTGTCGGTCGGTCGGTCGGCCAGCCTGCCTATATCTATCTTTCTTTCTTTCAATTACATTTCTTAAAGCTACTATAGCTGTTTAATGCTAGTGAACGTGCACCTAAAGTGAGTTAACATTTGGTTTACTACCAAATTCAAGCTTGTTAAACATGGCTGGAAACCTGTATACAAGGTTGTTTTATAGCAAACTTTTTTTTCATTTCTTTAACAAAAGCAATGCAGACAATAACAGTTCTTTACAAATGCATTGCAAACACTAGGTCTATATATAAAATTAGCAGAAACCAATAAGAAAGTATTCAATAATCATATTCTCATATTTGAAAAGTATTGCATACGCATTTACAAGCTCCGTTTACTTTCAATGTAAAAGGGAACGTCAATCATATTGGGTGTGTAATGTATACCTGTTCGTGATTGGGGCACTTTCCTGTTCATGTCAAAGAAAGTATGTCACGTGATGTAAACAATGTTGATTTCATTGTGAAAATTCCCATTATGTAATGACAATATGTAAATGTTGTTGGTGAAAATTAAATGTTACAACCGATTTTATTCTCTCTAATTTAAAAATGCGTATGCAGTAAAAATGTTATTAGATTTATATCGGGATATATGCACTCGTTCTTTTGCGAATACATATTGCGCTCCTAAAGCCGCGCAATTTTAATACGCAAAAGAACTCGTGCATATATCCCAATACAAATCTAATAACCTATAACTATTACATGGAACTCATTATTTTGGCTAAAGTGAGAGCTTGCTAGTCTCCTACGCCAAAATAGTATAGTACCTATATACCTATAATACTCCTGAAGTACCTATATACCTATAGTACTCCTGAAATACCTATATACCTATAGTACTCCTGAAGAAGGCGTAAAGCCGAAAGCGATCGAGTATCCATTATTGGTAGTGTTAACGCTAGCTAGAGCTTTTCTTTGTAGCACTATAAAATGATAATTTTCCTCATTGTATTTTAACAAAAGTCCTCTATCCTTTCTGTATGTATGAATAATGCACTATATGGAAGACTGTGCAATAATGTGTTTTATTGTTGTTACATTAAAACAGCGCTGTTTTACCGAACTCATAGGCGACCTGGGACATAGAACGTATTCATCAGGGTGTAGAACGGAGGCGGTACGTATACTATATTATATCAACCGCTGCTTTCCATCAGGGTGTACTAATTATTCGCAACTGTTTATGTCGGTACATCTGGGTGTAAAACGGAATCTGTACGTATTATATAAAGATTATAACAGCTGCTTTCGATTATAAGTTAAGCCTTTCACAATATAGTAAGCGAATGTTTTTTCACAGACGAACGGATACGAGTGAGTGAAATATCAATACGCCTACCATCGAGTGAAGAATTTCCTTATAATTAAGTATGATTGAAAGGCGCGACTTATTTACAACGATTTCCCTTCAAGGCGAAGCAAAAGAAAGCAGTTATTTGCATGGCACTGCAAAACTAATCGGTAAACAATAAATTAAAAAAACATATGGAAATATAAGTAATAAAAGTAGATATAAATGTCGAACAGTAAATGTAGCATTCAAGGACTACAGATAAGACATCATAAGCATAAAAAGGGTTGATAGTAGTGTTTGAATGTCATTTAATCCGTGTGGGATGAAAATATAGCATTATTTATTGGATGTACCGGGAGACTTTCTACGGTCGCCACACGGCACAAACACCATTAAAGATGTATAGTCAGGGCGACTTTTAAAGCCGTCACACAGCCGCCATGAAACAAACGAATGACAATAACTACTGAAAAATGGATTCTTGGAAGCAACAAACACAAACAAAGAGGAAAGTAGTAGACTCGGTTTTACTGAGTATATTCATTCGAGGTAATATAATGCGCAACACCTCTCACGCCCCCTATCACGGCGCTTAAGCGGTTTTATACTTTAAAGCCACAAAGATTGGACTTGATGATCTCAGAGAACAAGTAAGTAACAACACTTCTGATCTGAAGTCGGGGCGAATGTTTATAACCGCCACAATACACTAAACGCTAAGATGAGTGTCAATAATTACCAGAAAGGCGGTCCCTTGGAAGCAACAAACACAAACAAGAGAGAAAAGTAGCAGACTCGGTTGTATTGAGTCTGTTCATGAGAGGTAATGAAATATGCACCTCTCACGTCACCTAGCACCAGCTTAATCGGTATTCTACTTTAAAGCCACAACGATTGGGCTTGATGATCCCAAAGAAACCGTAAGTAATATTCCTTTTAATATATTACAACTGCTGGTGTCCATCAGGTTGTGGAACTGAAGCAGTAAAAAGAGTATGATAATGGACCTTCTATGAGGGTGTTAAATGGTGGTGGTATGTATAAAAAGTAGCTACATCTGATGGTTTTCACCGGTGTGATGAACGAATCAGGAATATACATTTACACAACTTCTAAATCAGTAAATAAAACGGTAACAATGTACTCGATTACTGTATTATAACAAGTTAATATTAGTGTTTCTCGTAAACAGCTGGAATCTAGCCAGTTGTGCTGCTTTACAATTGTTTTATTCGACAATCTAATCAATGACCATCATTTGGCAATTTAGGTTAACTGAAAGATGATTTAGTTCAGTACTCCAATATATATATTCAAATCTATTTTTTATTTACATCGAGATCCTCTAACGAAATAGTATCAACCACAATGAATATTATAAAACATATATATAAGTAGTTTATATGCATATATATGTTATAGATAATTTATTGGACGTTTAAGGAAATCAGTTCAAATGAGCGATAGTGATCCATAACCGACTTATAATTCAAACCGCCCATTCTCTGTCGGCGTCCTTTTATCTGCACGTTAGCAATTGTTGATTCCGTCAACTGTTTAGCACATTTGTGTTTGCATTACTCTTAATTGACAGCTTTCATATCGGATGTTCGCGGGTCATCCACTTTACACACTATTATGTAGGATATCCAATAACTTGAACCACTTACTGAAATCAAATAAATGGTTGTAAGTTTTGATTGATGTATACCGAGGAAAAACGTTTAGCAAGTTTTTGTTGCACTCTAGAAATAATACATTTTTGGTTGTAAAATCAAGAAACTACTGCCATAGACACGATATTTTATTAAACGCACATCAATAACAGTCGAACATCTTTATGACGAAACGAATAAATATTTGTAAGGGTTAAGCCCGTAAAGTCCAAAATGTCAGTATATCTTGTATACACTATTATTTCATCTAAAAAAACTTGCTGAACATTTCCCCCTCAGTATATAACATTACAAAGAATAAATCATGTTATATTTTTCAGGCATGTTAGCTCCACACACATCGGCTGGGTTGGTTGGGAAGAGATTCATAGTAGCAGCAACGCTCGTCTGCCAGCAATGTTGCGGGGTTGATTTATGCAACAATAAGCTATGTGCAGCGATGAACTCGGTGTCAGGTAATGCCAATGGATCAATATAACACTTTTGTATTGTAGAAAGATCCTTAATGACAAACAAATGTTAACATATTGATACATGTAATAGTGGGTAGATGGATGGATTATAGGAATCTGTCATGTTGATCGGAAAATTCCAACACGAGGTATAATTGCTTTATCTGAACCGAGGATTTGCCGAGGTTCCGATTAAAACAGTTATACCCAGGGTTGGAATTTCCCTATCTGAACCGGATACCCGATTGATTCTTTTTCTAGCATATCATTTATAAGATTGCCCATTGGCGTATCCAACTACTAACGTTTTGCATGTTTTATTACACAATGACGTCATGTAACTGTCAGTGTTGATATCAGCGCGCGAATTTTATCCCCCACCCCCCACCGACCATGTGTAAGATAAGCTTTCCATCACCCATGCAAAACACGGATAACCGTGTCTGGTAAGTAAGAAAAATGACTGTTAAAGTTGTTTTTACACGAATATATTTGCCATGTCAACACATCACCAAGCATTGTTCTGAAGAAATTCCAGCAAGAAAATATCTGGTTTTAGTCGACAAGTAGTGTCGACCATCTGGATGGTAGATTGCCTATCGCTTTTATGCACAAACATTTTAATTGTATTCCTACGAAATCATGTTGCCGCTTTGTCCGTCCGCCCGTCCGTCACACTTTTGTCCGGAGCATATCTTGAAAACTGTTGAAGGGACTACTATTAAACTTCAAACAATGATAGAGGGCAATGAGAGAAAGTGCAGAGTGCAAGAACCGTAACTATGTCATCATTAAAATTAGAGTTATTGCCCTTTGTAATTTTATACTCAGAATTTGTGTCCGTCCGTCCGTCCGTCACGCTTTTGTCCGGAGCATATCTTGAAAACAACTGATGAGATTAAAATGAAACTTCACACAATGATAGAAGGCAATAGGAGAAAGTTCAGAGTGCAAGAACCGTAACTCTGTCATCATTCAAATCATTTCAAGTTATTGCCCTTTGTAATTTTATACTTAGACTTTTTGTCCGGAGCATACCTCCAAAACTACGGATGGGACAGCAATGAAACTTCACACAATGATAGAGGACAATGAAAGGAAGGGCAGCGTGCAGGAACTGTAACTCGATCTCATTCAAATTATAGTTATTGCCCTTTTTAATTTATACTTAGCATTTTTGTCCGGAGCATATTTTCAAATCTACTGCCGTCATTCAAATAAGAGTTATTGCCCTTTGTAATTTTATACATAGCATTTTTTGTCTGACCGTCCGTCCGTCACACTTTTGTCCGGAGCATATCTTGTAAACTACTTATGGGACTACAATGAAACTTCACACAATGATATAGGGCAATGAGAGAAAGTGCAGAGTGCTAGGCCCGTAACTCTATCATAATTCAAGTTAGAGTTATTGTCCTTTGCAATTTTAAACATAGAATTCTTGTCCGGAGCATATCTTCAAAACTTCTGATGAGACTGCAATAAAACTTCACACGGTAATAGAGGGCAATGCGAGAAAGTACAGAGTGCAGGAACCGTAACTCTTTCATCATTCAAATTAGAATTATTGCCCTTTGTAATTGTATTCTTAGTTTTTTTTATCCGGAGTATAAACTACAAATGAAACTGTAAATTGAAAACTGCCGGGTGATACAAGGCCATATGAAAGTTGAGGATACATTTCGGGGAGCATCCATCGGTTCTACCGATTTTCTTGTTTTATATTTAGTTCATTTAACATGAAAGCTATTAGTTGTGCTAGATTTTAAGCCCAGGTTCTTTCTAGATTTTTTCACTGGATAAATAGTATTTAAACTATGATAATAGTGCTTAATATGTGTATGTATCACATTTGGTATTTCTGCAATAAGAGTTGGCGCCGGGTTTAACGAAGTTCATATGTTCATAGAGGATCTTAATCAGTACTCATTCATTATGGAATTTATTAAACGAGTTGTCTAAATGATATAATGCGATTCTCTTGCCGAGAATTATATCATTTTTGCTAACGAGTTTAATAAATTCAATAATGAATGAGAACGAATGTTAGATTCTATTTATCACATAACTCACATATCGACTTTTATTGCATTTTGCCTGTCGTTTTAACACGCGAAATCGAAATAAACCGTGGGAATTGGATCATAGTCATTATCGATTTTTTTGACAATGCATTCTAGGCTTATTTGCCTACTTATATAGCTAGTGGTATATTGAAAATATAGAATGGTGTTATTCCACTCCCACGTATGTTATGTGATAAAAACTGTTGTCAATTTCGACATTGCATGTTGTTTATGTCGTTACATAAATATTAATTCTCCGAGCGTGTGACACCTATGGAGCTCATAAAAATGGAGAATACTAGTCCAAAATAAACCACAGCACCCAAACGCAGTGGCACCGTCGGCACTATACCAAAAACTAAATCAATAAAGAGGACAATACACGACATAATGGGTGGTAAAGACATGGTTTTCGACTTGGAATTATCAGTACGCAATATAGTCTTCCGGTTAGCTTAAATCGGTTTTATGTGTACAATACCTCGCTTTTAAAATGATTTCACATCAAAAGAAAATCTCTGACAATAAAGTCAGCATCCAGAGAAATTAACACACGATACACTTACATGTTGTTGTAAATATATATAAAACGTTAATAAGTAGAAAGAGCTCATGATGAATTATACTAAACAAACATAGCCTTTGCAGCCAAAGAGAAAACCAATCTAGGGTACGACCAAAAATATGAGGGACGAAAGTTAATGCACCTAGCTTTTCTATTTCTGGTTTTCAACGGTTGCAATAATATAATCCCACAAGGTTGTCCAGTCATTGCACATAAGAAAAGTGAAGCGTAGTGAATGATTGTAGAGAGGTCAATCACTCAAAATGAAGTGTGTAACAATACTAAAGAGTTGTATTTTTTTCTGACGAATTTCCTGATTTATTTTAGTAAAGTGATCAGGAAGCCCGTCAATCCCCATTAAGTTCCGAAGTTTATAGATCACATCTCCATCAAATAAAGGCTGTGATAATCCTATTCGCTGTAATGTTTTCAGATTGGTCTTGTACTTCTCCAGCTCGTAATATTGTGGCGGTGGCGGTAGAAATCTGAGAATGATCTACGTAGTTTGTAATTTCTAACACCTTGCTGAAGAAATTAAAGTGTAAGAACTTGATTTTGATCATTGAAGTCCTTAATTTCGTTACAAGTTCTGGCAAAACGAATGAGATGGGAGATATAAACCCCATATGATGTTACACGATGTACATATCATATAAATGTGGATAGTTAACGATGTCAACGTAATAGTAATCTCTCTTATTGTATGTTTTGTTATGCATGCAGTCATTTGAAATCCAAAGCTGAAGATCGAGGAATGTTGCTATAGTGTAAGATTCGGCGTGAGCTCTTGTGGATATATTTTAGTGACGATACGAGCAAAGAGCGGAATGTTGCTATAGTGTACGAAAGTTTGGCTGTATTCGACGTGAGCTTGTGGATATATTTTAGTGACGATACGAGCAAAGAGCGGAATGTTGCTATAGTGTACGAATGTTTGGCTGTATTCGACGTGAGCTCTTGTGGATATATTCTAGTGACGATATGAACAAAGAACGGAATGTTTCTATAGTATACGAACGTTTGGCTGTATTCGACGTGAGCTCTTGTAGATATATTTTAGTGACGATACGAGCAAAGAGCGGATTGTCAATATTGAGAATGTCATCTAGATACCGAGATGCATTATAAAACGCATCAATATTGTCTCTTTGACTAACAGCTGACAAACTCTACATAAAACAGTTTTCATTAAAAGTAAAACACACTGTATATTATGTTATATAGATCCGCCACAAAATAAGGAGGAGAGAATACATACGAATTCATAACCAAAAAAGTATGAATGGAGAAATTTGGAAATCGTCGAACACAGTAAATACAAATAAATATTGCAGTCTCGGTTTGATTAAGACGGTTCATGAACGGTAGTGAAAAGTGCTTGCTACCGTTCACGCATCTAGCCCCGGATTGAGCAAAACTCAATATTTAAAATGTCAATAGTACATACATTTGAGCCATCGCGAATATGGTACGCATGTGATGGTGAAAATGGAACCGTCAATGCGGTATTTTCACACCATTCCATGGCCAGTGGCGTATGGTCCTAGTTTGCGTTGCAAACAATGGGTGAAATAAACAAACTGGAATTTAGCCGGGAGCAGAGGATATGAAGCCTGCGTATCACAAGTAACAGTCAAAAGACCAAATTAAAATGCAGACAACATATCTTAAGGTTGATTAAACAATACTCAGAACATTAAAGGCTGGAGTAGTGGAACCACCTATTCGAAATTCAAGTAAGAAACCAAAAGTATTTGAAAATGTACCACTGATATCTGTAAATATCGGGCTCAGCGATCTCCAAAGATCGGAATGAATCAAGCCCTAATCAAATAAATTCCTATGTTTTTTGACGTGCTCGGAGGATATGCTCAGAAACAAAGCAAACACTTTTTGATATGTTTTTCTCAAATATTCACAATTAATAGTAAACAATGTTAATTAAAATTACAGGTTAGGTCCCAAATATGACAAAGTGCCATTTTATTCTTTCAGGACTTTAACTTTCAGTTATAAGTCAATTTATCTGGATGTTGAAAATATTATTAGAAATTTCCTTTTGATTGGATATAACGTTACGTACACTGGCTGAAAATTTGAGCGCTGATGACAGGATAATAGCGAGGTCGTGTATATATACAATCGATTTAAGCTAAACAGTAGGACTTATTGCCTACTGAACGTTTCAAGTTGGTAACCTTGTCTTGGTAACCTTGTTGTGTAGTATCCTGTTCATTTAATATTCAATTTTCTCTTTTGATTTAGCTTGTAGTACAGTGCAGACCTACGGAGCCATTGCGTTTGGGTGCTGTGGTTTTTGTGACACCATTTTTCTCTGTTTTGTATATTTTTTTCTATTTTTATTCTATTTTTTTGTCTTTGAATTCATGTATATCTGTATTTTTTTTAGTTTGTTTATGAATTCACAACTATTCCTGTCTGATTATGTTGTGTACGTTTATTTAAAGTTCAGCTGCATTACACTTTTTGTGTTTAATGTATGAATATTTATGCGTTTTCAACTATATGAAGAAATAATATTTGTTCACATATTTTTACTTTTCGCCAGTATCATCAAATGCCTCGTGTGAAGATGACCCTACGTTTGGCTGTGCTCGAGTGAGTGGCATATATAACCTGTGTGCTGATGTGGACCATGCCAAGGTGGTCTGTCGTAAATTCTGTGGATTGTGCCTAATAGGTACCAAGGCAATGTACTTATATGTATTTTGTTTGTTTCCGGGTGTACAAGGGTAGGATAAACGTATTGTACAATACTAGGTGTCATCGCACCATTGATTTTCCTTCTTTGTTTTATATAGGAATGAGGTATGTCAAGAAATAGAAAACGTTCATTTTTTCTCTGCAGAACATTTTAAAACACATATCAATCAAACGGTGGAGCGTTCTCCAATAGAGAAAAATCAGTAAAAACAGGGGTTATATATCATGTTAGAAAAAGCCAATCTGTTCAATGACGCCACTTTCTAATTTGACACATCACAAATAGATTCACCCCATTTCTACTTTCGATCTACTATCAAGCAATCATTTTGTATCGCAAATAAGACAAGAAAACATTTGTTTAGGAACTATTTGACTCTACACCACGGAGGCACACACTCAGTGGTTTGAGTTACGCCTACTAAATACAGGCAACTAAGGTTCACCTGAAAACGGTCAGTTTATTTTAAAAAGTATCAAACATATGATGTTGTTCTTCATTTAAATACATAGTGAACGTTAATTCGATGAAATTGTCATAAATTGTCATATATATCTACATTTAAAAAACGAACCGTTTTTGGTTTTAAAGTTGATGGAGGATGGACTACATGGAGCACGTGGTCTGACTGCAGTGCCACGTGCGATAACGGGACTGTGACGAGATTTCGTACATGTACAAATCCCCCGCCATCACATGGAGGTCATGACTGCATCGGTGAAAACACGGAATCCCAAACTTGCAAACGACAAAAATGCCCAGGTATTTATAAACATATATAACGGAAAAAAATAATAAGAGTATTGTCAATGCGGAATATTTCATAAAGCAAAATACCCGTATATCGCTGCCTTTTTGTAGGCATGTCTTTATGTTTTACGGTAGATATGTAGCATTCAAAGAACAAAATCAACAAAACCACGCATCGAAACAGACAACCATTACAAGGATAAATAACAGGGTTTGACTGTAGGGCTACAGCGGTCAGTGACTAAAAACAAAACAAAAACATGTTGGGGTTTAAAATCGAGTTCTGTGGTGCACCAGACCTTGCTTGCCCTATTTTCACACCAATAACACGGGAAAGTGTTAAAAAGAATCCCGCCAGAATATATTTTCTAACAAAATAGGCAATATAGTATAACACAAACATGTTTATTCATATATGAATATAAAACCACAAAGTCCTAGAAAGCCACTAAGCAAGCACTCAGTTACAGAAGCCAGACTACAAGACACGCTTGGAAACACACATTTAACGTTGCAGGATTTAGGTATACGTCATAGGGTCCATAATATGTCCGGTCATCCCAAAATCGAAGTGGAAAGCATAGTGGCGAAGAGTAAATCGGTCAACCAGTACGCATACAGTACATTGCAAAATGATAGATACATAACCTCTTTTGATTTAACCGTTTTAGCAAGCTTGATAAAGATTGTATGAAAGCGATTATGACCAAGGATCTTACGAAGTTGGTAAATCACGACACCGTAAAAGTCAGGTTGTAATAGTTAAGGGTTTTTAAATTATTTTTACATTTTAAAATCAGATCGGGGTTACGATGATACAATTTTGCAAAGGTTTTTTTAACTTTATGTTACGGTAACCGTAATGGAGTAAAAAAAATCAAATCTAGAAAAAAGTATCAGAAACATTAGCTTTGTTAAGTTGACGTTTTTTAAGGTATATATTATTGTATGATATATGTTAATGGTTTGTTCATGTTTGATGGTATTTTCAATAGCGTAAATCTACTAGGTCTCATGTTCGTAGACGCAATGATAACATCGAACGGAAATCAAGTGTAATTATGTCAGAAGCTGATTGACATAAAAAATAAATAAACAAACTGTTTACCAGGAGTCTGATCACGTCAGACAAACATAAACGTAACATATTCTCCGACCCAATGTTTACAAAGATTCTGATGACGTCACACATTTTCTAAAAATACTATATCTTTATAAGAGTACTGATTTGATAGACATATCAATAATTATTTCAGATTATCGTGTCATTGATTCTGTGCCCATATATTTAAAGCAAAAGTATAAAAAACAATAACAAATATTGTATTCAACTGAACAAAAACATAATCTGACCTTACCAGTGTTAATGTGGCCGTACTTTTAAAAGTTACGGCTGGTCATGTAATCTCTTGTAATTTTGATAATACAGATCAACACATTCGGTATTTGTTTTCTAAATGTCCCAATTATAGATTGCCTCCAATAATTTATTTCAATGCATGTCGAGCTCATATTACTCAATCCTTTGACGTGTTTAGTTTAAATTTGTGTCGTAGAGAACAAGCGGACAGAACTTCATTTCTATTTGGCAAAAGTTATTTCTTAAACTGTATTGATATCCATATTAACATTTATACAGCTTACTCGCCTTTACATTTTCCGAAACCTAAATTTTCTTTTCGTAATTTAATATCGGGAGACTAAGAATGTCATAACAAATATATTTAAGTTCTTCCTGATAAAGCATTCATTTTAAAAATGTGAATTATTTTTTGACGTCTTCTTTACGTCAATGTTTTATCTCTGGAACGCGGGAGCACTAATTTATATACTCCAGTTCATTATATCGAGGATGATGTTTCCACGCATACAATTCGGAGCATCACTTTCAAAAAGCAAACAAAAAAAAACTTCCTAAATTAAACTAACTGCCTTATAAATTCCGTTTTAATTCTCATTATTATGCCTTCACCATTACAGACATATCTAAACGTGTAATTAGTTTCTTCCTGGTGCTAACGATCGCGTAAAGCAATATTTTTCTAACTCTTAAACTTATGACAACTCCGGGATTAATTTCCTTTGATTAATGACACATTCAACATTTGCAATAAGCGTCAACTTTCATCTGTCAGTATTAACGACATATTCACACTATACCATCCTACCACATAGCCTTATCAAGGACAAGCGTTTTTTAAACAATGTTTTCAAACCTGTTTGGCCTGCAACAAGATTGAAGCATTTTTAATTAACGGTAAATTGAAAAATTACACTATTTGGACTTGCCAAAAGCTTTGCGAAGCACTTGTTTTCTTATTGGATAATATTTTCGTCAGGTATGGAACAAAGTGTTGGTATAACTATAGGAACGAACTGTGCACGTCTTGTCACATATATGTTCTTGTATTGCTATGAAAGAGAGTTCATTGACACCATTTATTCTCTACTAAGGTTAATACTAGCTATCCGAAAAATATGTCAACCCAACAAAGCTAATAGTTTTATACTGTCGCATATTTTCTCAAATTACATCTCTTTGATGAAAATCAAAATCTATGACAATCGATATGATATGAATGTTGACATTGTTAATTATCCCCACTTGTACGGGGATGTTCTCCGAGCAATTTATTATGGGGTTTATAAACTTATTTTTGCTTTCCAATGCATATAGTCGAGTTAAGGACTTTAATAGTCTATCTTTTGCATAATTAAAAAGCTACTTCATCGGGGCTACCGTTACAAGTACCATTTAAAAACTTTTCTGCGACAAGGACTATCACAGCCCTACTTCTATGATGACGTGTTTACAAACTTTGTAAAGTCCTTGCAATTGGTCATGATCACTTCCATACAATTTAAATATTACTAAACTTGTTAGAAAGTTTATTAAAAGAGTACGTTAGCCTATCATTTTGCAACGCACTAGATAAAGTTTATTAAGAGAGTACGTAAGCCTATAATTTTGCAACGCACTGGATGTTTATTAGTTGAACTATTTACGGTTTGCCACTGTGCTTTCCACTTTGATTGTGCGACCATTCTGCCTACATTCTAAAAGGACGATAACCTTTTATATTTGTCTCCAGTTTTGTCTTGTCGTGCCCTTAATGGTTTATAATCTTCTTGCTCTCGCTTCTGGCAAGTCATTGCGTACTTGATTTGTGTCTTATTATGGCTCCCCCACACAAAGTGTGGTAGGGGAGCCATATTGATTTTGTGCTTTCTGTCTGTCTGTCTGATTCTCTGTCTGTCTGTAGGTCTGTGTCACAAACGATGTCCGATCAATAACTAGAGAATGGTTGGACCTAGGGTCCTCAAACTTGGAAGGATGGTTGGTCATGACAAGTAGATGACCCCTATTGATTTTGGGGTTACTAGGTCAAAGGTCAAGGTTGCGGTGACATTGACTATCAAAACGATGTCCGATAAATAACTAGAGAATGGTTGGACCTAGGGTCCTCAAACTTGGAAGGGTGGTTGGTCCTGACAAGTAGATGACACCTATTGATTTTGAGATCACTAGGTCAAAGGTCAAGGTTGCGGTGACATTGACTATCAAAACGATGTCCGATCAATAACTAGAGAAAGGTTGTACCTAGGGTCCTCAAACTTTGAAAGATGGTTGGTCATGACCAGTAGATGACCCCTGTTAATTTTTGGGTCACTAGGTCAAAGGTCAAGGTTGCGGTGACATTGATTATCAAAACGATGTCCGATCAATAACTAGAGAATGGTTAGACCTAGGGTCCTCAAACTTAGAAGGATGGTTGGTCATGACCAGTAAATGACCTATTGATTTTGGGGTCACTAGGTCAAAGGTCAAGGTCGCGGTGACATTGACTATCAAAACGATGTCCGATCAATAACTAGAGAATGGTTGGACCTAGGGTCCTCAAACTTGGAAGGATGGTTGGTCATGACCAGTAGATGACCCCTCTTGATTTTGGGGTCACTAGGTCAAAAGTCAAGGTCGCGGTGACATTGACTTTCAAAACGATGTCCGATCAATAACTAGAGAATGGTTGGACCTAGGGTCCTCAATCTTGGAAAGATGGTTGATCATGACCAGTAGATGACCCCTATTGATTTTGGGGTCACTAGGTCAAAGGTCAAGGTCGCGGTGACCTTCATTATCAAAACGATGTCCGATCAATAACTAGAGAATGGTTGGACCTAGGGTCCTCAAACTTGAAAGTGTGGTTGGTCATGACCAGTAGATGACCACTCTTGATTTTGGGGTCACAAGGTCAAAAGTCAAGGTCGCGGTGACATTGACTTTCAAAACGATGTCCGATCAATAACTAGAGAATGGTTGGACCTAGGGTCCTCAATCTTGGAAAGATGGTTGATCATGACCAGTAGATGACCCCTATTGATTTTGGGGTCACTAGGTCAAAGGTCAAGGTCGCGGTGACCTTCACTATCAAAACGATGTCCGATCAATAACTAGAGAATGGTTGGACCTAGGGTCCTCAAACTTGGAAGGATGGTTGGTCATGACCAGTAGATGACCCCTATGGATTTTTTTGTTTAATTATTTTTTAATATTTTTTTTATTTCTTTTTTTTTATTTTCTTTTTTTTTTTTTTTTAAATGTTTTCATAAAAAGTTTTAGGGTCGGCCCCTTAAACAAATAGAGTCGGTCGGGTTACCTGAACCACACATATTTTTTTATGTGGCCTTACTGATACAGATAGTAGATACAGTCACAGGGATACGATCTCAGATCAATAGAGAACGGTTGGACCTAGAGTTGTCAATTATGCCTGTTCGGGCGAGTGGGGGAGCCATACGTTTTTGTCCCATGGACAATAACAATTTCTAGTTAGGCTTTTGTTTCATACATCTTTGTGTTATACGTATATTGCCTATTACTGCTGTCTACTTGTTAGAGTATATAGCCTGGCATGGATTTCTTTATTTACACCGTCTCGTTGTATTGGGATGACACTATGATAAGAACGAGGGTTGTAGCGCCCTTGAAGCCCTGGTTTAAGATCCCCATTGTCTTGTTTTGCAACTGACCGTTCCGAGGTTATATCCCTATAGTCAACATTTTATGTTTGTTATGTCACATACCATGCCTATCATTTATCATAATAATTGTAATTTATTTCGATACGTGTTTTTAGTCAACTGTTGTCTTGAATGCTAAATTGTCTGTTCGACATTTATATCTACTTTTATGAGAATGGTTTGATAAATTGATTAAATAGGTCTTATCGCGAGAATTGTGAACAACCGTTAAATATTAATTAGCTTTATAATTATATTTATATGTGTATCTCAAATTTTAACTTTGTACATGAAGAACACGAAGAGGAAGTAAAAGAAGAGGAAAACGAATTCTATAAACAAACGTAATTCTCTAAACGTCGCGTTCACCTTTACAATACATTATATGCATGTATATATGATACTACATAGACGCGTATGTTATAGATAACATCAGTGTCAAAATGTCAATGGGGTGATATTTGTTTTTGTTTACCTGTAATGCAGGTATATTTGAGATATTAAATGATAACATTTAATACGCTTTTTAGAAGTTATGAACAAGATTTTAGGTTGAGTTTGCCACCTACTAGCCAGTGAGACATTATCGATGCGTACAATAATACATCTCCGTATCTGGATGACATATTCAGTATTGACAATCCGTTCTTTGCTCATATGGTCACTAATATTTCTCCACCAGAGTTCACGTTGACTAAAGGCAACAGTTCGGATATCATAGCAGCATTCCTCGATCTTCATCTCTCGATTTCAAATGATTATATACATACTAAAATCTATGATAAGAGAGATGACTTTAACTTTGAAATCGTTAACTATCCACGTTTAGATGGGGACTTACCTCGTGCTACACGGGTTGATATCTCCCAGATTATTCGTTTTGCTAGAGCAAGGATCAAAATAAGGTTATTACAAATAAACTTCTTCAGCCTGGGTTTTGATTACATAAACTACATAGATATTTCTCAAAGTTCTATCGCCGCAAAGAAAACCTGCTAGAAAAGTACGACACCGACCTAAAACTTTTTCTGCAACTAGCAATATCACACCTTTATTCTGTGGAGATGTGATCTATAAACTCCGAAAATGAAATGTGTCTGACGGATTTCTTGACCACTTCACAACTTTAATGAGAACTCTCATCAGAAAATGAATCGACCCTTTAATATTACAACGCACGTTATGCGTGGTGATTGACCCCTCTACATGGAACTCCATGATTGTACCTTCTGAAACCCTGAAAGGGCAGGTTGGTGCATGGAATTTCGTTCCTCCTGCTGGTCGTACCCTAGATTGTTTTTCCTTTGGCTGCAATTGCTGTGGTTATTCTGTAGAATTATGGATACATTCGGAGGTGTTTCTAATTATGTTTATATACATCTTTACAATAATGTATACGTGTTTCGTTTCCTAATTCCTGTGGATGTGGACTTTATTGTTAGAGATTTCCTTTTGATGGGATGTACTTTTATTTATACCGTCTTGTCAATTTGAGCGCTGAAGACAGGGTAATATCGAGATTGCGTACACTTAAAATCAATTTAAGCTAACCAGTGGGCCATATTGCCGACTGACCGTTCCAAGTTGGTAACCTTGTCTTCACCACTCTTTGTGTTCTGTAGTGTCCTTTTCATTGTATAGTTAATTTGCTCTTTAATTGTGGTACAGTGCGGACCTAGATGCCATTGCGTTTCTGTGCTGTGATTTCTATAAAACCGTTGTTCTAATTTATAGTAATAGTAATAGTAATAAGTATTGTATTTACTCACTTTAGTAAATGGTGCGTGGAGTCCTTGGTCCCCCTGGGGCAGCTGCAGTACAGCCTGTGGTATCGGCCTCCAGCGTAGAGACCGAAATTGTTCTAACCCATATCCTGCGTTGGGTGGAGAATATTGTTTTGGAGACTCCCGAGACGATAAGACATGTTTTGTTCAAGCGTGTGCAGGTAAATATTCCAGTAGTGTTATAATATGAATAATATACATACAATAGTTTTGTGGAAAGCAGTTGTTAAGTTTAACAATATAGGGCGTTTACAGTTACTAACATGTAAGTAAACGAGTTTTAACCTTCATAGATTACTTATATATGCAGCATACTCTCTGTCTTTAATGTCTTTAATGTAACTTTGGGCCTTACTACATTCAATAACAGTCTGTAAACAATCTAATAAAGGCAGAGAAGTGGGACACTGCATGCAATTTCTGGCTAAGTTAAACACATTCATTTGTGGCATAAGCAGTCAATGAGTTTCCATTCATTGATTGCAATTATATATAAGAGTGAGAAAATACATACACCTACAAAATACCTTTCAAAAAGCACTGGATCCCCGAGGGGATACGAAAATGTTGGAACAAATTAATAGATGGGGAAAAAAACATTTATACAGTGCTACAGTTTATAAAAACTGTAGCACTGTATAAATGTTTTTTTCCCCATCTATAAATATATATATATATATATATATATTTATATATATATACATATATTTCGGAAGTTGCCGTAGTGAGTTCAAATTATCTCCCTTTAATATATTTACTGAATTCACAGTATCCCCAAGATCCGGCACCTTTCATTGTCACTGTCTCAATAAGCTGTGAGTGGTTGAATGCTTAAATGTGGCCCGCTCAATTGAGCTATAATTGTATGTATGTATGCGTCTATATGTTAATTGTGCATCCAGTCGAGTGGGTTATGATGTAGAAATATAGTTCATCAGCGTGTGTTACAGCTATCCTTTTTAGGAAGTGAATGCATAAGCTTGATTGTGTATCTCGTCATAGCTAAGCGCCCTGCCGTAGTTCGTCCGAAGTCCAGTAGTGTATACATTTTTGACATCCGATGCTTTTAGAAACTGGTTTGACATAGGAATGGGTTACTGCATATGTCTTATGACCCAATATTACACACATTAACATACCAATATAGATGTGTTTTTCATTAAACATAAAAAATAAACGCGATTTATGACGTCATAAGATCTCCCTGTGTAAAATATGCGCGTGTTACTGCTATTTTTTATTTTGTTTTTGCTTATTTTGTTCCTGTTTCATCTGTTTGCTGATGCAAGTTTGCTATGTAGTTTCTCAAATCCGTATCTAACTTTACAGTATATGTGAGTTTGTCTTAGTATGTTTGATATTATGCTGTATATATGTTCAACAATTACGACTGTAATGCATGGTTATGTAACAAAGGAAGTTGAATTAGATACCTGAGAGGTGTCATCATAAGTCTACTAGATAAATTGCCTTTTAATGGACAAGATATAAAATGGTAGTTTATATTGTCCTAGACCATGGTAACCGCCTTGGAATGCACATTTTATGCAGGGGTTTTTGAGATATATTTGATTGAGAGAGGTCAGTTTTGGTTTAGGACTTGATAAACTGCTGTTATCCGCGTGTTAATGAAAAGTAGACGATCGAGTTGAAAATTTATATTAATGTTTGGTAATTCCAACATTTTGACATTGATAACGTGTTTTTATATGGTTTTCCAATAATAACTTACTGTTTGACAATACGTGATATGAAGATACAAAGGAAATATAAAAGTAACAAGTATCCGCAGAATTTCGACTTTGTCTGTCATTGACTTTTCTACAGCAAAATAGTAGTTGTATATAGCATATAAAAATGCTTACTTTTCAAACTGCAAAATTCTTTCAGTTTTGTTTTTCAAAATTCAAAAATTCCAAGTTAAGCAAATTGTTTACTTTCAAAAATCGTGTAGAGACAATTGCTTTTCATTGCGCCACGGTACTTAAAAGGATATTAGTATTATGTGTAATTATTACAGGTAAGAAGAGATCTCGGTATTTAGTAAAAAATATATCGCTTTTTAACAGAAAAAATCTGGCTTAAATAGTTTAACAAATATTTCACCTAAGGAAAGCCTAAATGCCGTGATGAAATAGTGTAGCTTTTTTCATGTGATCATAATGGTATAGTCAAATTCTTAGAAAACGAAAGTAAAGGTGGTTGTATCGTAATTATTAAATAGTTATTTATACATTCTTACTACTAGTCATACACATTTCATTTATTATTTTCTAGCACACTAGATAAGGAGATTTATGCTTTAGACATATGCTGGAAAATCGCATTCTTAGAACACTATGGCGTAGCCATTGTACTTAAGTAATAACAGTTTATAAATGGAACAAAATTAGAGTAAAAGTAAACATCTGTTGATCAGCATAGATGATCATGCCATGAGAGTTTTCGTAAGACTGTCAGTTAGTTGCTGTTATTCATCTGAACACTTGTTGTTGTTGTTTACTTGATCAATATATTAGATGTCCGGGAAGCTACGAATTATGGCAGTGATGAGGTATTGCCATATTAATGAAGACTATTCATCGAAAGCTGTTGTGGTTAATTTATGCATACGAGAGGTTTTCAACTTATAATTGAACACTTTTGTTTAAGATGTTATTTTTCAGCGGAAGTGAATATCATAAAAAATGCGTGATTTAATGTGAAACTGTCATTTAGAACGTATGCATTTAAAAATAATCTCCAATTTCACGCGGTTCGTTTCAAATTACATTTTGAATTAAGTGTAAACTATTTTCCAATTTTAAACCTGTATGTTTCTGTTGCCGTGGAGTTTTACCTTAAACCAAATAATTCAACTAAACGTATGTTTTATTTTAAGACAAAAATATAGATGTTGAATTATAAGCTCGACTTTTTTCCGCAATATTAAGAAATTGACAGATAATAGGACAGTTTGCTCGTATGTTACTGATAATTTTATAAATTAACCAAAATAACTATTTTAATCATATTTTGTGATATAAAAAAATGAACAGTTATTGTTGATGTATATCATATACCTCATAAAGATATCTTTGGTAAAAAATTATATTATTTTTATCATTATTTGCAAATATGTGTGTTTTGACCCTAAATTTGAAGTTATATATTTTTTCTATCTTTTCTTTAAAGAAACTGATGAAACTTGTTATAGCGGAGGAAATCACAAAAATGCCCGCAGTTGATATTTCGAACTAAGCTTTCGTAAATTTAATCATTTTCATAGTTGAATTTCATGTTAATTTTCGCTGAAATCTTGAAATCGACAAATTTCAAAAAAATGCTGATTACACTTGTTTTACGTTCGGACATGGACATATCAGAATACTATAACTTTAAACGACATTTTAAAAGCATTTGTCTTAAAATATGTATTGCAGTTATATTTATAATTGAAGATTTTTGCTTCAAAATGTCATTCTCTACCCTTTTTCAAAAATACTGATGCAGCAACAGTAGGAAGCACATAATAGTGCCTGTCATAATATGTTTCATATCGAAAGAATTATTAGACTTGACATTAAAATCGACCCCAAAAGGGTTACTCTCGCAGGCATTGGATAACAGAAATGTTTGAAAAATGGTAACATGTTATGAAGTAATTTTAAAAACAAACGTACAAACGAAAAGACAATTGATGGTGTCATTGACGCGAATAATCTCTATGGTACGCGAGAAAAGCGGGTTTGCATTTGTCTGGAAGTGCCGGTCAGAGCGGGATACACGTAGTCGCTGTCTTGTGCGAAGGTAATTTAAATACATGAATATGTGAAGCGTCGGTCAATGCCTTTGCATGACACACGATTTCAGATCAAAGTAAGAAAAACATGTATTTCGAAATGAAAAAAACAAACAAGAATTATTATCTTGTAGAGAAATGCTTTCTCATTTGCCAATAGTAATATAGTAGTTTATATAGTAAATAGTCATGGATCTGTCTAAGTTAATAAAGAACGAATTCACATAAATGTAAAATTAGTGTAGTTACTATGCTATTGTATACTTACTTATTTTGCTACTTTACGAGTAGTCAGATATTGCATTTTATATCGTTGGTTTGCAATAATAGCCGTGACTAGCCACATAACATCATGCGCATGTATGGAAGCGGAACAATACATAAACCAGAAGTGAAGCAAATGTATAGCAACTACTACTATTACTAATACAGATGCGACTTTTACTATTTATTGTAACAGCTATGTTGGATTATCTTCCATAATTTATAACACCTCATCCGATGTTTGCTAATATTCTCGATTCACTTCGTATCTACTTATTGCAAGTTGTTTATGATGTGTATCTTACTATAGGCTAACAGGCACGCAACTTCTAATGTTATACAAATATGTATTTAGCCCTTATGTCTATATAACACTTTTTTTTATTGAAACTACATTGAACATTGCAATAAGTTCACATTTTTACACCACTACTGACACATTGAGGATACATTATAAAAAGCCCCGTACCCAAAAGAACAAGCGGCGTCCGTGAAAAGCCGGAGGCTATCGCTATATAACCTAGTTTCATTAAGAAAGATTTTCCACTAAAATCATTTTAGAACTTCAGCCACATCTCTATATCGGCCTGAACCCCTTTATTGAGTTTAACATCTTAACCCCCATCGACAGGTCTATCAGTCTACGCAGGAAAACTCGGTCGGGTCTCACCACTGAACAGACACATTCAAATTACAATCAAAAATCCGATTAGATCCGAAAGTAAACTCTGTAAAGTACAAGACGATTTCCTTTGGAGGAAGTAAGCATACATCTAGCCTTGTCAAGTTTATTAGTTGGCAAGTGAGCTTCCATCCTAGTTGAATCTAAAATGATGCCCACAAAAATCATAACTTTGTCGGGCTTAAATGTTTTATCTGATGCCAACGGCATCCATAACCGAGTACATAAGCCTTGAAAACTGGTCGGCGCAGCCAGCGCTTCTTTGTACGAAAAAGCTAAGAGAAGGAAATTATCTAAACTCTTCACAATGTTTGAACAACCGGACTCCCTAGAAGCTATCCACTTGGGCGCGAAACTGAACTTCTCGAAAATATGACAGCTTGAAGCTGCACAGATTGGCAATGCCTTATCGTAGTAATATTTCCCTTCTCAATAAAATGCCAGCAATTCGTAATCATCTGGGTGGATATATATTATACGGAATGCGGAATCATTATCCGTTTTGGCCATAAATTTATAAAGTCCCAGTCGTTTAATCGTAGTGATTGCATCATTACGTGGAGTAAGAAACCCGTGTGTAGTACGGTGGGATATTATCGTTTACGGAGCTACCTACATATCCCGTGTAGGAAAGATGGTAGCATCGTAATAGTACCAGTTGCCTATGACAGCTGCGATGGATCTAACAGTAGAGGAGTATTGGGCAAGGTCGTCAGCTAAGTCTGGGTACTTCAGTCTATACACTGAAGAAAACGTAGCTAATGCGTCAGCCCATTGCTCAGTCGTCATAAAGCGTTTTTGGTTTGTCGGTGTAATGGAAGAAATACCCGAAGATGATAAAGTGAAATGGATTGTTAGGTCTTGCTGCTCTGAAAGGGCAGAGGAGAGGTCGACATACTCATTATTCCAAATATTTTCTTTAATCTTAAGCGAAACAGAAACGTGCAGTGGAAGGGCTGCGGAAAAGTGATTACTTATATTAGGTACACTATAGCCTACCTGTGCTCCGTTGTTGGTGCTGTTGAACGTCTCCATGTTTCCCTGGATTTAGGCTCGTAGCAGTCTCTCCGGTCAGGCTTGTCTGAGGCCTATCTGAGCTCAACTGTTGATGCTGTTGATCGTCTCCATGTTCACCTGAAATAATGGTGGCAGTAGTCTCTGTGGTAGGGCCTCTGCGTTGCATATCTCCATTAGACCGCGATTTACCCAACACCTCCTGCACTTTGTTTGTCACTATCTTCTCAATGTCATTATGTAGTGTCGTTATGGCCGACGTGATAGATTGCATGTCCAATGACGTAAGTGTCTGACCCCTCGCCTTATCATGTTCCCCTGCCGGTTGTTTGACCTTACTAGAGAGGTAACTCTCGACTTCTCATCAGAGGTATGGGAGAGTGCACGACGCTCGCTTCAACGTTTCTTTGCTTGCTGGTTAACTCCTGCACGCAATATGGTTTTTCGTCTTTTTCGAGAGCTCATAGTTCTGAAATGTATAGCAGTGAACTATAATTTTATATATTATATGTAAAGGTGTTTTTCACTTTGGGGGAGGTCATCTTCAAAACTACAATCGACTACGAAAGAAAAACATGGAAACGAGCTGCGTTAAAGCTATCATGTTCAACTATAATGACCCTATGGACTGATTATCTGAAATACAAAAACGTGAAAGAAGTGCTGACACTCACAGATAATGTTCTTGTTACTTTTAAAGTTAATAGTGAGAGTATATTTAAAAAAATATATAATATGTAAGGAGCCAACGCTGCGAGAAATCGATAACGCTCGCAGAAAATTGACCCTCTGAGTAAGCAAGTTTATACACATTGCAAACGCTGCGTAAGCAAACTGCTCGCATAAAAGACGGAATATGTAAAGAGACAATGCTGCGAGAAATCGATAACGCTCGCAGAAAATAGACCCTCTGAGTAGTAAAATAAGCAAGTGCGTACACACTGCAAACGCTGTGTAAGTAAACTGCTCGCGGAAAAGACGGAATATGTAAACAGCCCATGCTGCGAGAAATCAATGACGCTCGCAGAAAATAGGCCCTCTGGGTAATATACATAAGCAAGTGTATACACATTGCAAACGCTGCGTAAGCAAACTGCTCGCGGAAAAGACGGAATATGTAAAGAGCCAATGCTGCGAGAAATAAATAACGTTGGCAGAAAATAGACCCTATGAGTAATATAAATAAGCAAGTGTATGCACACTGCAAACGCTGCGTAAGCAAACTGCTCGCCGAAAAAAAATACCTACAAACTAAAAGTACAAGACACTATGCAAATGCTGCGCTGAAGCAATACTGCTCGCAGTTTACAAATGGGCAATACAAGGGAAGTGTATACACATGCAAATGCTGCGTAAAAACAATGATGGTCCCGGAAAACATAGGCAAATATAGGTAAAACATGTATGTAATTACAGAGAAGACACTGCATTAAAGACATAATGCTATCAGAGGCAATAATACAAACTACATACGCTGCGGAGAAGCAAAATTGCTCGCAAAAGAAATTGGCCACAAAAATGTATATGTATAGCCATGCCAGTGCAGGTTAAAAGTGGGCAATAAAAATGGAAGTTTATACACATCGCTGCGAAAAAGACAAAAATGCTCGCAGAAAAATAAATAAAATATGCCTTACATCCCTGCCGTCACAATCCTTCTCATCGCAAAGTGGAGTTAAACTACATATACAGTGCAAGATCTGTGTTAAGAAAGACTGCAAAACAAAAACGCCCTGCAGTCAACACTGGGTATAAGAACGAACTACGCAAAATGCTCCACATCACGTCCACTTGAGATAGATGAGAACCCGTAAGGTAGTGTAAAGCATCCAGCAAACAGTCTCATAATGCACCTGGACGTGTCGTTCACTGCCGCAAAATGTGAACCTATGGGCAAGTGAAAATAAGTGTGAAATGCAAACAGAAAATGCCATGTGAATAGCTAAATATGCATGTACACAAACATAAAATAACAATTCAAAACTGGCGCATAATCATAAAAAACAAACAAAAAAGACGTTGCAATATAAAGCAATTAATTAATAAGTTTATTCAACGAATTCAGACTCAGAGTAAATCATCTCATGTCAATAAAAAGACAATTCAAACATTTTCCCACAGCTAGTTGGAGATGCCAGCGCATACAATCTCAGAAATAACGATAACTACGCCATTATTGCTAGGAGAAGTGAAATATACAATAAAACGTTTGTTCCTTCCACTCTTCAACTATGGAATGACTTGCCAATAGAAATACGAAACTCTGAAAGTATCGCAATTTTTCAGAGAAGACCATTAACATCTGTATTTGTTAGTACAAAAGTGCCACCATACTACTTATGTGGACAAAGATTATTTGCCATTTTACATGTTAGAATGAGGAATGTTTGTAGAAATCTCAATAACGATTTATATCTTAACCATTTACGAGATTCACCGACTTGCGAGTGCTGCTGTGAAGTAGAAGATGCTGAACACTATTTTTTCAAATGTAACACATTTTCAGCATATCGACTTCATCTGTTTCAGTCTACTCGCCATTTACATCCGTTAAATGTAAGCACACTCCTTTATGGTCGCAAACAGATAACTGACAGGGAAAATAAATCCCTCTTCGAAGCAGTTCAAACATTTATTCGAGAAACACATAGGTTTACATAGATGTCTGATTCTCGGACGCATTTCGACACTCTACACGCATACCATTGTAGTGTTTGTTGTTGTTGTTATTACATATCTCAAGGTCATAGAGCTATATCAGTTGATATAATATGAAAGCGTTCATGTTTTTTAATTTCTAACTGACTGGAAAATAAAGATTAGGAAACTCTCTCTCTCTCTCTCTCTCTCTCTCTCTCTCTCTCTTATATGTTGTGTTTACTATTCGTCATTCTCTCTGTATGTATACTGTATACTGAAAGGAAAAAGAAACGCATAATCAAAAAATTGCCTATACTACGCTATTATATATACCTAATTCCAAGTAATATTCTAGATATATCTCAAAGCGTTTTGTACAAAACGGGGCTACAACTATTTACAGAAAGGACAACTACGACATGTAGTAGACCTTTTAATCAAAGTATACTTTGCTATATGAAATTCATAATTGTTGAAGTTTCGCTTGAACAAGTCAAGCCTTTTCTGTATTGTGTTTAATGTTAAGCGATTGCAATGTTTAAAGCCTAAGTTTGCTCATCTGCTTGAGCCAAATGCGCCATCTGTCGATAATGAAACTTTAAAAGGGTAGCCATTGGTGTGTTCGGTGCTGTTTAAACATTCTTTCCGAAAGGACAGGCGTAAGTAGCCCTGTACCATTCGATTAGCAGTAGCATACTTAACATACAATATATAGCGGAAATACCCATTATGCGTTTCTTTTTCCTTTCAGTATATTATTTGCCATTGTAATTTATTTCAATCAGCTATACACATTGCAATTTCAAGATGTTAACTGGGAAGGGTTTAAACTAATCTTGGTAGAACTTGTAACCCGACCCATTTGTCATTATGTATATATATGTGAATATTTTTCTGTCTGTAAAATATTGACAATAAAATATGTTTAAATCAACAAAAAGATTAATATGCTCGTGATTCTCTAATTAAGTCTGAAGATAAATGCTGATAAGCCGCATAATTATTAATAAAATTAACGAACCCGCAAACAATACACACTGTAGAAACTGTATCTTATGCGGATCACAAAGTCTTCTATAATAATGGCAGATGGTAGAGGCTGTAAACCATAAGAACCGAATATGGTTGTTATTTGGTTGTTGTTTTTTTGTGTTTTTTTGTTTTTTTGTTTTTTTGGGGTGGTGTTGGTTTTTTTCGTTGTTTTTTAACAAACGAAGACACTGCGTCAAGTCATAATTGTCTAACATATAGAAATAAACTGTAGGTCACTGTCACTTTTGCCATTGTGACTAATCCGTTTCAAAAACGTTTAATATATCAGCACGGTTGGACCGCATTTTTCACAGAACGCATTCTTCACACATGTGTGATAAATACGGTCGCATTCTTCACATTTTGCGAATGTGACAAATGCGTTCGGTTATTTTTGGCGATTTTTAACAGAAACGCATTTTTCACACTTGTGTAAAGAAAGTTTAGACCGTTGGTTTGTAATCACTTTCCCATCACAACCATTAGTTTGAGCCCCGCTGTGGTCAAAATTGTTCACGTCTGGAAACTGTCTGGGTTGTAAGACTACCTTGGTATAAATGCCCGGTCTGTACATGTCTTTGTTATACACTGAAGGATTACTGGCAAATATGAAAACAATACAAACACTGTAGTTCTTTCGACACATTCTATTTTTCCCCTTTACGCTCAATGTTACAGTGTATCGTAGTTTAGCAAAGTTTCTTATATAATTTGCATAGGCAAAACTGTCATACACGGACGATTTTTATTTATTGTTGGGTCATTCGTTAGCATCAGGGTCATGCAGTCAGTCTTGTCTGTGCGGATCTCGGTTCACCACAAGCGGTTACACTTTTCCCACTTGAAACACCAGTATGAGACGAAAGACCATCGGAAAAAATCACTGTGACCGTTGCCGGGCGGTGGTAGGGATCGAACCCGCGACCTCCGGATTCACAATCCAACGCGCTACCAACTGCGCTACCCGACAACATTTTGCCTTATTTTTAATGCAATAATAGCAGAACTATTCAACTATCAAATGTATCTTAAGTTTACCTAATAATTCACCATTAAACGAGACGATGTGTCACGTATGTTGCAACCCTAAAGGTAACAACTGCACTAAAAGTAACACACTGCAATAAAGGTAACACTTTTGAGACTAAAGGTAACAACCTACACTAATGGCAACAAAAACAGTCGGCACTAAAGGTAACAACAGCTGCACTAAAGGTAACTAAATATGTTATTTATTTAAGCGGAATGTTTCTTCTTTTGTTGTATACATATTTAATATAGACTTTTCATTTGATCTTTTACGAACTCCAAAATGTTTATATCAATGACAGCTTGTATACGTTCAATAACCATCCGAATTTGAGCAGAAACAGCAGGTGTGCGGCCATTGGTTGAATGAAAAGCGTGTCTTGTTTTGTTAACACTGTAGGTTCATTTTTATTCGATCTTTTCCAAATTTGATTTAATGTTCCTATCGATAAAAGTCAAGACAAGTTTGAAAAACAACCATAGCTGGCTCACACCCATCCCTTTTTCCCACACGCCACCCCTTCCCCAACCCAATCCCCAACACCACCCCCACTCCACCCGCCGTTTATTTATTTTTTCGGAAATGTTTTATTTTTTATTTTTTCTCGGTCATAGAAGAGATGAAAACGGCGACAAATTCAAAACTGGCAGAGTCGAACTTGAAACAGCAGAGGTATGGCCCTTGAATTATTTAAACATGATCAACTTTGCTTTGTTTACACTCTATCTTCTGCTATTTTCATCAGAACTTGACCAAATGTGCTCAGAAATAAATATCAATAAAGGCTCGGATAAGTTTGAAAAAAAAACTAGCTATATCTGACCCACACACCCATTGACACGCCATGTCCACCCCTCCCCCGTCCCCCACCCCCCAACCCAACCCCCAGACCCACACCCGAACTATTCCCGCTCCCCTTCCCTGACCTTATTCATAATGTTAATTCCAATAAAAGACAACTTAATCTGACACCCCATACCCTCTACCCAACAATAACCCCCACCTACACCCAACATTCACTTGACTTCCGTCGAATTTGTGAAAATATCTCTATCGTTTAATATTATAGACACCTTAAACCGGTTGGTCCTCTTGTTTTCAAATGTTGCCGTATTTTTATCAGCTACCACTGTCCAACAGTATTCTTTCAGAATTCCAGTAAATATAAGGATATAACGTTGCCACTCTACATCTATTATATGTATTTTGTTTTTATGCTCCCCGACCATTTTCGGGGGAGCATATTGTCGCCGCGTTTGTCCGGAGCATATCTTCAAAACTACTGATGGGACTATAATGAAACCTTACACAATGTTAGAGGGCTATAAGAGAAAGAGCAGAGTGCAAAAACCGTAACTCTGTCGTCATTCAAATTAGAGTTATTGCCCTTTGTAATTGTATACGTGTTGTTCTTGTCCGCAGCATGACTCAAAAACCAACAATGGGACTGCAATGAAACTTCACACATTGATAAAAGACAGTAAGAAGAAGTTCAGAGCACAAGAACTATAACTCTTTTTTCATTAAAATTAGATGTATTGCCCATTTACAATTCTTGTCAGGAGCATTATTCAAAAACCACTTATGGGACTTTAATAAAACTTCACACCGTGATAAAGGACAATGAGAGGAAGTGTCGAGCATACGAGCATAACTCTATCTAATTCAAACTGGAATTATTGCCCTTTGGAAGTGTATATGTATAATTCATGTACGTAGCATAACTCAGAAACTACTAATGAAACTTCAGTGAAACTTCACACAGTATAAAGGTCAATGAGATAAAATGCAGAGATCTACAACCAATCTTCGTTAAAATTTAGAGTTATTGCCCTTTGTAATTTTATACTTGTAATTCTTGTCCGAAACATAAGTCAAAAACTACTAATGGGACTGCAAATTAAAAACTACTGGGTGATACAAGGCAATATGTTAAACTGCGGATACATTTCGGGGAGCATCCATCGGTTCTACCGATTTTCTTGTTATTTAAACTTATTCCAGGAGAGGACCTCATAGAGTCTGTATCAAGATATGAAACGCGACATACATAGTTCATTTTCAGATTGTCTTCAGTCCCTTTAAAATATGTATGCGTTAAAATAGCGCTTTATTGACCTGTGATGGAGTTTTCAATATTCAATATGTTTATACTTGAAGTCATTTATACACCCATAAGTGAGTGCTTCAAATTAAATAATGAATTTTCAACGAAATGGCCAACCTTCTGATTTCGGAAATTTTATGAAAACTTCGAAGGCTACACGTACATGCTGTTTAAGTTTGTGTAAATCATACATTCTAAGTCAAATATGGTTTATATCGATTTCAGCTTCTTTGAATTATTTTTATTTAAGGGAAATGTTATCCGAGCCCGCAAAATTCACTTTTCATAGCTTGAAATAATCTTATGAATTATAAGATTTGATTTACAGAACAAAAGCTACAAAACAAAACTATATAGCCAACGTGACCGTTTCTATAGACATTTTCATAAAAAGGACGGAAAGGAGTACAATTGAATGTTTTTGCAGATTTAATACAATTTTGACTGCATTGTTTTAATTGTTTTTGGGTTTACCATCCCATCTGTTCATAAATGCTTTCAGTCCTTTTAAAACAAACATTTTTAAGCAATGCATCTTCACCGAAACTGGTGATGTTTATAAACCATCCAGAGTAGTCACATTTCAGCGTATTTATTACTTCAAATATTACAAGGGGGATTCTTGATAAATTTAAAAATTGATTTGCATTTTTGCAGCGTTTATGCGGTTTGAAGCACTGGTAATAAATGACAAATTTCATGAAGTACTTTGGAAGATTTTGGTAAGTTTGTCATTCAGTACCAGCATTTAAAACCGCACAAACGCCTAGACATGGCGCTTCGTGGAACTTACCATTTACTATCCGCGTTTAAAACTGCATAAACGCTGAAAAAATGAAAATCAATTCTTATATAAACTTTATTTTCCCGTCGATATAGTACCAACAATAACGTGCCTTGAGATAATAATAATGATAAAAAAATGCAAGAGAGACAGCTATAGTCAGGGTATTTTCAGACAGTGGAATATCCTCTTTCTACTGAGGCACATTGGATGCACGTGATTATCTTCGATTCTTTGGAAAATGAAGTTTATTCGAAATCGGACGCTTTTTTCAAATGATTATAACAATTACTCAATACATTTTACATAATTTGCGGCTTATTTTTCTCGCAAAAATATATAGCCGAGTTTCCAATCAAAACACAAGTACCAAGAATGTGTTGTTACCTTTAGGGCATAGGGTTGTTACCTTTAGTGCAGGTCAAAAATCGTGTTACCTTTAGCGCAGCAGTTGTTACCATTAATGCAGACTTTTTTTGTAACCTTTAGGTCTCACTACACACTTCAATTTTACTGTGTTGTCCAAAGGCAGTAAAGTCCAATTTTCCATTCTGAATCAAGCATTTACAGTCTAAAAGTATTTTTTGGGAAAATACAGTTACTGCTGCTCATAAAAATCCACAAAATCTGGTACATAGCCCACTTTGTTTTTTTTTAATGTGAGTGGTGGCAGGCAAGGTACTCTTTTCGCATCTAAATTCATACGCATTTTGAGCACCCACAAATGTGTCACATTTTACTGTCAGTGTCGTCTAATCGCTGTTCATCCAATCTCACACTATTGTCTCCTCACCTGCAACAAGAAAAGAAAATATCCATGGGCAGTTATTAAAATATCTCAAACCGAAGAACACACCCTACTTTTTATGGTGTAAGAATCATCCTACAGTCACATACAGCTAAGTGTGTAGTGAGACCAACAACTATAGATGACTATCTATTACAAAAAATAATTTATAGATACTTTTGTCATAGATTACATGAGTTTACGGCTCAAAATGCAACATACATCACTTTGCTTAGTGCCATATTCATGGAGCGAAAAAATCAGGAATTTTAATCTGTATCAAGAGTAGAAAATATTCAGTAACTTTTGTATTCTAAGAGATTGTGTTCTTAAATTCTGTAGGATTTGTGTTGGATTTGTATATAATCTAAAAAAAGTGTGATGTTTGTCATTCAGGCAGTGTTTCTTAATTTATTAATTGTTCACCTATGCCCATATATGATATGTTTTTATTTATTTCTTTTTTATTAAATGATGCTTTCTGAAATAGAAGTAGTGGTTCGACTTATTTTCTAGTCAAAAATAGTTTTATTATATTACCTGTCCTACAATGTCATTAAAGGCCATTCAAGTTGATGTCATCACAGGCATGGCTCCAATAAAACAAGCCCTCCCTTCAACTCTCAAATTGGCTACTTCTACCAGCTTCCTGTATAAAAAGATAAAATGGCCTTTACTTAGCACATGATTACAATATTGATAATAATGTCGCTATTACTATTTGAAAACCTAGCTGTTGTACAAAACAAAATGTAGGGAAAAAATCAGAAAATATACCCAACAGTGATTTAAAAGGGGAATAAATACATAAAACCAACAGGGGAGTTGACTAGGAAACACTAAATTACACCACAACTTGCGAAAAACAGAAAAACAACTGAAAACCACCGGCATGCAGATTAGTTTTCAAGAAATTATCACAATACAGATAACGCTATCAAATGTACATGAACAGCGCTTAGCTAAAAAATCTATGATATTATAACAATCGGTAGATTTCATAAAATGTCTGTCAATTCCACGTTATATCGAAACTGTTAATTAATCGCATTGAACCGCATTGTATGCGCTGTATACATAGTTGTTGACTTCATCTCAAATTACAGTCAGTCAGTCAGTCAGTCACAAAACAGTTTCCAAATAAAAATCAGTGATCAACTGCTTGCGACCGACTGCGGTGTTTCTCCAGAAGACACTGTACACCTACTCAAAGCAGTGAAAATTGAATGCAGACCATTCGGATCAGAGCGAAAAAGATAGCAGCATTATACTATACATAATGCAGCACAACACATAACATGCCAAAAATAAATTCAGTACAGATCTGCGAAAAAAATATCAAGGCGACACAGGCAATCTTTACCGTGAATAATGATAGAACCAGAATTTAATGTTTTATTATGACGCGAAATTCACTTGCATTTCAATGAACACATGTAATTCGCGTACATTTTTTTTATTTAAACATATATATTAGCTCAGTTTTATTTCTTAGTTGAAAATAACATTTATAATCAGAATTCAGAACCGAAAACACTTTTAACGCCATTTTTTAATTTACGTTAAAATGGACGATGCAGAATGTAACAGTACATTAAAGTTTTGTCTGAAATTCTTTTCCCTATTTATAAACAGACACACAATATATTGGATGTTTTTTATTTGACATGACGCGAAATTTGTATGAAATGCGCATGAAAAAATATCACGAGAGAACAAATTGCCTGCGTACAAATGGAATACAAGAAATAAGATGAATACGCTAAAAGCTGGAACGCCTCATTCAGCTAACACCAAGCATGAAACAATTTCGTGTCTCGACAAATGTGCAACTGCAAACGACAAATCTTCGCAAAAGACACAGCGGTTCGAAAAAGGTTGTCAAACAACTTCAAAGCAAACAAGGAAGAGCGATTAAGTTAATAAACATATCTGATGAACATTCTCGACAAATAAGACACACCAAACAACGGTTTTGAAATGTGTTGCACTGCATAAGTGGGTGGGGTATGTTTCTAATATTGTCAATAGCTGAAATAAATAATTTGCTATACAAACACATACCTGTTAGAAGTCATATGAAGCTGCTTTCCGTGAACATGTCCCTAGAATAGTGTCGGTACATTGTATCCATTTGAACCCATTCGAGACGAGAAACTAAACTTCCAGAAACAATTTATCGACTCGCAAGCACAAACTTTTTTTGGCAAATACAATCGAATATCCATCTTTCGAGGAATAGTTGATATTGCATGTACATGTTTATGCACTGACATATGCACTGAAAACATTTATATTGCGTTTCATCAGGATGTTTCATCGCCTGGAATCCATATCGACATTACGGGAGTGATTTGGGAGTTCGCTACAAACAACATACACAAAATAATCCATGTTGATGAAAGTATGGTCCATTTTCATGTGCAAAATAACTTAATTATGGCCAAATCCAACTGAAGTTCATTGCATTTCATCATAAAATGTTCAATTCAACTTTTTCACACAGTTGAAAACATGAAACTCAGAAATATTGATCTGTGTCAATGAAAGCTGTACTGAAAGCGTTTAGCTGATTGTTTCTTCAAGGTCTCACTACACACTTCGATTTAACTGTGTTGACCATAGGCAGTAAAGTCCAAAATTCCATTCTGAATGAAGCATTTACAGTCAAAAAGTATTTCTTTTGGAAAATTCAGTTACTGCTGCTCATAAAAATCCACAAAATCTGGTACATAACCCACTTTGGTTTGTTTTTTTAATGTGAGTGGTGGCAGGCAAGGTACTCTTTTCGGCTTTCACTAAACAGTTTGCACCTAAATTCATACGCATTTTGAGCACCCACAAATGTGTCACATTTTGCTGTCAGTGTCGTCTAATCGCTGTTCATCCAATCTCACACTATTGTTTTCTCACCTGCAACAAGAAAAGAAAATATCCATGGGCGATTATCAAAATATCTCAAACCGAAGAACACACCCCTACTTTTTATGGTTTAAGAATCATCCTACACCTACAGTCACATGCAAGGGATCTAAGTGTGTAGTGAGACCTTTAGTGCAGTTGTTACCTTTAGGGTTGCAACACACGTACACCATCCAGGTCTTTTGTTTAAAGGTCAGGGTCATAATCTAATGTTGAACATTTAAAACTAGCTTGCAAATACAGAGGTCGAATGTTGGAATTGCATCTTATCCCGGTCACCGTCACCGTATTTTTCTGTAGTCATTATTTTCCCATCGCTTCTTCAAGTAGGACATTTCGACAGCCAGTCAGTAAGTCAGACTGACAGAGGGACGGACTGGCGGACCAAAGGACAGACAGAAGGACGGACGGACGGACAGACAGACAGGCGAAAGGACGGACGGATGGACAGACAGATATCTACTTTATTGTTAATTGTTATCACATTAAAGTTTACAATTTCCTTAACTTTACGTAAATAGCTTTTAATTGAAATTCATGTGAAAAATGCGTTTTGGCTATATTTTGTCATCTTTTTAGGGTATTTTACGTGAGTGGAAAAAATGCGTTTTCATGCTACATGATAAACAGGTAATAAACGCAAATGTCGCAGGTAATGTGAAAAATGCGTTCGAATTCTGAGAAGAATGCGGCCGCACGAAAATAGCTATTAATTGATATTCATGTGAAAAATGCGTTTTGGCTACATTTGTCATCTTTTAAGGGTATTTTACGTGAGTGGAAAAATGCGTTTTCATGCTACATGATAAACAGATGGTAAACGCAAATGTCGCAGGTAATGTGAAAAATGCGTTCGAATTCTGAGAAGAATGCGGCCGCACGAAAATAGCTATTAGTTGAAATTCATGTGAAAAATGCGTTTTGGCTACATTTGTCATTTTTTTAGGGTATTTTACGTGAGTGTAAAAATGCGTTTCATGCTACATGATAAACAGATGGTAAACGCAAATTTCGCAGGTAATGTGAAAAATGCGTTCGAATTATGAGAAGAATGCGGCCGCACGAAAATAGCTATTAATTGAAATTCGTGTGAAAAACGCGTTTTGGCTACATTTTGTCATCTTTTTAGGGTATTTTACGTGAGTGGAAAAAAATGCGTTTTCATGCTACATGATAAACAGGTAATAAACGCAAATTTTGCAGGTAATGTGAAAAATGCGTTCGAATTCTGAGAAGAATGCGGCCGCACGAAAATAGCTATTAATTGATATTCATGTGAAAAATGCGTTTTGGGTACATTTGTCATCTTTTAAGGGTATTTTACGTGAGTGGAAAAATGCGTTTTCATGCTAAATGATAAACAGATGGTAAACGCAAATGTCGCAGGTAATGTGAAAAATGCGTTCGAATTCTGAGAAGAATGCGGCCGCACGAAAATAGCTATTAATTGAAATTCATGTGAAAAATGCGTTTTGGCTACATTTGTCATCTTTTTAGGCTACTTAACGTGAGTGGAAAAATGCGATTTCATAGTACATGATAAATAGATGGTAAACGCATTTTTCTCAAGTGTGAAAAAAGAGTATGATAATAGACCCTTCGAAACGGCCGAGCACGACACATACGAAATATTGCAGTCTCGGTTTGATTGAGACTGTTCATGTAGAATGCGTTTTGTGAAAAATGAGGTCCAACACAGCACTGATACCCACTTATTTTGCGACGACTATAGGTATGAAACCACTAATTATTTTCCCCATAGACACCAATGTTAAAGTGTCACATATTAATGATTTGATGCAAATTCAACTCAAGTATGGATAATGCAGCAGTGTAATGTTCCTATAGAAAAGTAATTTTCCACTTGAAAAATCATCAGCAAATGTGGGGTCACAAGACATGTAAGAAAGTTCTTGTTTGTTTACTAAACAGGTCAAGGGTACAGCTGTTTTCACTGATTGACTGTTTTCATTGCTCAAATAGAGTCGAAATTTCGAAAATGATAATCAGTGATCCAGTAAAACCTATTAATACGCTTCTTATACATACAACCACAAAATCGAATAGAATTGGACAGTTTTCCCCTAATGCCCATTTCCATCAAAAAAGGAGGGATTACTTTTTATTATAGGAACTACATTCGACTACGCCTCGGAGGTTTACATGTAATTAGTGGTGGTAAACCTAAAACAAATATAAATGTAACTATCTGCGTAATATTATGTAAATATCCACACAGCCTGCAGATAAGGCAGTTTTTTCAAAAGCAATAAAATGACTGCACCTCAATTAAACGCAGTCGCAAAAACAAATCCGTTAACGTTGGCTTCTAGGTACAGAATGCAGTGTTAAGCGCTGATCAGAAAGAATTAGACTAAACCAATCATAATACTTCTGTCCAGTTCAGATAGCTGTCCCCACTGCATACATTATACATAAATATTGTGCTTAATGCATAACTGGTATTTATTATACACATTATTTTAATGACTTGGAGCTACAAACATTTGCCCCGCGTTATCTCCCTGGTGAAGGTATGCTTGATTGGACTCTTAAACTTCCATCGCATCTTCATCTGAGGTTGCTGTCCCAATATAACCTAATATGATGCGTTAACGGTACGTAAAATACCATTTTATTTTATTTAAAACTGATTTAGTGTAGGCAAACCATCAGTAAAATTTGAAGAAAAAAAATACTGAAAAAAAGAATCCCTTGGAAACAACAAACACAATCAAAAGAGAAAAGTAACAAACTGTTTTATTGAAAAGACTTTGAAAGGGGAGACTGTTCATGTCTCTTTCTCTCTAGCACCGGCTTAAGTGGTATTCTAATTTAAAACCACACATATTGGTCTTGATAATCCCGAGCGTCGTCCGTCAGTTTGCATTGGCGTATCTAGAATGTTACGTTAAAGGCGTGGTATCGAGGGCGAAAATAATAACAGCCTAATTCGTATGTCTTTAACGTCTGTGAAAAAGGGTTGCAACGCATTTGTCAAAAGGATGTCCCCGCCATCCATTCTCTCTTCATTTTTTTTCAAATATCAAGGGAGCGGTCTTGAACACCTGGCTTCCATTCAATCCGCTACTGGATTGGAACGACGTAGACCAGGGTCCGTATTCATAAAGTTTCTTAGCAATACCGGGTATCAGAGTCTTGTCTGATCCTTCGAACGTTCAAGATGTAAATGAATATATTCGATAGTACAAGTAGAGTATGCATCCTTCCCATCTCACTGTGGCGCTTTCACGGGGGATTCTAGTGGTCAACAGAAATGAATCACTTTCAAAATCTGTTTAAAGTACATATTTCACATGCAAACTATTTTTCTTATAGGGCACTTTCAATGACAATTCTGCACCATATAAGTAATTTAGAATTTCTTTCCAGAAAAATAGACGAAAAATCTTTATTATGCTAACAAGAGTCATGAGGATAGCATCCATAATTAATTTATGAAACAATTGTGGAAGGCATGGCTAGATGGCATACAATAGTAGATATCATGATTTATATAAATAACAGTCTATTCAGGTACACAGTTATAATAACACATGGCATTATATATTACTAAAAGGTAAAGTTGTGTTATTGTACGACTGTCATTTTAAGAAAATATGCGTTACACGCACTTGTGCCAGGAAGAGACGGAGTGACTGCCATAGATGTTTAACTTATATAATAATAAAATACTCATTATTATTCAATACATAACATATTCAAAACTTACACGCTAAGCATCGTGTATCGTTTCCAAATGCTTTGTATACATAGATTGCTAGATTTCTAATCTCAGTAGCGTTTTCACTGTTTATGTAAAACAATTTGGATGTTCCCAATAATACTTTTTTTGATATATTTAGTACGCAACTCCTAAAAAATGGTTGTAATGTATTGGATCAGCCTGAACTTAAATACCCTGGAGGTTGTATTGCAACATGTAAGTCAGCTCCTTTTTTTAAATGTGTCTGCAGAGATTGCCCGACAGACTATGGAAAATATGAGGGCGTCCACCTACATCCTGAAAGGGATGCTAAAGTTTGATGTTTGTCTTAAATCTTGTCTTGTCGTACCCCTAATGGTTTGTTTTCTTGTTGCTCGGGCTTCCGCCAAGTCACTTGGAACTTGCATTGTGACTTTCTAGGCTTTTTTTTATATTCATATACACATGATCATCTATGTGTTATACTTATAGTGTTTATTAATGCTGCCTTGTTTGTTAGAGAATATAACCTGACGGACATATCTTTATTTACACTGCCTCGTTTTATTTGGATGACAAGTCCCTATCAATTTGCAACGCACTGCATGTTTTGCGGTTGGCCCATTTACAGTCCTCTTTGATAGTGCATGCGATGATCCGACAGATTGTGGACCCAATGGTGACGATAACCTATATCCTTTTTTATTTACACTGCACCGTTTTATTGGGATGACATTAGGGTAAGAGTGAGGTTTGGAGCACCCTAGAACGTGGTTTAAACCACAGGGGCTTTTTTGCCACTGACCGTTCCAATGTGGTTGAACTAATATGATTGGTTGTGTTTTTGATGTCACGTGCCTTGCTTCTTATTTACATTGTAATTGTTGTTTGTTGAAATGCGTGTTTTGGGTTGACTTTGTTCTGTGAAAGCTATATTTCCTGTTCGACGTTTATACCTACTTTTAGTGGTAAGTCACTTTCTAAAACTGACTTAGAATTTAGTTAAAGATGCTAATCCGCCAAATAACAGCAACATAACATTACAAAACTGCTTATCTAAACTCGATCCAGGTCTTCAGGTCATATAATAATGTATATGCGCCGATTAAATGCATATATTTATTCCAGGGCTTCTTACTTATGAGTTGGTATCTCTTAATTCAATGCTTCAGAGATTTATGATTTGTCCTGGCTGGTTAAAGCCATCTATATTGTGTCTATAGAGCTTGCATTGTCGACATATTTTGACAAATATGTGAGTTCCTTAGCCACTTAAAACCTTAAATTTAGGTTTTTCTTGAAATATTTGTTTCAAGAAATCAATTTCATTAAGCAAAAAACAAAAAGTCCCTATCTCGCCACCAACAGGCACATTTTACAACAGATGTACTCCGTTTCTTAACCGACTGATCGAGGTGTATATAATCCTAATTACCTCCCTTTTAATTGAATATCGTTTGAAATTCAAGTAACTGTTATTCAGCGTTAGCATTAAATATTAAATTTCTTTTGCAAACGCATTTGTAGTGGTAATGCTAGTAAAACCTGTTGTCAAAATTTTAGTTGCATATTTTAGAATTGGGAACATCGAAAGCTGCACTAGTTCAAAGTACTTAACAAAATCCTATGTGCCCAGCTGTAGAAGTGTTATAATACTTAAAATCTTTAGAATGTGTTCATGCAATCAGAGCAGACGAGTTACCATCGTTATTTTGCAGTTCAACCGTTTCTCCAATCAAGCGTGAAATACACAAAAATGCGAATATTATTGACATATTCTCAGGCGGGTACTTAGGCATTTTGATTAGTTTATACTGTATGATACTATTCAGGAGGAGGCTGGAGCGCGTGGTCATCGTGGGACTCTTGCGGTGTCACGTGCGGCACAGGTATGACCACAAGACGTCGCACGTGCACTAATCCCGTGCCAGCACAGTTTGGAAGAGAGTGTCAGGGAGACCACACTGAGAATAAACTGTGTAACGGACCACATGCATGTCCATGTATGTTTAACTCAAATAAATATTTTTGATAGTTTGTATTTGGTTATGTGGTAATGATAATTGTTTTTATTATCATAATTATATGAAGTATTATATAGTCAAAGAAGTGTTTATTATTACATCTATGGAAAACACCACAACGCATATATTATGTTTTAACCGCAGATCACTCGAGTCAAATAACCTATTTCTATTGTTATTGTGTACTAACACTGCCAATGGAGAATACTTGCATGATCGCTCACGTACTTTTTAAAAGAAAAACATAAAATAATGAACTCAATATTACAAATATAAATAATCTGAATGTATGTCTTTCGTTTACATGCAGTATCATATATCTGTGATTTGACGAACTATATGTGGCACTGTACAGTGAGTGAACACGAAGAAAACAATTTTCGAGCTATCATTCGTTAGTTCGGTAGTACATTTTTGTTAAATCGTTTTCAAATTCGTTTTCATTTTCAGATGACGGATATTGGACACAGTGGACAGCATGGAACTATAATGGGTATTTGCATTTTTGCAATAGGAGTCGCACATGTATAGAACCAGTATTAGGTGGAGTGACTTGTCCTGGAAGGTCAATTGACACTCGTTATAACGCATATCGGTGCGGTAATTGAAGGCATGTAATAATACATTTTCGCAAACCATACAACTCGACTGTAGTTCTGGTCCTATTTAAAACCCTTAGGGAAATGTCGCTTATCGAAGCCATTACTTGGACAAAATGTTATCAAAACTCAAGTCTTAATAATTGTTGATCGATCGCAACGTTTTGCCCAACGTTTTTTATTGATAAAATCACTTCATATTAAAGTAAATACTTTGTGTCTCTACACCATATTTAAGAAGCAAGAACTGTTTTATAGATGAACGTAAAATTTGAATATATACCTTCCTTTATCATAAATCACTACCAATGTTTCCACGTATGAAACATTATCATATGATTTTCATATGAAAGTTTTTATTTGAAAATCATCAAAAGGAGCAACGAATAAAATAATGAGAAAAAAATGTTCCTCAGCACACAAACGCAGTGGCACCGTAATTCAGCGTTTTACTATCGTTACCCTGATCTGATTTAAAAAAAAAAGTAATTTAAGAACTCTTCTGCGACAAGGACTATCACATGTGACGTGATTTTTGTAAGATCCCTTGTCATGATCACTTTCATTCAATCTTTATTAACATGTTAAAACGTTTATCAAAAGAGGTTATGATCCTATAATTTTGCAACGCACCTCATTTTTAGTGGTTGACCCATATACAGTTTGCCACCAGGTTTTCCTCTTTGATAGTGCGATGACCGGACAGATTGTGGACCTAGGATGACTTCATTCCTTCAAGTATTCACAAAAAGTGTCATGCTGATTGGGCCAATATTTAAAACAAATCATGAAGCGAATCTCATGGGTCGGGCGGAATTGCTTGGCTCATTGAACAAATAGGGAAAACGCTCATTTTACAAGAGTTGACACCAGATGAAAAGTAACTGTGAAGCCAATGATATGCATTCCTGTCAAACATATTTTGCCAGTTAGACATCCAGACTGGGGTTGTTTTGGGTATTTTTGCTGCTATTCTGCCAAATAAAAGCACATGTTTGTGTTGACCTCTGCATGACCTTTGTGGCAAGGATACAGTTCACTAGAAAAGTGGTCCAGATGAATGCATTTCAACTTTTTTCATCGGAAAAAAATCCATGCCACAGCAATGAATTGCCTTTGTATGCTATGTTCCGTGTTGGGATTTTTTTAAGCACTACTTTCGAGGGACACGACCCCGGAAGCAAACCAATCCGACAATGCCAATGTATGCCATATTGGTGTAACAGATACTTAAATACCACACCTCCCCGCTAACTCCCACTCTCAATTAAACAACTCGTGCTACCTATATCCCAGCTCATTCGATTTGCTAGAGCGTGTAATGATGTTATAGACTTCAATGATCGAAATCAAGTTATTACAAGTAAACTTCTTCAGCAGGGTTTTCGTTATCACAAACTACATAGATCTTTCTCTAAATTCTACCGCCGCAACGAGGGCCTGCTGGAAAAGTACAACACCAACCTTAAAACACTTCTGCGACTAGGCATATCACAACCCTCATTTTATGGAGATGTGGTCTATAAACTTCGTAAGTTAAAGGGGTCTGACGGGTTTCCTGACCGCTTTACAAATTTAATCAGGAAGTTCGTCAGAAAAGGATATAACCCTTTGGTTTTACAGCGCACTGCATGTTTAGTGATTGACCCCTCTACAGTCAGTCATTACGCTTCACTTTTCACTTGTGCGATGACTGGACTACCTCTTGGGACTCTATGATTGTACCTACTGAAACCCCAACTAAGGGAGGTGGGTGCATGAGCTTTCGTCCCTCGGGTTTTCTGGTCGTACCCTAGATTGGTTTTCTCTTTAGCTGCAACTACTATGGTTGTTCAGTACGATTCTGGATACATCCTGAGATGTTTATTATTTTGTATGTGTATCTTAAGTTAGTTTCTCTGGATGTGCACTTTATTGTTAGAGAATTCCTTTTGATGGGATGTAGTTTTGTTTACACTGCCGTGTCTATTTGGGCGCTGAAGACAGGATAATAGCGAGGATTGTGCGCATATAAAATCGATTCAAGCTTACCAGTAGGCCTAATTGCCTACTGACCGTTCCAAGTCGGTAACTCTGTCTTCACCACCCTTTCTGTTGTTTTTTGTCTCTTTCACTGTAGTTTCTAGTCCTTGTTTGCAGTACAGTGCGGACCTACGATGCCATTGCGTTCGGACGCTGTGGTTTCTATAGGACACTATATATCATTTTGGTTAAGAAGGCGCAGTCATCAATTTCCCGCGTCATTGTCTTAGTTTTTAGTTTAGGGAAGAAATGACTATAAACAATAACTTAAAAAACACTTGGAGGTTCATATATTGCACACTATGCGATTTTATTAGGATAAATTGATTAGTATTAAATGTATGCTCGAAACTGCATCGTCAATTTTGCTTCCATGGACACACATTAAACACCAATAAAAAATTACTCTTATTTCAACGGAAATCCCAAAATACGTATAAAAGTCGCAAGTTGTAATATTTATACCAAAAATGCATCAAAAGACCTCTAGCGTAATATATGTATCAAGCGTAATGAATATTACTTGAACGGTCTTGGAGTTATGCTGTGGAATCTTGTTACAATGGAAACATCTAAATTGGAGAGATTATCAAGTTCTATATATCAAATGGCACCTCATGTGTCCAGTCTGATTGGAATAAAAATTAAAGCTCAATATTATAACCACTTTCATTCGTTTTATACATTAATGATATTGTTTTATCACATAACATGGCGTCTGGGAGTGCAGTAAAGCCATGACTTATTTCTCGTAATACACTAGTGTATTACAGATGCAAATGAGGACCGAATAATGGTGTTTGTTTACGTTAAAACTGTTAATACCAATTATTTTCATGGTATACCATACGGTACGTTCAGACGCCTTATTTATCATTATTTGAAATCTTACTTCATAAAATGAACGTTAGTAACGTTAAATTTGGTTTAGAGTATCGCATTATGTGTAAGGCGAACGCATTTACGCATTTAAAACCGCGTAACGTAGCGACGTCGTGTAAACAACAAAACGACGTCATGATTTGCCTTACAAATAAGGAAAATTGACAACATTAAAGTGAAACTATCACGTCGTAGGTGGGTTATGTGATAAACAGAATCTTACATTCGTGACTGTGTGTTATTGACTTAAATAAACTCGTTGGATAAAAAGATAGGATACTCGGCAAGAGCCTCGTTGAAAAGATAGGATACTCGGCAAGAGCCTAGTATCCTATCATTTTATCCAACTCGTTTATTAAAATCAATAATACACAGTCACTCATGTAAGATCCTCTATATAGAAATCAATTAAAATATCTTTTTGCATACAATACAGGTTTATTTATAGTTAGAGATATTTCAGTCTTTGCTGCAAATACACATAATTCCGATATATTGCAAACATCAAACTGGGCAGATAGATGGCTTGTCAAATTTAATCTAGCCAAAACCAAACATCTTCTTATTTCATGTAAAGTCAATTTCATCAACCACCCAACTCTATTTATGAATGACCAAAGGACTATTGGTTGGCCATCTATATAAAATAAGATAAAAAAAATGGACGGGGTATGGTAGAGTAAAAGTTCTAACCAAATGCATATTTAAGGCATGAGCAATGTCAGCCATATAATACATGACAGTTATTCAACACTATTGATGTGAACATAATATCAGAAAGGGTACTTATATGGCAGAAAGTGTGCCCTTTATATCCGCAAAGGTGTTTTATTCTATGTAAAATAAATTGGTCCATAGAATAGTCAATTTATCCATTCCTTCGAAAAACTCACAAAACCGTTATATTTATAAAATTCCAAAACACTATCACTTCAGAGCACTTTTTCTTTAAGTGTAATAAGTACACTGATATTAAAAATGTACTGTTGAATTCATTACCCCGTCCGTCTACTACCAAATATTACATTGAAAACACTTCTCTTTTGAGATTAAAAAGTTGTCACAAAATAATCTAAGGTAGAGCGTATTGGTCGTACACAGCTCTTGTAAGCACTTGGCGATATCTGTCAATCACATGCTAATCCATTGTTCAGTTGAAACAAATTCACCAGTTGCATGATATATTCATGTACCTCGGAAAAGCGAGCAATGTTATAGCGCCGGTAGAGGGAGTACGGCAGGACCGTTCAATAAGTTTATATGTACGTTAATACATGTACAAGTATAGGTATTTTACAATCTGTCTCTCTAAAGGGAAAAATTGTTAAAGGGTCCTTTCGTGTAGATATATAAATTGCGTCTGAATTGCGTCTGTTGCCACGTGTGTCACGGAATGAGCATGGGAAGTGAGGGTTTGAGCGGAACGTTGGGTTATAAAGTGCATTGTTTTCCAGTCGTGAGCGGGAATGTTGAAAGTTTCTTTGTTTGGAGCAGTCGTCTGAAAGGGTGAAATTCACAGGCAATATGTGGTCAGTATAACTATTTTATTGTACATTTGTATTCAATGGGCGTCGCCCTTTTGTTTCGTGATGTTGCTACATCCGGTTAGCTTTTTTATGTTTCTCAAACATTAACTTGATACAACTAGCATAGGATTCTGGATTTAACTTTATTAGATATAATTACTGTAGTCGATCATTAATTGATTGTAATACCATATTAAATTGATAACGTTGTATATTAAGTGCATTAGATAACGGTGAGATGAGATACATGTTTGTATGCCGAGAGGTATAACTCATTAATTGTAATATAAGATTAAATTGATAACGTTGTATATTAGGTGCATTAGTTAACGGTGACATGATAGACTTTTTTATCATGCAGATGTGCACTTTTCTGGCCAATAAAGGGGTGACCTATTAAATTTTGCTTTATTTCCCACCCTAGAGCTTTATTAGGCAGGGCTACTTCAGGTCACATGAGATCAACACTGCCGGGACTACTTTTGACATAGTACCCGTGACCTGCATTTTGAATTACACTTCAGTGCTATTTTTAGAAGTACACGTTTGTTTACATTCTCCTGTGATAAAAATAATTGTTAGATAGTTGAAAATAAACAAATACATGCAGATAAATTTACTTCCTTTCTTTATTACCTCCCAAACAAGTTAATAATAAAAACGCACACATTTGATGTAGACTTTATATGCAAATATGTCCGTCTGCTCGTCCTACTGAAAAGGTCATGGTCACAGTTTAGAGTTCATTAAAGCAGCACTGACACTGTATTTAAGATGTCTGATGATATTAATCCATCTGATTTCAAGCTGATCTGGGAGGGAATGTTCTCAACTGATGAAGATGTTGAAGAAATTGAGGTTGATCAGGCCTTTTTACAGCAGTTTGGCTTGAATATTGGTAATTATGAAACTGTTGTGCCTGAGGCTGTTGCGGTTGAACAGATGCCCCACCATGAAAACCCTACCACGGTTGAGGTGGTTGAACAGTTGCCCCACCATGAAAACACTGCCACAGTTGAGGTGGTTGAACAGTTGCCCCACCATAAAAACACTGCCACGGTTGAGGTTAAAATTGAAAACCCGATGGTTGAAATGAATGATCCATCCGGCTCAGGTACATCAGGTACACAAGACAATTGTGAAATGGGTCCTGGAATAAGAAAAAATGAATTTGTGTCAATGTCAACTGCAGAGATTCACCAGTTCATTGATGATCAAGAGAACAAAAACACAGTTAAAAAAACTCTAACCGACATAAGAAAATTTGACCGTTTTTTGAAAAGAAGAGGTGAAATGCGAGAAATATTCCAAATTGAACATGAGCAATTGGATGAATACATGGCAAACTTTATTTTATCCGTAAGAAAAGAAAATGGTGAAGAATACGAACCGAGTATTTTGAGAGGAATGGTTTCAAGTGTTGATCGCAAACTAAAGCGTCACCGATATCCTCATACCATTATGCAGTCCGATGGACCAGCTTTCTCGCTGACCCGAAATGCCCTGAAAGCAAAACAAAAATCTTTAAAGAAGATGGGAAAAGGAAATAAACCAAAACAGGCACAACCGCTAACAGATGAGGAAATAGATATTATGTATGACAGAGAAATCCTAGGGGGAAGCAGTCCAGTGGCACTTCTCAACACTGTCTGGCTCAATAACTGTATCCAGTTTGGAGTAAGAGGAACTAAGGAACAGTACGATCTGAGGTTAGTTTTAATAAAGCGATATTGGCTTCCGAATCAAACAAAACGAGTCTGTGACTTTATGCGTAAAAAAGGTTTGACAATCTCTTAAGAGGATGATTAAAAATTTTACTTTCATAATGTTATATTGAGAATATTATGTCAGTGCCTTTTACTTTCAAGTTTATTAGGCGAGGCTTAGAAAACGAAGAGCCGAGCCATTCTTCGTTTTCATGCCGAGCCTAATAAACTTGATAGTAAAAGGCACTGACATAATATTCTATTTATCATGTAGATTATGCACATTTTCTGCATGAATTACTATTATTACAGATTTCTCAGAATGTTACGCTTATCGCTGTAACTCACGTTACGCTTATCACTAAACGCCGAGGGATTCCGCATTGATTTGCTTTATTGGTCAGTGCCTAATAAAGCAAAATTTATTAGGTCACCCTAATAAATTTATCATTAGGCAGAAAAGTGCATATCTTCATGATAAAAATTAAAATGCATACTGTGTTTATAAAAATCACATTTAATATATTTATTTGCACTTTGAAAAACTGAATACAATAAAAAATTCAACGTTAGAGGCTAAACATTTGAATTTATATGAATTATGAAAATGCTTATAAATCTGTATAATATGAATAACACGCACATAATGAAAGGGGTATTTTTTTGTACATTTACAGATGGGGAGACATTACCCTGAAAACCGCATCCGACGGGGTCACAGAATACCTTGAATTGAACGAGCGACAGACAAAAACAAGAACTGGGGAAAATTTATGTGACGTTCGCAAAGTAACACCCAAAATGTTTGCCAACAGTACAAGAAAGGATCCCATAACATTTTATAAACAGTACGCAAGCAAAAGACCAACTGAAATGAACGATCCAATGGCACCATTTTATATTGCCCCGCGAACAACTCCAGTGAAAACTGAAGAAGATCAGTGGTTTATAAGTCAAAGGGTTGGGTCAAAAAAACTTGGGGGATTATTAAAAAAGATGGCATTGAACGCCAAATTAAATCCAGACAAAAACATAAGTAACCATTCCGCTCGCAAGCACTTAATTCAGAAGTTAAGGGATTCAAATGTTGCACCGACAGATATTATGCAGATAAGCGGCCACAAGAACGTCCAGTCGATTCTTAATTACAGTAGTATGTCTGAGGAAAGACAACGACAATGTTCAGAAATTTTGTCAACTTCCACTAACAACTTGCCCTATTCAGCTACACTTACCAGGTCAAATCCCATTCCTGCGCCCGCGCAGATATTGGCTCCCGTGGATGCAAATTCTGTCCGGTCTGTCCTGCAAGGCTCTATGCCCATGGCAGTTGAAATGGCCTCTTTCAATGGTTCCTCTTTCAATAGTCTCTGTGGGATAAATTACCCCACCCACAACAGTTCCATTACGGTATCAGAGAATATTCAACAGGTCTCACAAAGTCAATCCATGTTTTTTGGAGCAACACTCCATGTAAACACACTTAATGTGTATTGTAATCAGCCCATGTGAGTTTATTTCGGCTTGCCACTGGAATATTTTCCACATTACTGGAATAATTTCCACAAAATTTCACGATCAGCTGTTTGCCTCGTCCTCGATCGTCGTGACTGTGTTTATTTTCAACGTTTGTCAAGTTCAAGTGAACAGATTGTTTGTCTATTATCTTGGAAACAGATGTGTTAATTAATAAAACATTTAACAATAATAGCTTTATGATATTTTCTTCACATTTACATGTAATTATTTTTTTCATCAGAGCGAATCAGGTAGGGAGAATTAGTGGGTACTTCGGTTCTCACTAATCTGAGTATTCATACACATAACGGAATACTGAATGAGGCCCGAACAGGTGGGGAAAAATACAAGAAGAAACGTAAGAATTCCATATTTTTTGTATTGTTTATGTGTAAATCTGCATGATAAATAGAATATTATGTCAGTGCCATTTACTATCAGAGCCTTGCCATTCTTCGTTTTCTAAGCCTCGCCTAATAAACTTGATAGTAAAAGGCACTGACATAATATTCTATATATATAGGCCGATGCGTATACGTGGTATTGTTTACATTGATACACATCATAATTAGAGAGTGGCTCACATATATTTACTAGATAATGATTTGTTTGTGTACTGATAATTGTATAAGATTGTTGTGTTAATGAACCGACATCTAAAAGTATGTATTATTACAGCCTAAGCCTCCCGGAGTGGAGCTAAGCCCTACAGTGTGTAGGCCCTCTAGGTGGTTCAACGGGAATCAACGCATAACGAGCGGCGGAGACGGTCCCCGTACCTGGACAAGTTCTCATAGTAGCAACAACCCCCGGGACACGTGGTGGGCCCGTCATCAGACCTCACTGGAGGAACTTTATCCCAAACAACCTCGGTGGAGGTTATTCATCGCATCATCATATGCATCAACCCTTATAGAAGCTTTTGATGACAATCACCGATCATTGGAGTGGCGCATCATATTCCTGAGCTCTCGCGCATCATTCTTTGTAACGTTCGTGATCATCAACATTGTTGTAACTCAACAACACTTTAGTGTCATATATAGTCAGTCAGTCGGCACATTCAGTATTTGTGATTATACTACGAACGTCTTAAACGTTCATGAGAACAGTCTTTTTCATATTTCATCTGTGTATTCGCTTGTTTTTCTTGATACTTGTATATATATTTAACATATTTTAAAAGTTGCATTAAACTTATGTAAATGCAGTCACCGAAATTGATTCTTTCCTGAGTTAGTCCCAACCACTAGGGTCATCTTGCGACATCATACGTACGATACAAACATGTTTATCTTCGACGTGGTGCACAATGATATTACAATCTCAGATCGTTTCAGCTAGTCGATCAGTTCAATATTTTGTTGAATTCTCAAAACAAATTCAACCTTGTTCTCCTGTGTCCCAAACTCTCCATTTTTATTAACAATTACGATGCCTAAATAATTATTAATAATAATTAAATTGTATTCGCAAATTCTTGGCATCAGTGAGAGTCTCTAATAGATGGAGAATAACTGTAGCTCAATAAATTATTTATTTGACTGATGTTTTCCCTTTCTTTGTGCAAATATGAGAACGGACACCATTTCCAAAGTTAGTGTTTACCCTACTTTTCAAACCAATCACATGGCTCAGAATTAGACATACTGGCTACATTTACTCATGAAGAATTTACTAGTAGTACATAAATTGAGCTGTCTGGCGCAGTGTTCCACCCCCATGAACAAATGGCAAAGTTGCGTGTTGCGGCATGCAAGGCAAGTTAAAATCACCAGGAAAACCTAATCGAAACAACTTCGCTGTGCAATCAAGCCCCACCAACAAATTTTAAAATCGTTTTGGAAACCCCTTCTGGGAAACTTCCCTAGACACCACAATTTATTTACTACTCGTAGAGTAATTAATACTATGTGTTACTTTATTTTAACTATTTTCAAATCTGGCTGTTCTACAATTATCTAAACAGGAGGATGTTTCCAGCCAAGTGGTAATTGTAAGAGGCTACTTTATTCCAATCTGTAAACAAAATTAGCAAACCAAGATTTTTCCAAACCCTGGTGAAATGAATGTCGAAAACGCTTTCTGATACAGCAAATCATAAGACGGATGTGGATAATAAACCTCAAAGACTGTTATTCATGCTCCAAGCCCGAAGGGTAACTTTCCATCATGATTACAAAACCAGGTCAAATATCTTTGGAGCGTCACAGAACTTATCAGCCCCATTCAAAATATTCTAAAGCGAACAAACAAAGTCAGAAGGAGCAGGGCAATCATCCTCATCGTGGCTAACCAGATTTATTCCCCAGTTATCCAAGTAGGAGGATGCTTATTTATCTTGGCCATTGTCTAATATGTACCTTTTATCATCATATGCAGACAAACTTTTTTTATTTTTTTCATAGCTGTTTAGCTTGTGTTTATTATATCTGATAACTTTCATAGAATGGTGAGCTTCCGTTGCTGTGAATAAAATGTTAATGTAGTTCTTTTTTTGACAACATGTTTTTTGACATTTTTGCATTTTTTGTTTCAGTATTATTAGCCAAAATATAAGAGTATGATTTGCTTCTCAATCCAACAAACTCTGCGATTATTGCGCCACAAGCTTCGTCTTTCATATTATCAATAACCTTTTTGTTATCAAAATAAATTTACTTTTCGGATCTTAATCACTGTTGTCAACAAGTTCCCTGTCTTTGTAAAGATCAGCATACACATATTCTGTCGTGATTTCATAACACTGTGAATCAGTGTCAGTAAACAATAACATTGTTTTTTATTGTATTTGGGTTTCTTTAGTATAATTTTAGTGGAAATTATACATTAAGTATGTTTACAAGTCCAGAATACACATGCCAACATAAAAAGGACGATTTAAGACCAGTCTTTCTTTCATCCTATTGATGGCAAATACGTTTTTACTGAACATTTTGCAAGAAATAAATGATGGTCTTGCTGCGTATTTCAAAAGGACTTCCTCGTCATGCGTTAGCTTAACATTAATTCTTTTTCTCAAGTTTTCATGGTTTTATCAAAAACTAAATTATTCATCAGCTTGAAGAAATAGTTTTCGAAAGCATTTTTACCAACTGTTCTTTTTGTAGTATTGAAGACAGATAAAAATATCGGACAGGGAAAGCAGCATTCAAGGACGACAGTCAACCACAAAACACAAACACGCAAACAGACAAACGCGAAGGCAAAAGTAATAAAAAATGCAAGAGACATCACAAACACAAAAGGGTTGACAATAGGGCTACCGCCTTGGAACGGACAGTGGCCACTGGGGTTTAAACCGGTTTTATGGTGCACCACACCTCACACTTACCCGACTGTCATCCCATTAAAACAGGACAGTGTAAATAAATAAATCCCCGCCAGTCTATGTACACTTTTAACCATCGTCAAACTGGAGTATCCTGTGTATTTGTTAACCTTTAGTCCCAACTTTGCATACAGTTTTAAATTTCTGTAGTTTGTAACATATTTTTTTATCCTTCAATGTTGTGACAAGTTTCTTTACTTTGCTTGGCCCCAAATTAAACTTCTTCAAGTTTTTACAATAGTCTGATAACCACTCGTCTTTTATTTCCAAAGGTTCCGGAGGGAGAGCGTAGTCATTATGCAAGTCCTACAACTATTCATGATATTCGAGATCACACTCAACAATATAATTTGACCCTTTCTCAATTTTTTCAAAAAAGTATGAAAGGAGAAATTCGGAAATCGCCGAACGATAAGTACAAACAATATTGCAGTCTCGGTTTGATTGAGACCGTTCATGAACGGTAGTGAAAAGTGCGTGCTACCGTTCACGCCATTCACCGTTCAACCCATTTGAAATTACCAGTTGGTAATGGTTGTCACACCCATAACGTTATTAGCGTCAAGATACATTATATATTTGCTTTCTTTACTGCTGTCGTAGTTTTCCATATATTTATTGTTAACTTTTGAATACCTGGTTGCAATGTAACTCACACCGCCCCTTAGTCCTTTTTCTATGAACAGGTACTGCTCAATATCGGTAATTAAATCAAGTTTAAGTGCAGTCATTTTAAGACGTGCATCACAAGTCAGTCCAGGACTGCTGAAGTAATGGAAAGGATCTAAGTTGTAATACTGAAAACACATTTTTCTGAAATTTTCAAAAACATCATCCAGCAGCAAAACATCAGTTTTCAAATACAGATCATGATATTCTCCCATGTTTTTAATCTTAAATGTCTTCCATATTTTACTAGCATGTTCATAATCCGAGACGTGCTGGTCATTTAATTGGGATTAAAAGCTATCTGTTTGGGGTAGTTGTTTTTCTTTAAAACGTTCAAAGCTATTCATATAATCATAAGGGTAAACACTTTTTCTTTTATCAGCTCCAACTTATTACCAGAGTATAGTCGGTAACCCTGTCTTCACCACCCTTTCTGTTGTTTTTTGTCTCTTTCATTGTAGTTTCAAGTCCTTGTTTGCAGTACAGTGCGGACCTACGATGCCACCTACGTTCGGACGCTGTGGTTTCTATAGGACCCTATATATCATTTTCTTGTGAAGTAGATGGAATGTTTTTTACTAAGTTATCGAGTGATTGGGACATAAACTGGAAACAAACTATCGATAAACACTAAATGTTGTCCTAACATGAAATAAATACTGATAAAGGTGATCCTTCGGGAGCAACGTCTTTCCATGTTATTTGGTATGACATTTATTGTTGTTTCAAAGGTTGGCTCAAAAATAGTTAGTGAATCTGTGAAAACAGTAGGCAAGAAAGCATTAGCAACTGCTAGAAAAAAAATCTTGGAAAGTGGTTCTAAAAAATTTAGAGTTGAAATAGAAAAAATGCCTGCTGATAATTAGTTTCAGCAATAAAACCCAAACCAAAAGGTGATACAATTTTAAAAGAACTGACAAAGGCTGATAACAAAAAAGAAACTGTGACAAAAGGTGCAGGTGATAATAAAATTGAAGAAGATGTAAATACAACAATTAATAGATTACTTTCTAGAAGAGGAAAATTCATAATATATTAGATTACTTTCCAAAAGGGGAAATAATTATTCGCTAAGTATTAAATAATTAATTAAAAAATAATCTAACTGATAGTATATAGATGTTTTTAAGTGAAAAATATAATACCCGATATGAACATGTACCTATTCATTTAGATACTCCTATAACAAGACATGAAAATAATACTAGACAAAAGAAAAGTGGTTACCAATTTACAATGACTGATATTTTGAAATACGTTTTCAAGTAAAGAAGCTTGCTGATGTGGCAGCTTTTTTAGACGCCGACAGAATTGCTTTAATTAACGACGCAGCTTCATTGATTGATCAAACGCAAGTAAAAGAAAATGGATTCTAGCAGAATCTCGAGATGATCAAGATGGGTTATAATCTAAGGTTCAAACTTCGTCATGCATTAATCATAACTAATCAATAGTTCTATAATTCCATTAAACAAATATTCATTCTTTGAAGGTTTGGAAACAAACATGCTGCCTCCTGGTCAAATTCAGATTAGCTTACAACTGACAGCTGATAATGTGCTAATTTTCAAATCAAGTGGTGATGATGGTCTAGTAGTTATTAATAAATTAGTTGTGTGGATACCTAGAATGATATTTAACTCAGATGACTTAGCTTATGTAATGTCAAATCATATGACATCAACGAAGTGGACTTATCAAAGTAATTTAAGAACTCTTCTGCGACAAGGACTATCACAACCTGACTTCTATGGTGAAGTAATTTACAAACTTCGTAAGATTCTTGGTCATGATCACTTTCTTACTATCTTTGTTAAACTTGTTTATCAAAAAAGGTTATGACCCTATCATTTTGCAACGCACTGCAGGCTAGGTGGTGGACCCATTTACAGTGGACCTCTTTATTTGTGCGATGACCGGACAAGCTGTGGACCCTATGATGACGTCTACCTAAAGCCCAAAAGGACGGTGACGTTTGATGTTTGTCTGCAGTCTTGTCGTGTCGTGCCCTCAATGGTGTATTATCTTGTTGCTCTGGCTTCTGGCTTCTGCCAAGTCAATGAGTACCTTCTTTGTGGCTTTCTGGGCTATTGTTTTTTTTGTATTTATATATGCACCAGCATCTTTCTGTTTTACATATATTGCCTATTAATGCTGCCTTGTTGGTTAGAGAATAGTTCATGGCGGGGATTTCTGTATTTACACTGTCCCGTTTTATTGGTTTGACAGTAGGGTAAGAGTGAGGTTTGGTGCACCCTAGAACCTGGTTTAAACCCCCAACGGCTTTTTTGTCACTGACCGTTCCAAGGCGGTAGCCCTATTGTCAACCCGTTTGTGTTTGTGATGTCTTAATTGGCCTTTTATTCATCTTTAAATATGTTCTTTGTTTGTGTTTGTGGTTGGCTGTCGTCCTAGAATGGTGCTTTTTATGTCTATATTATCTTCGAGGAATGATACAAGAAAGTGTAAGTTCCCAACTAACAGAATCAGTTTTTAGAATAACTGCTGGCGTTAAAAATCCCAAACATGTTTTTGTGTATATGCAAAGATCAGACAATAGTTCTTCTCAAAGACAAAATCCTCATCTCTTAGATACTTTTCATATACATGCTGACAATACTAATTGTTATTTACAAACAACTAGGTTGGAAGTTGGAAATGGAGTTTATTATCCAGAAACTGAATACAACCATGATAATATTATAAGAATATTCAAAAATGTTATTAATTTTTCTTACAAACAAAATGATAAAAACACTGGAAATTTGCTAAACGCGGCTATTCGGAATGATATATTTCGATTTAGGTTACAAGGGTGATGAAGTCAGTATTGATCCAAAACAACTAACTTTAAGATACGATCTAAATATACCCCCAGGAGATCCTAACTAAAACAATATTATCAACAGTCGTTAAATTTGCTCCAAATGTATTAGCACCACTAGCAACAGGAGCAGTTAGTGGTCTGGCAAGTAAAATTAATAAACATACACTACTTGAATCGGATGCACTAGCACCATTACAAAGAAAAAGATAACACAGACTAAAGGTTGTTGCCATATTAAACTGACAAGGCAACAAAAAAACGGAGAATTTATTGGACTACCCGCGTCATTAGAAATTCCTTTAATTGGATCTCTTATTAGTGGTTTGACAAGTAAAGGTTTGCAAGTAGGTAGAAATGGAAAAGGATTAAGAGTTGATCGTGGAAATGGTTTACAAGTAGACTCAAAAGTTAGACCATATAGAAGTATCCCACTCGTAAAAAAAACGTTATTTTTCAAAAACGAGCCTCTAACTTAGACATAATGAAATGAGTTAAGCAGTTAGGTATACAAAACTTCAGGGGAGTGTTCAGCAAAAACAAATTACCAACAAAACAAAACAGACGATAATGTGGTATTATTAATCTTGATGATTTTGCCGAACCTGGTACACACTGGACTTGTTACCGTAATGAGTATTAGTTTGATCCGTTTAGCGTGAGTCCTCCAAAAGAAGTTGTAACGTTCATACCCAATATAAAATATAACACCATCCAGTATCAAGATAAGCAAAGTATCCTATGCGAGTATTTTTGCTTGTTCTTTATTAAAAAGTTACAAGAAGGAAATAGTGAGTACGATATTCTTTACAAAATAAAAAAACATTACAAACCAATAGAAAATGAAAACATTATAAAAATCATATTTTATCTGATCATATTTATGTATAAATTACTGCGTTAAAGAAAATATGATTACGGAAAATGTCGATCCTCAGTATATTATAGCATAAAATGGTAGAAGAATGTTAAAAGCAACATGCGCTTCTTGCGGTATTACTAAAACAAAACTTGTTAAAACACAAGGCGGAAGTATTGAATATTCATAAAGCATTACCTCCTCTGTTGCCTAGAAAGGGGTTAACAATTCCTGGTTATAAATATTGAGGCCCGGGCAACCCACTTAATAGTGGAGAACCAGCAAATGAGTTAGATGTTATTTGTAAAGAGCAAGATTATTGTTATGATAAAAACCCTAGTAATAAATCAATGTGCGATAAAAACATGCTGAGTGGTTTTAAAACGAGCAAATCAAAATCACGTGGAGAGAAAATTGCTAAAACTTTGATTGTTAAACCTCTAATTGGTACAGAATATAAACTAGGACTTTGTAGCACCAAAAACCAAGAAAACAAGAAAAGGTGTTTAGATGGACGGACAGCTTGGTCGACGAGCTGCATAAACGCATGCGTAGAAAGTTCACTCAATCCCGCGTGAAATTGATAAAATATGGTCCGGATATAATAAAACTGTAAAATACCTGCTCACTGTTCTTGATAAACTGAAAAATAACGATTTTAAATCGTCTTCTCTGATTGCATGAACACATTTTAAAGCTTTGAAGTCGGTGTGTTTTCTGAATTAAATTATAACACTTATACAACTGGCTACTTGGGCTCTTGTTAAATACTTTAAATTATTGCAGCTTTCGATGTTCCTTATTTTAAAACATGCCAAATAAAATTATTTTGACATCATGTTTTAATAGCATTACGTACTATCCCGGTGTTATGGGTTTTCGAAGTTTCGTAAAAATTAATCTAATTGCAGAGCTTGTTTGGCTGTGTCGCTACATTCCCGTTAAACTAAATTTAATAGACTTGCAAGACATCTCATCGCACATTTAATTCCTAACAGGATCACACCAGCCCTGATAAACTGTATCAATATCTGACTGAGTACGCAGACCGCCTTCCAGGTCAGCAATAACACAATTGACACAATATAAGATATCGCTACTCAAAAAATCATTAGGAATCAAATTCAAGTCAAATTTATCAAAACTGTGACTGTCTTTTGATTCCGTAGAAGTTAAGCTATGTTCGTTATTTTCATTACAAAGTATATTCCAGGTAAGAACGGAATGGTCTGGAATACGTGATGTACATGACCAGAACCATTTTTAATTGTGTCTATAGAGTCCAGATTTTCAAAATAATTATGCAAGTTAGGTATATAACTCGTCGTCAGTAGGTTCAGAAACGATAGACAACTGTTGAAAACGTTGCCTGTTGATAGCGGGAAAGAGACTTTAGACGAATTGTATCCTAAATCAGTTTTAAATGCAACCCTTGTAATGCAGTAAAATATAGAAATATAGGCATAATACTATATACTGGTTGAAATGAAGAAAATGTATTTTGTAAACATTATTAAGTGTGTACATGTCTGGAAAAAAACTTCTGGTTATGCAGACAGTCATCATTGAGTTTAATTTATGTTATTAAAGGTATGAAACCACCAATAGTTTTCCCCATAGACACCAATGTTAAAATGTCACATATTAATGATTTGCTGCAACTTCAAACTCAAAACTCAAGTTTGTATAATGCAACAGTGTAATTTTCATATAGAAAACTATTTTATACCTCGGAGGTTTACATGATATTGATGGTGGTAAACCTATAAGAGAAGAAAACATGTTCAGATGTTTCTTAAATGATGTGTTTGTGTTGCCATTTTCATAACATGCTTAAACGTACCTACTTCGTGTAAATAGAATGATTATTTGCCGAAATATGTTCATGTGAATTGGTGGCACCATACCTGATAATACTAGCGAATATGAGCTCAATAATGTCAAAAATAACACTAAAATTAATACAAGCTGAACGCTACCATGTCGAATTTGAAGGATAAGAAATAATATTTTACCTTTTACACAAATCTTCGTTGTTTAACAGTATCCTATTTTAGTGGGGTAAGGGAAAGATTTAGTGGTTTCATGCCTACCGAACCTGTTTCCATGCAGATTCATGCCTGCAAAATCTCCGGATTTTTCGTCGCTCTCCGGATCTCCGGATTTATGTGTAAAATCTCCGGATTTTGATCAAAGCAAAATGTTCATGATTTAACAGCTATATTTTCATGATTTATCACTTATTTCCCGAATTGGTCAAAAATCCCTAGTCAGGGGATTATTTACAAGTGCCAGATCAACAGGGGTCATCCGTGTCAACGGGGGTCATCCGTGTAATGCACTGACTGAACACCTAAGGGCATAATTAGTTCCTGCAGTGACAGAACGACATGTGCAATAACAGCAATATATCTGTGACTTCTTTAATTGGTCAAGCTAACTGATATCGCAAGTGTGAGAAACTAGTAACTCCTTGTGTGTGGCAACACTATGACAACTGCTGCTGTTTACGATGGTTATACTTTGTATAAGAGTGATGAAGACTTTGTATTTGCATTAAGAATCATCTGTTTAGAAAAGTAAGTGAACTTTCATTAAAAAAAAAATTGTGGTAGAAATTATTTTCTAATCGAATTACTATACTAATTTATTATTTTCTATAACTATCAAACAATGCATCAGTTTGCATTAATGGCATAACTAATTTAAACTTGCGTTTTAAAAAAAGTAGCGCTAAAATCAAGTCGCGCGCCCGTAACTTCCATTTAAAAATGTTCTTCGCACGCTTTAAATCTTAAATTTTAAACTGCAGATATAATTCATGAAAAGATGTTGCAAACATGCAACCCTACATGTTCATACCCAAAAAAAACAAAGTTCAACTGTAAACTTTCACAAGCACATCATTTTAAACCCGAAAAAAACGTTACTCAAAATTACGGCTTTTATAGAAAAAATTGGACTAAACACGCTCAAACCCTATGTAAAACGCTATGAAAAACTTATTTTGTGATAGTGACAGATAGGTCGGTAATGATATGTGTGATAGTGACAGATAGGTCGGTAATGATATGTGTGATAGTGACAGATAGGTTCATAATGATATGTGTGATAGTGACAGATATGGGGGTAATGATATGTGTGATAGTGACAGATAGGTCGGTAATGATATGTGTGATAGTGACAGATAGGTCGGTAATGATATGTGTGATAGTGACAGATAGGTTCATAATGATATGTGTGATAGTGAAAGATAGGTCGGTAATAATATGTGTGATAGTGACAGATAGGTCGGTAATGATATGTGTGATAGTGACAGATAGGTCGGTAATGATATGTGTGATAGTGACAGATAGGTCGGTAATGATATGTGTGATAGTGACAGATAGGTGGGTAATAATATGTGTGATAGTGACAGATAGGTCGGTAATGATATGTGTGATAGTGACAGATAGGTCGGTAATAATATGTGTGATAGTGACAGATAGGTCGGTAATGATATGTGTGATAGTGACAGATAGGTCGGTAATGATATGTGTGATAGTGACAGATAGGTCGGTAATAATATGTGTGATGGTGACAGATAGGTCGGTAATGATATGTGTGATAGTGACAGATAGGTTGGTAATGATATATGTGATAGTGACAGATAGGTCGGTAATGATATGTGTGATAGTGACTGATAGGTCGGTAATGATATGTGTGATAGTGACAGATAGGTCGGTAATGATATGTGTGATAGTGACAGATAGGTTCATAATGATATGTGTGATAGTGACAGATAGGTCGGTAATGATATGTGCGATAGTGACAGATAGGTCGGTAATGATATGTGTGATAGTGACAGATAGGTCGGTAATGATAATGTGTTACATGTTTACGACGACAATTTGATTTTCAGTCTCAGCGAAGTTTAAAAGGGTGTAAACATTTGCATCAAATGAAATATTTAAATTCTGCCCCCAGAAATGCACATTTTATTAAAATCAACCTACAACTTAAAGAAATGTTTTAGCATACGTTGGCAGTTTGAAATTAGTTTGTGTTACGCGTTAGAATGTTAAAATCGTAGGTTCTTCGCTTTATAAATGGATGAATCCCCTTATAACAGTAACTGCATAATAACCAAATGCATCAGAAGGCATTAGAATCGCTCTTTAAAATGATACAAAAAAATATTTAAACAATTGAAAATTTTAAGAAAATTTAACCGAGGGCTCGGTCTTATAATTACTTGATATTGTGACCCAGCCGAGGAGTACTGTAAACAAGAGGGCCAAGATGGCCCTAAATCGATCACCTGAGTACTGGCACATTATCAAACTTCTTCGAAATCTTATGGTCATATACAATCTGTGCAAGTTTGGTTAAGATTGTTCAAGAAATGTGGGCTCTGTTGTGTATAACAACATTGATATAAAGACACTGACAAAATTTGGTAAATATCAAATAAAAAATGAAGATGCTAGAGTGTAACACCTTGGGCAGGGCCAAATGTGACCCCAGGGTTACATGTATGAGAGCTTTGTGGTTTCAGAGAAGAAGATTTTTTAAGTTTTTCCCTATACAAGTCTAATTAAAACATGTCCGCTGAGGCGGGGCCAAAAGTGACCCCATGGTTACCATTTGAACAAACTTGGTAAAGGACCATTAGAGTATAGTAAATGCAAAATATTAAACCTATGGCTCTTGTAGTTCCAGAGAAGAAGACTTTAATGTGTTTCCTATATAAGTATATGTAAAACTGTTACCCACGGGGCGGGGTCAAATTTGATCCCAGGGTCACCATTTGAACAAATTTGGTAGAGGACCATAATCTTATAGTAAATGCAAAATATTAAACCTCTGGCTCTTGTAGTTTCAGAGAAGAAGATTTGTTTTAGTTTTTTTCCCTATTCAAGCCTATGTAAAACTGTGACACCGGGGCCGGGCCAAATGTGACCCCAGGGTCACCATTTGAACACAATTGGTAGAGGACCGTAAGCATATAGCAAATGCAAAATATTAAACATCTTGCTCTTGCAGTTTCAGAGAAGAACGTTTTTCCCTATACATGTCTAAGTAAAACATGTGACCTTTGGTGCGAGGCCAAATGTTATCCCAGGGTCACCATTTGAACAAACTTGGTAAAGGACCATAAGATTATAGTAAATGAAAAATATCAACCTCTGGCTCTTGTAGAGATTTTTTTTTTAAAAATTCCTATATAAGTCTATGTAAAACTGTGACCCCCGGGGCGGGGACAAATTTGACCCCAGGGTCACCATTTGAACAAACTTAGTAGAGGACCATAAGCTGATGCTACATGTAATACAAGAGAGCTCTGTGCCATGTGGTTCCAGAGGAGAAGATTTTGTTTCAGTTTTTCCCTATAGAAGCCTATGTAAAACTGTGACCCCCGGGCTGGGGTCAAATATGACCCCTGGGTCACCATTTGAACAAACTTGGTAGAGGACCATAAGCTTGTAGTAAATGCAAAATATTAAACCTCTGGTTCAGTTTCAGAGAAGAAGATTGTGTAAGTTTTTCCCTATACATACATGTCTATGTAAAACATGTGACCCTTGGGGCGGGGCCAAATGTGACCCCAGGGTCACCATTTGAACCATCTTGGTAAAGGACCATAAGCTTATAGTAAATGCAAAATATCAAACCTCTGGCTCTTGTAGTTTCCGAGAAAGAATTATTTTTTTTTAAAAATCCTATATAAGTCTATGTAAAACTGTGAACCCCGGGGCGGGGACAAATTTGACCCCAGGGTCACCATTTGAATAAACTTAGTAGAGGACCATAATATATTGTGATTCTGGGGTGTCTGGCTCAAAGCTCTAGTTTTTACTCGAGTTTGAGCCAGAAACGCCCAGAATCACAATATATAAAAACTCCTACCACAAGGTGCTGAAATAAGCTGGGTTAGAGTTATATTCTGAGATTGTTTAATAGTTATCAAAATTACACCCAAAATCAGACTAAAAATAGTCTGATTTTATGTTTTTTGTAATCTTTATAATTATAAAATGTTTCTTTAATACAAAACAAATTTGTTGATTTGTTATCAAAATTTTACTCAAATCAATGAATAAACAAGAAATCATATCGAAATTTATAAAGCTAATTTTTTATCAATAATATCTTCGATATCTTTTAGTAATAAGTTTCTGTCACTAATTGCTTTAATTTCATCTAGCATTGTTTTAGCAACTTCGGGAGTACAAAATCTGCGTTGGGCAGGTGCTGCGGTTCCAGTGAGACACGATCTAACAAAAGCAGCAACTACAACACCAATGTATTTCTAAAATTGCGTCTTGACTTTTATCATCAAACATTTTTTAAATATATATAAAAAAACTATAATTTTAATTTATTATTATTATTGGGGAGTTTCCCAAAGTTTTTGTCATCACAGCACCCAACCGTGCCTCAAATCAACGAATAAACACGAAATCAACAATTTTCCGACCTTGAATACAAAGGTGGTGGATCAAACTCAAACACATTACTAAAACAATACATTACACACTTTTTAGACTTTTTTGTAAGGTTGCCATTGCTTCCTTTCTTCCCTGCTCCACTAGTTCTTTTTGTTTAACTTTACTAATTTCAGCTTTCTTTTTTGTGCCCTGTTTCAAACTAAAATATGTATCTAACTCATCCAAAATCAATCCAAACTCTTGCTCAGATATCTGTGCATCACTCAATGCTTTTGATATCAAATTTTGTATGCTATTTACCTTAGACTCTGCCAAAGTTTTTATTTCATAATGTTTTTGAGCTTTTGAGTTAAGCTTGCGTCTGATAAAATTAATACAAACACCTGTAGCTCCACATACTATTGCTGCTATTTCCAAAGGTAACACAACTGGAACAATAAATCCAATCCCAGCCATAATAACACCACGTTTATATTTTTTATAAAGAGACTTGCGTGTGTCTCGCTCTGTAATTAACTTTTGTTCAATCTCTGAAATCTTTTGTAATCTATAATTCTCTCCGTCTTCCACTGGCAACTCAGGATATAAACTAGGTGCTGTCACTTGCTTCATTTTTTTTAATAATAAAAAATTAAATTAATTCAATTAATAATGACGCCACCGTATTTACAGCGGTAGCGTTGGCAGTCTTGCATACAAAGTTAATAACAGAACCAGCACCAATATCTAAAGGTCTATCAAAGTTATCATGATTGCGTGGGATGATGTGAAGCGTTATGCCATAATTTGGTTCTTCAACACCATTAACAGAAACTACTACAGATACGTCACCAACTAATCGTTCACTTGATAAACCTATTCCCATAATACGCCCACGGCGTGTCATTACATACTCCACATTTGTTTCTGCTCCACCGTTACCAAATGAGAGTATTCTATTCAATACAAGTGGGCCCTTAGCCTCTGCAAATAGTGTAATAATCCCATATTTAAGATTATCAACTCTATCTTTCAAACGGTTGAAACGGTTATTAATAGGCACAACTCGCCTATATAAATTTAAAACATCAGTGGCTACAGTCTTTAAGTGTTTTATCTCAGGTACTGTTGCTCCAAATATACTCATTGTTTTTTTTAATAAATTAATTTTTAAATAATTTCTAAAACACAACTCATAGGTAAACCGTGATTATCTATCTTGTTGCCACGCTCGTCTCTGACTTCTATTGTTAATTCAGAAATTGCACCACCCGAAAGACAGCGATATTTAAAATAAAAACGTGTATATACAATATTCCCAAACTGCGTATTTACCACAGGTATAACCCCTATAATAGTGCTTGGCGCACCATTAAAATAATTACTACTCGTATTAACTTGTTCCAGATGAACATATAGCTGTTTATAAGGAGCTAAATCAGTTGATTGTTTTCCAATAATAGTACCTTTTACCCATTTTTTGTCCTTGAATCCCAGCATTTCTGAAAGACCGGTTGATAATCGCGTCTCTGTTGGCGTCTCTAAAGATGCTATACCATTTTGTGCATCAACGGTTAGGGTAATATTCAGTCCTTCAAATATATATGCTAACTGTTGAAAGTTATAGTGTCCATCTGGTATATGATACGTATCGTCTGGTTTTTTCTCTTTATGACTTCATGATTAATATTATACCAACCGATAGTGTATGTAAAACTCTCTAATCCAACGCGTTTATCTCCATCTCTATTATCGATATACTGTTATAAGTTAATAGAGTTGTCTATGTTTGAAATTGTATGAAACATTTTTTTCAATATATATATAAAATACAAATAAAAATGATTTCTAAAGAATTCAATGATAGCCCAGATGCTCACTACTATTTAAGTACTTTTAGCAAAAAAGTGATAGATATAATAAATCAAAACATAATGATTACATCAAACGGTAAAGACTTTAAAGCATCATTTCCCAATGTCTTTGAAAAATACAAACTCCCATACGTCAAATCAGATGCTATAGTCCAACGCTGGGGAACAGACTGGATGTCATTTTGGCAGAACCAGTTGAATTTTGCTATTTGGTGTGCGGCGACTGGATGTGGCATTGATTTTAACAATCATCTGAAAGCTGATGCCCTGGTTGGTTCGTTATTTCGATTTCATGTCTATTACCAAGTCAGAAGAATATTATTTGAGATGAGTGTAGCAATGCCGCAAGACTCAAATTGGAATGCGTTTAATAACACATATAACCGAAACGCATACGAGAGAATATGCAAGGAGTTTAACGTTGACTTAAATTCGGACTGGAGACAGAAACAAAGCTATAATGATGGTCTAGGAACAATTTATAATTACTGGACAAATATTGGTTATAATCCTTTGATAAATTCTGTATACGACAACAAAACGATGAGTTTTACAGTCTATGAGAGTGATAAAACATATCACATTGACTACATAACACAAGGATCTGAGGCTGACAATAGTTGGTCTACTTTTATACTAGATAGTTCATCTGGTTTCACAAGAGCTGGAGTAGAACGCATCAATGACAGCATAAGAACATACTGCTGGGCAATTCTTGGCTCACAATCACAAACCAGAACAGATATACTTGGAACTGGAACGGCATTTGATGCTCAAAAACAATTTCTGGCAAATGTAGAGGACGCAATAAACAGCCCCATTGACTTGCCCAGGTAAATTTCAAGATATGAAACCACCCTAAAATATGCAAGAAGCAAAGTCAATTTTGTCTATGGAAGTGGATTGTACATGTCTCCGAGTGATATGGAGTTGAGAATCGGAACAATACAAGACTACAATAATGAAATTGTAATAGCAACTGATGCGCAAGCATTAGGATTGAATAATGGTGTGAATGTAAAACAGTACCACCAAAAATTGTTCAACCTTTTCAAGGCACCACAACAGAGAAATTACTGCCGGAACATCCTGACTTTGATAAATCATTGACACATAAACGTGTGAGCATCCAAACCCACCAGAGATAAAAAAAAAATAGCGATTGAACACGAAGAAAACAAAACATCTATAATTGTTGGTACTATAGTAATAGGTCTTGCTGCATTACTTATTTACGAGATTTACTGAACCACTCTTTGGCTGCCACATATAATAATGCGGACACAAACACAAGCAGTGCCCATAAATTGTTACCAATCCAATTAATAACTTTGCCTTTTGCAGATAAAAGCCATGACACTATCGCACCAATAACTCCTGGAAGTGCTGCAGCACTTTACCAGCTAGGTTGGCAAGGAGCTTACCAAGATTACTTAGTTGTTTTTTTATCCAGTCCTTGACACTTGATGGATCAGGTTTTGGAGTTGGCTTTGGAGTTGGAGTTGGCACAACACTTGATGTGGGAATAATAGCATTAATTATCACACCAAGAATCATACCAAATGCAGTCAGGATACTAACAATAGTAATACCTTGCTCCCTAAACAAGGTTTTGATTCTCTCACCAAGAGTTGTATCCTCGTTTAACATTTTGTTTATTGTCTCTTTTATTCTGCTTACTTGGTTACGGAAAGCTTCTCTGTTCTCATTGATGGCATCCATCCTTGCACCTCTCTCAACTTCAAGGTCTTTGATGCGATCGCTAATTCTATTTATCTGGAATTCATCATTATCAGTCTTAGCTTGTTCTAACTTTTGTTTTTCCTTTGTAAGTTCTTTATCAAGTTGTGTGAGTTTTGCCAAGTTATTGATATGTTCTTCCTTGGCAGTTGTCATCGCTTTTAATATTCCGTCCATTTCACGCTTGTCTATATTTGTTTGTGTTTTAACACCAGAAAGTTCATCCCAGTCATGAAGTGACTGTACTGTGTTATCCATAATATGTTATAAATCTTGTAAGGGAATAGCATCCACGTCTGGTCAATCGTTTCTTGTGCTCTCCAACGCTTGTCGAGCTTCTTGTGATAATTTTGTTTTACTGTTTTACTCTGGCAAATTAAAAAATTGTCTTACAGCCATTGTTCCCCCAGAGCCAATAACCCTGTTATATTCATTCGCCAAAGAACCAAGGGAAAGGAATGTTGCTACACCTCGTTTGGCAGTTATTCTTATTTCTTTATCACCAACAACCCAGTATAATGTTTTACCATCATCTGATACTTTAAACTGGTCATAATCCATTTTGTCCGGTGCCATCTTATATCGTTTTTCTATTTCGCCATAAAAGATTTTTACAAGATTTTTCGTGCATGCTTCAAGTTTGGATTCTCTCAGCCTCCCTCCAAGGTCAGCAAGATGATCGCTTTCATTAAGAAAACTTCTTTGAACAGGCTCATCTGGAACCATTGGTAAGTCAATATTTTCTTCGTCATCAAAGTATTCATCCATGTCTGGATTATAAGTGGGATTGACAAACTCATCCATTGTTTATTTTATTTAATTTTAAAAAATATATTCAAAAAATAAAAACAATGTCAGCTTACGGAAACAAACTCAGCCCTTATAGAAAACTAAGAGAACCTCTTGCTGTCCAGGGCATCCGCACAATTGTAGTAATAACTAATAATCCGTCAACAAAGACCAAAACCAGCAACTGCATGTGGGATTTCCCAATCTAAGTACTAATGACGTGATAGTTCCACGTACTGCTAGTCTTGCCTTTGAAATAGAACTTAAAAGCAGCAAAGACCCCAACGCTACTGTATACCAGAATCTGGGTAGATCAATTGTGAAGAAAACGACAATAAAAATAAGTGGCAATGAAGTCATGACAATACATGACAGTGATATATATCATTGTTATGTAGATTTATGGAAAAGCCCTACCGAACGATTAAACATGGCTTACCAAGGTATTGTTGGTAAAGCAAACATGCTAAAACATAGAGTTGGTGCGGGAGATAAATCCTCAGACGCCGAGGATGAAGCTGTAGCAGCAGCTTATGGAAATAGATTTTGTATTCCACTGGACTTTGAAATGTTAGAAAGTCATATGCCATTTTATCAAGCGGGGCTTGGTGATAGGTTAGAATATGAATTAACGTTTAACGATTATATCAAAGTTATCAAAAGCAGTGATGTTGATGCATCTTATGTAATAAAAAATATCTGCTTGGAATTTGATAAGGTTAGTGATGCTGAATTAGCCTGAAATATAAGACAGCAAACCAATGGTAAGATAGTATTTATGTATGACCGTGTGTTGCAATATAAAAAAATCATAAAAAATAAATCTGATACCCTTTGGGACATCAACATTAATGTACCATCACGGAGCATGAAAGGTATTCTAATGCTGTTTGAAGACCCAGGCAGAACAGACACGGAATCCCATAACAACCCAAAGATTGAACATGTTCAAATAACAATAGAGGGCGTACCAAATCAGTTGTATAGTCAGGGCATGAAGGCATATCAACATTGGGATGACATCAACAAATATTTTGCCTTAACACCAAAAAGAAACAAAGAGACAGACATAGTGGCGAAGGACTTATACTTTACTAATGTTTCTCTTGAGACCTATCTAACAAAAGCATATGCTTTGTGGCTTGACCTTAGAACATGCGATGACAATTTATTACACGGCAGTGGAAGAACAATAGAAAACGACAGTGACGGCATAACGATACTAATAAATAAAAAAGCAGAAGCAGATCAACCTTTAAATATTTATATATATATAATACAAGATGCGAAAATCAATTTTGAAGATGGAAGATTCAAAGAAGTACGATACTAAATATCCTAAATATCCACACAGTGCCATTATCTGTGGTCAGACAGGCTGTGGTAAAACAGAGTTTGTTCTTGACATACTTGAACAAGAGTATGCTGGAGTTTTTGAACATATAATTATTTTGTGTCCGACTATAAAGTGGAACGAGGCTTATAAAAATAGACCCTGGATAGGAGATGTAAGACACCCGAGAGATAAAAAAAATAACAATTGTCAATCCCGTGAGCAACGGTAAAGAAATGCTACAAGAACTGTTGCGTTTATTTTTCAAACAATATGCTGGCAAGCCCACATTATACATCACTGATGATTGCTCAGCCACAAAAAAATTAACAAAGAAAAAATATATGTTATCAGAGTTGGCATTCTCTGGTCGTCACGCCAAACAATCAGTGTGGGTCATTTCACAGAGATATAATTCTGTATTGAAAGATTTGAGAGAGCAAGCAAAATGGTTGTGTATGTTTTACACCAAGGACAGAGATAGTTATGAAAATTGTTTAAGAGAGAATGATGTTAGCAATGCTTTGTTGCTAATAGTAATACTAACAGCAAAGTAGCAATGTTAATAGCAATACTGACATGAAAATATAATGAAAATATCGGGGAATATAGTAATGCTTATAGCATTGCTCATAGCAAATTAGTAATGTTAATAGCAATGCTTGCAGCAAATTAACAATGCTAATAAAAAAATAGCATTGTTAACAACAATGCTATTAACGATACTAACAATTACTAGATGCGTGGTGAATATCGAAACTGGTTGTTTTGTATTTTATATTTATTCCAAGATAAAAAATAAAATTATTAATATAAAAATGAATGCGGAAGAACTATTAAAAGATATTATACCGGAAGGTTTCACGGAACAAAGTTTCACAGATGAATCAAAGCAACAAGAAACAAAAAAAGAAAGATTATCAGCCAAAGTGGCTGGCGGCAGTAGTCGTCAATATTTGGGTAAAGACATACAACTCACGAATATAGATAGCATGCCCCCGGATGAAATTAACAAACTTTACTGCAGATATGAAGCACGGCTTGGGGCAAGTATGACCAAGACTTTAGGCATTTCTTTTATTAACTTGTATGTGATGGGAATATCAAAATATTTCAATGTAACCAATCCACCAAAACTGACAGAAGATTTGGAGGAAGACTCATTTATTAATCATGCTTTAACAAGTGCTTGTTGCGAGTTGTATTACAGGTATGGGATGTGCTTAGCGCCATTTACAGCAATACTGACAACTGTTAGACATATTGATTTTAATAAAAATAAAAATACAGATAATATAAATGATGGAGAAACAAGAGAGTGAAGTTGATCAACCTGTTGATATACCTGTTGAGGTTGATAACAACCTGTTAAACAACAAAAAGTAAAAAATCCAAAACGAATAGAGGCTGGAAAAAAGGGAGCAGCGGCAAGAAAGGCAAAGCGTTTGCTTCAGGTAGATGCAAAGCAAGATGCAAAGCATGTAAATCAAGATGAAATAACAAAATAACAATAGGTGAAGAGGAACCAGAGAAAATCAAAATAAACGTATACAAAATTTATATTTCACCGTGTCTGGTTTTATTAGGTGCTGGGTTGGGTTTGTATATCTATAACAAGAAATCGGTTGCTACACATGTTGCTACGCATGTTGCTACACAACCTGTTCCTGCGGTTGCCACTCTACCAAAAGACCCGTTTGATTATTAATAATTTATTCAAAAAAATAATCATATTAAAAAAATGGCAACAACTATTGACGGAAAACAAATTGTGGCACGCTGGAGTGGAAACACTTCTAACTATTGGATATTCTGAGATTGGCAGAAAACTACTAAAAAGACCAGCACCTAAAGTGGATTTTAATATGGGAGATGTTGGGATGCTGTCCATAGATATACTGTTAGCAATGGCTACGAGGGATATGTTGATTAAATAAGGTATTATTCCTGCGGATATTATGGAAAAAAAAATTAAAAAAATTAAAAAAATGGCGATTGCAGTAGCAATGATGATAGGTGGCGCATAAACAAACGCATTGGCGTTTAGCGGTTCAAATTATTTCTTTTCAAAAATGGGAAGTCACTCAGATAAGGAAAGACAAAGGCATGACAAAGCCGTGGAACAATTGGAAGCAGCACAATCGGCTTGGAATAAAAAAAAGAACAGAGGGATTAGATTTTATTAATAAGCGACTTCAAAAGGAGCATCATGCAGAGCAGACATTTGATAATGTGGACCAGGCTATGAAACAGTATTATTATATAACTGGTAAACATTTGCTTTTGGAACCAGAACATAAGTTGAGTGATTTTTATACACCATCTCCGGATCAACAGAATAGAGAGATTATGTTTATTGTGGTGGGCATGGCTGCAACTGGATTTGTGGCGTATAAATTGATTTCATAAAAAAAAATAAGAAACTATAATTACTTTGAAATGACAAAGTCATATGCATGATACTTTTTTTTTTGTTGTTCATACATGGTTTCAATCCAAGTGGTCGTATATAATATGGTGGTTCAGCACTTCTCTATTTTATTTTTGAGATGATCAGGCGCCCATACTTCACCGTTGTCTAATAATGTCAATACCATGGATGAACCATATTGAGTATCCATTATTTTTGTATCTGCAATAATGTATATTTTATTCTTTTCCAAGTCTGTCCATTTCTTTGTGCTATATTGATTTTGCTCTTCCAGCAGTTCATCAAATCGCGCAGTTGTGATTTCCATTTTTTTTCTTTATAGTTATATAAATTTTAATCTTTAGTAGAAAAAATGGTTTTATTACAGCCCAGAAGGATTTTGGAGAGGTTACTCAGCAGTTAAAAAATTAGCAAAAGAGGCTGGTGTCAGTGAGAAACAGGCATTAGAATTTTTAAAAAAACAAGCTGTGTGGCAGATTTATTTACCCGCATCAAAGAAAATAATTAGACCCAGGTTTGATGTTCCTACTAAGAATGGAGTGCGTCAAGCTGATTTGTTATTTTTACCGCATGACACTTTTGGCTTTGGCCGTGGACGCAAGACATATAAATATGCATTGACTGTGGTTGATATTGCGAGTAGATACAAAGAAGCAGAGCCGCTGACTTCCAAGGATAGCAAAGAAGTTGCCAAAGCATTTGAAAATATATACAGTCGGCATCTAAAATATCCAAAATTATTACAAGTTGATCCAGGTAGAGAATTCATGGGTGCAGTATCGCAGTTGATGGCGAAACATAATGTAAATATCAGACGAGGCAGAACAGAGATACACAAGCTATAGTTGAACGATTTAACAGAACATTAGCTGAAAGATTGTTTGGGTATCAGTATGCTAAGGAAATAGATTCACAAAAACGCAACAGAGAGTGGGTAAAGAGATTACCAGAAGTTGTCAAAGCAATAAATGTGGAGACAAAAAAGCCCCCTCCTGTTGAAACAAAAACATTAAAAGAAGATCCTATGTGTATGAATGTCAGTGTAAGATATTTATATCAACCCGGGGAACAAGAGGGTGGAAGACGCAGAGCAACTGATCCAATGTGGAGTGTAGATATTCACAGGATTAATAATTATATGATAACGCAAGGTATAAGAGTATATTATTTAAAAACACCAGCACCACAAAGAGGATTTGTTAAAGAAGAACTACTTATTGTTCCTGCTGATACCCAAACGCGTATGTCGTGATACCGTCTGGTGCTATGTATCTTTTAGAGTAAAATGGTGACAATGTTACTTTGTTTACTGTTATACCATATATCTCATGCTTTATTGAGCGTATCATATTCATTTCATGGGTGTATTTTTTCTTGTTAAACAATGCATCCTTGTAGTTTTCAAAGTTGATATGTTTTTTGATTACATATTTTTTACACTCTTTGCTTTTTTAATAATCTGCTCATAGAATATAGTTTGGGTCTTAATCCAATATACTCAACTATAGGAACACCAGCACATTCATCTTTCATTTTACCTAATACTTTTTTATTTGTATCATCGTGCGGTGGATGGTATTGCGACTAATCACTCAAGTCACACTCATCTTTCATTTCAGCCATGTCTTTGTACACATCTTCTGTTTTGATATCTACCAGCAAGCTGTCAGTGTCTGTGTATAATAAAGTACAGTCATCCCCGTACTTTTTGTTTAGAGTATTATAGTACCAGTCATACATCATGTACTTTGATAAATCCAATACTGACATCCCAACATAGATTGGTTTGTTTAATGTTAATTTTGTTTTGTTTACATGTATTGCTGACAATTCATCTGAGAACTTTTTACGTCTGTTAAAGTTGGGTTTGGCTAGTATTTTTCTTATCTTTTCATTTTCAGAGCCGTCAGTTCTGACTAGTTTTATATCAGTCCGCTTGCGTACATTTTCCATTGTCTTGCCATACACAGAGTTGTTCATAAGTTTGTAAAAATCTTCTTCAAAGGGTGATTTAGCTTTTTTCCTAAGTTCTGTGTTTAAACGAATATATGATTCCATCCATGGTTTTTCATTAAATTCTAATACTCTGTGTGTTTTCTTTAGTTTCATGCCCAAAGATAAATACAGTTCCAGGGGTTTTGTGATGTATCACATATTTTTCTTTGTCCATAAGATTGGGGACTAGTTGTTCTACATTTATCATGCTATTATTTTCCAACAGATCTGTCTGGTATTCAGACAACCATTCTTTTTTTACTGCTAATGTTTCAGGTGCAAGTGGATAGTCATTGTGAGCTTTATGGAGTTCTTTAGGATATTCCAAATCAACTTCAAGTATTTTTCCTTTGCCAGGTTTTTTTGTTTTAGAAAATGCCCCACTCTTGTTTCTGGCTTTCCAAACAAAGCCAAAATATGGAAGTGGCTGACTCATTGCCCATCCATAAAGGTTATTTGCATCAAGATTCATTAAGTAGTTCTTTTCCTCGTTAGGATTATAATCAGCCACATGTGGATTGTTTGCTTTTGCATATCGTTTTGATACCATACTTATTCCTCCGCGCATACCTTTTTCTGTAAATAAGTGCATGTCAATGTCTGTAAAAAGTTCTAAATCTATTTTTGAATGTTTAAGTAAAGATAATCCAGGCGCTGTATAGTAATGTAAAGCATCAAGTTTGTATGCATTCATACATGTTTTTCTAAAAGTTTGAAATACATCTGCTAACAGAGTTACATCAGTTTTTAGATATAAATCATGATAGTCTCCAAGAGTTTTACAGTTAAACTCTTTCCATATTTTTTGAGCATATTTGTAATCTTCGGGACTTATACTTTCATCGGTTAGTTTGCTGTGAAAGCATTCTATAGGTGGCAATTGGGTTTCCTTAAATCGTTCAACACTGTCCATATATTCGTATGGATAAACACCTTTTCGCAAAAGTAAATTTGTTTGTTCCCCAAACTGATTTTTAGTAATTTTGAAATCAGATTTGTCTGTTGCATCCACCAATTTTTCCAGGGACGAAGCCATAAATTGAAAGCTATCCAAAAATCTGAGTTGTCCGACGCTAAATGATATATATTCTTCAGCGTTGTTTGCGATGCATGTAATATTACTTGACATTGTATGTATTTTTTGCATAATGAGATGACTATCATATCCTTTGAGGTTATGAAATATAACAGGGATGATTGTTTTATTTGGTTTTATTTTCAGTTTCAGGTTACAGTTTTTATGTGCTGCGCCTCTGTATTCACCTGTAAAATGACAGTGGTCTCTTACTTTACAGTTTTTACCTTTCCATATTTCATTCTCGCAAAACCAACAGTGTGTTGCTTTTGCATGATCTTCCTCATTTTGTTGTGTCATGATTAATGGTTTTGAGTGAGCAAAAGTTTTGTTAATGTTGCTCTTCTCACATTCTAGGCGTTTTAAAAACATTTCAACAACATCTTCACCTCTGTAAATAACAGGTTTTTCAACTTTACCATCATATCTAACAACTTGGTATCCAAATCCACACGCTTCGTGTACATTTTGAATTTCAGATTTCTTTCCAAATTTGATTGAATGTGGTTTGATTATACTCTCAAAATCAGCATATATTGCATAAGGCACATGCATCTGATTTTGATGATTTTTAAAAAAATTGAGATTTTTACCTTCTTGCGACATTTCTATTCTGCAAGAATTTTTGTTGATACCATCACAGTATTCTTTGTGTTTGGTGAGTAGTCCTTTTCCAGAAAAGCCGTGAAGGCAACGATCGCAAACGTAAGTTTGACCATGGTGTTTGTTTTGGTCATAGAGTAGTCTATTCAGATTTTTAATCCACCAATAGTGATATTTTGTTATTAATTAGGATAATCATCAGGGTTATAGTTGTCATCTATAATTTCTTTTTCATTCTCTGAATCATCTTCATTCTCTGAATCATCTTTTTCAACCTCAATGTCATCAGATGTTAAAAGAAGATTAATTCGCTCGATATCCTTTGGTTGTTCTGATATTTTATATGGAAAAATGATTATCTTTTTATATTTTCCTTTCATGACATATCCATAAACATTGATAGCAAGGTTGTTTTGTTTTTCTACTTTGGATATTTGGGCAACTGGAGTGGGAAAGTCAATGCCATCTTTTTTCAAAAACGATATATCAGGATACTTTGATAATCTGTCAGAATTCTTTTTAGCAGGATTAATAGTAGAATGTATTGCATGAAACAAACATTTATCATCATTGTTTTTTACGTTTATTATTGCTTTCTTGTCAGCTAATGCTTTGGGCAAAGGAATATATGAAAAACCTTTTAATGGCGAATACTTTGCAATATTCAAGTAAAACTTAACACAGTGATCAATCTCCAATCCTGATGCTGTGTTTGTAAATCTTTCAAGGCACTCTTGTATATATGCAGATGATTCATCGTAAAACTCAATTATTTTTTCAGAGTTTAAGATTGCATTTTGTTCGCTGTGTAATACTGCTGTAATGTATTTTTTGGTAGCACCATCGTTTTTAAATAGACTTACAGTGAGACCTAATTGAAAGTATAATCCTTTTTTTATTTTTGCAAACTCTGCTATCTCTTTGCTGATTTGTTTTGTGATACTGGATTTCTTATCACGAAATAGTTTTTGAGGGTCTTTGTATTTCTCGACAGACATCGCGTATGCTTTAAAATAACTACATATTGGTTTGTCAACCAGTTTTAATTCTGGAATACTTTCATTTATAACATTTTCTTGTTCATTTATAACATTTTCTTGTAATTTAGCATATTTCTGCTTTTCTTTGTTACGTTGTTTTTTAGCACGTCGTCTCTTGCGTAAATTTTCTAATGTTTGAGAATTAACCTCTTTTGGAGTTTCCTTTGAAATTTCAGGCTCTTTGAGACTATATGCCATCTTTCTAAGCAGATCATCATTAATTAATCCATCCCGGTGTAATTGTAAAATGTAGTGAACGTCTTCAGTACTCATTTTTGTAATAAATATTAAATTATTTTTTCTTCTTAATATAAAAAAAAATTTATTATAACAAAAAAAAGAAAATGGAAAACACTAAGAAAATTTAAAACATTTGCCAATTTCTCAAAGTTGGATATCACGAGCCTTATAAAAATAAAACAACAAAAGATTCAAACTATTGCAGTTTACATAAATGCAGATTAAAGTAAAGTAAAGTTTTACCGTGTCTAAACTGCGGAAAAGGTACAAGTGCAAAATATCAAATATGTGTAGGTTGTGGTGCTCATATAGTTATATTAAAACATAGATACTGGGAAGTAGTAAAACCATATAATGTTGAATGTATTAGACTGAGACATATAGAAATTTGATGTGGGGGGATCAAACTATATGATTTTCTAAAAAAAATATATTTTGTTAATTTCGTGTTGGTTCATTGATTTGAGTAAAATTTTGATAACTATTAAAAAATCTCAGAATATAACTCTAACCCAGCTTATTTCAGCACCTTGTGGTAGGAGTTTTTATATATTGTGATTCTGGGCGTTTCTGGCTCAAACTCGAGTAAAAACGAGAGCTTTGAGCCAGAAACCCTAGAATCACAATATATCCATAAGCTGATGCTACATGTAATACATGAGAGCTCTGTGCCTTGTGGTTTCAGAGAAGAAGATTTTTTGATTTTTTGTCCTATATGTCTATATGAAAAACATGCAAAATCTCAAGGGTACTAACTTTGTACCCCCGAGGCACGGCCATTTTTGACCTCGGGGACTTTATTTGAACAAACTATAGTCTAGGCGTTGGCGATCATTTTAAAAGAAAAACTGTTGAAATCTGTCCAGCGGTTCTTGAGCAGAAGATTTTTTAAGGTTTCAATTATATATGGTAATGGCGGCCATCTTGGATGTTGCCCTGACCTAATTTTAACAAATCTAAAAAGCATTGATCTAAGGATCATCCATGTGAAGTTTGAAAAGATTAGCCAAGTGGTTTCGTCAAAGAAGTCGTTTGAAGAAAAGTTAACGACGACGACGACGGACGGACGACGGACAAAGAGTGATCCCAATAGATCACCTTGAGCCCTCGGCTCAGGTGATCTAAAAACTGAAGCAGTTTACCGCACGTATGATATAGCTTACACTATATCGGCTTTAAATCGAGACCGCATTACAAATATACTCGTATTTACTATATATATTTACTATATATAATTATTATACATATACATAATAAAGGCATACAAACCACTGATTCATACCATAAAATAAAGACAAAATAACTTAAGAGACCTTGTGTAAAATTTGGCTACGCGGAGTATTGTCTCGTTGCCAAGCTCCGCGGAGAATAATTTTCATAAATTCGCTATATCTATGTCGAAACCCATATTTCCATGATCTAAATGACTACTTTCTACGTTTTATATCACGTATCTGTTAACGGTATGTGTGAAAGTCAATTACATGACATTATAAAGCCCAAAGATTGACATAAAAACAACAAAAATTAAAAGAAACTCCGCTGAGAATCATCTCGCTAAAAAATAACTTTCTTTGATTCTCCTCTCAATCCGCTGAGTATTAACCGAGTCTTTTTACCATTGATTGGCATACTTTAGGCACAATTATATGTTTATGGACTGAGAATTAAAACTGAAAAGCATGTGTTTACCTATCGAGTCGAGACAAATGTTCGTTGCGTGCACTTGCGCGCAGCTGCTGATGACGTCGATTACTGGGCTTGGTTTTAGAATTGTTCTGATACGCTAAAGAGTGGAACAAACATAAAACTGTGTAAGAGAGGTAATGAATTGTATGCATAACTTTTGTTGGACAATATACTTTGAACATGTTGGTCACGTGACTTTTGTACTGACAATGATTAGTTCCAGTGCAGACGAACATTGTATTTTTAAATCGGTGATGTGTTAGTCTTCGTGCCTTTAATGGTTCATTCTCTTGTTGCTCTGGCTTCTGCCAAGTCAGTGAGTACCTTCATTGTGGCTTTCTAGGCTATTGTTTTTTTTTGTATTATATTTACACAGCATATTTGTGTTTTACTTATATTGCCTATTGATGCTGCCTTGTTGGTTAGAGATTAGGTCATGGCGGGGATTTATTTATTTACACTGTCCTGTTTTAATGGGATGACAGTAGGGTAAGTGTGAGGTTTGGTGCACCCTAGAACCGGTTTAAACCCCCAGTGGCCTTTGTTGCCACTGACCGTTCCAAGGCGGTAGCCCTTTTGTCAACCCTTTTGTGTTTGTGATGTCGCTTGCATTTTTTATTACATTTGCCTTCTCGTTTGTCTGTTTGCGTGTTTATTTTTGTGTTTTGTGGTTGACTGTCGTCCTTGAATGCTGCTTTCCCTGTCCGATATTTTTATCTGTCTTCTAATAGTAAGCTATTTCAAGTGAAGTTTTGGGATTAATGTGAAAAGGTGAAAACGCTTAGTGTACTTTTCTTTTCTCTTGCAACTGACTTCTCAAATGTACATTTTTCTCAAAAGTATTAGCAATGACATTTCATTGTGTTTGCCAACAAATCTTCACATGGTGAACTCTGAAATCATGCGAAATTAGAAATGATACGAGGTAAACGGAGACCGTCGAAAACACAAGAACATCTAAAACATGTGACGGCGGGATACTACAAATGCGTTTGCAAAGGAATGTTTCGAAATCTTTCATGTTAACGCCGAATTACAGTTACTTGAATTTCAATCGATTTTCAAGTAACAGAGAGGTAATTTAGGAGTACTGTATATCATGTTTCATTTCACTGTAGGCGTAAGAGCTGCAATAAATGGGTCAATATTTTGTGTTTCTTTTTCTATTATTTCCTACCAATCTTAAGAATTTCATATATTTAAGCGGACTTTGATTATGTGTTTTATCAGGACATTTCATGTTTTCATATAAAAGGATGGTAACTCTAAATATGTTGTAACAATTTAAACAAGAAATAAATATTTTACAGTATTTTTTTTAATTTTGATCAGTGTACACATGTGTATGACGTTGGATATTATCATGATTATAGAATTAAATTGTTGTTTAACCCTTAACCCGCTCAGCTATAATATATACTATATATAATATAATATAATAAACGACTATAATAGCCTTTTCGTACATTGTAAACCCAGATCAACTCGCAGGCTGATCAGGGTTTACAATGTCCGTCTGCTGATCAGTCATCCCCCCTCCAAAAAAACACCCCTTTGTCACATAAATGGAATGGTCTTAATTCAAAGAAAGAATATTCCATTATATATATGTAGCGGGTTAAGGGTTAACAGCTCATCAACACATCATTATGATTATTTCGAGCCGTCCCAGAAAGAGGGGAAGAACACATAGGAAAGGGGAATCCTGTCCTGCTTTTACTATCGAATATATGCCTATGTTTCTTTAACGTGCTCGGATGATATACTCCGATAAACGAGGTTTACGCCTCCATTGATTTAAACATATTTTATTGCCAATATTTTACAGACAGAATAATATCCACATATATACAATAGAAATATTATAATGACAAATGGGTCGGGTAACAAGTTCTACCAACATTAGTTTAAACCCTTCCCAGAGACTCGAACCCGTGGTCTTTGGATTTAGAGTCAAACGTTTTTCTTTCTGTTCAACAACATGTATGCACTTACATTAAGACTCTTTTGTTCTAAAATATTTTGAAATGATCGCCAGCTTGTGGCTGGTGAAGACACAGAGCAATGATTTCTTCGAATAAGCCATTAGGATTTACAGCCAGCTGACTAGTTTGTTAAGAGTTATAACCATCGAGAAATAGGTATATTCAGTACCATTTAGTGTAATAAAGATAACTTACATGAACTCATCTCAATCTGTAGCAGTATAATACAAGAAAACAGTGATACAAAGTATCACAATTTTGTATCACAAGCCGGTCAGAACCGTTATATAAGAAAACAGTAAGGGGAGTGAATATGATCAAATAAACGAACAGTGTGTAGATGTCAAAATTTGTTTTTGTTTTGTAATTGTCAACAATCAAAACACATTTATCATGAAAGATTTGAGCACTAGATAAACTAGTCATCGTGAGACAAAATGAACATGTGTTTAATTTTGGCATCTGTGTTGTATAATGTTTTATAATATGAATATGATAGACATCTGAAATAGTATGTGTAATGGATAACCAAACAGAATGTTGTTTCATGATTAGAATGTGAGGAATTAGGAAAAGATCATGGATAGAATATAAAGAATTTGTAAATTATCATAGTTATAAACAAAAAGACAATTTCATGATAATATAATAGCAATTGGAGCATCTGTGAAGGTAATCTCAGTTTTAGCAATGTACATTTACCTTACAAGAAATCGTTTAATGTTAGATGTTTGTTATTATTGAAATCTGATTAGTAGTTCATGAGAATAAGCTTGCAGTGGAGCAGACCTATTCAAACTCTTTAGAAGATGCTTCAATTAAAGTTTCATCAACTCTTTTTATTGATTGAAGAGGCGTTGCTTATTTTAAAATCAGACAGCACCAAAAAGAGATACATATATAGCTTTACAAACAAACAGTTAGTAATATTCAAACACAGTTTCCTTTATTTTATTCTTGTAATTAATATTGCAAATTATATAGAAAAACTAATGCCCCGCCTTGACATTTAAAAAAATCAAGATGACTGTTTGTCCCTTTAATAACGTTTAGCATCAATCAATAGTCAGTGACAATAACGATTTGGAACCAGCTGTATTCGTATGCTGAGAAAGGTTTAAAGGTTTATATACTGTATCCCTAGTAGTAGAAGACCCATAAAATGCCTGTATACCAATTTGACTGCGTCCCGGTATTCTAACTAGAATACAGTTGTTTTATGAACAGTAAAATTACATTGATACACAGTCCAACACCCATAGCAGCTTTCTGAGTCCGTGATAAATACACGGCAATAATGTTGTACCTTACGTTACATAAAACTGTATGTTATCGAAGTGAAGTTAGGATTGCGTCTCAAAATACACCATCTTAATTTTGTATTTAATAACTACTGAAAAGAGGATCCATTGGAAGCAACACACACAAACAAGAGAGAAAATAAGCAGGCTCGGTTTTCTTGAGTCTGTTCATGAGAGGTAATATAGGTGCAACACCTCTCATGCCTCCTAGCACCGACTGAAGAGGTATTCTACTTTAAAACCACAACGTGTGGGCTTCATGAACCCAAAAGACCAGTCAGTAACAACACTACTGTTTGTAGTCGGGGCGACTTCTTCCAGCCGCCACACAGTACCAAACAAACGCTAGTGTGAATGTCAATAAATACTGAAAAGGGGATTCCTTGTAAGCAACAAACACAAAAAGAGAGAAAAGTAGCAGACGCGGTTTTATTGAGTCTGTTCATAATATCATTTGCAACATCTCTCAAATAAGTTGTGTGCGCTATGTTTTTGTGTAGAGCTTCTTAAGTGTTAAAGAAAGAAGTATCAACAACCATCGGTGATGTAGTTGTTATCTTCATGGATTGGAGAACAATCCAGGGCGTATGGAAATGGTTACTGATTCAAATCCCGCTCCGGGTATCTGTTATTTTAACTGCGCTTAAGTCCACATACATTTCCGCTAAAGTCCTCAACTCCGCTATAGTCCATACACATTTCCGCTAAAATCTACAAAAAGACGAACGCCGAAATCCACAAAATTTTCCGCTAAAGTCCACAAAACATATTGTCGCTTAAGTCCACAACACTATTTCAGCGAAAAACACAATTTAGAATTAATTGTTTTCTCATTTGTGAGAGATGATTCAGCAATTTTTCATTAATTTATGCAAAACATATTTGAGTCAGATGTAGTTTACATGTATAAATGATCCATATATGTAAATATGCAATATTTGGCAGGAAGAAGCATTAAAGCGCTAGGTGCGCTCTTTATAATCAGCAAATACGTTTGTTGCAACCATAAAGGTAACAATTGCATTTTAATTTAAAAGTAACTAGCTGTACTAAAGGTAACACTTTTGGGACTAAAAATAACAACATACAATAAAGGTAATACAAATAAATTGCACTAAAGTTAGCAATTTCTGCACAAAAGGTAACACCGTTGTTAACCTACACTAAAGGTAAGATCCCTATACCCTAACGGTAACAGCATATTCTTGGTGAAAGTTTTATTGGACAACTAAACATGTTATTTATTTCAGCAGAATACATCATCTTTTAAAGTATAAACAAAACATAAATGTCAGTTTTATTACAAATTGTGTAATGTTGTGTAACTTATTTTATAACCTTTAGTGTATGTTGTTACTTTTAGTCCCAAAAGTGTTACTTTTAGTGCAGCTAGTTACCTTTAGGATTAAGCCAGGTACGTCCGAACACCTTCGTATTCAGGCACTTGTTTTGACACATATCTGTGTGCCGGAAGCTTTATGAAATAATTGCGTAATGAATGAAGGGTCATATGCGGATCGTTTTCAAATGAAAACAGAATTAATCATTCCATTTAACAGTATTAAAACATGTGTATGCTTTTGTCATCACATGTCTGGTACAGTCGGACTCTAACCGGTGCATTCGGACACCCATGATAGTACACTAGGACATCTGTGAAAGTTCGAAAACCGTAAAAGGTTTTTAAAAAAGTCACTTTACAATATAAAACGGTATGGAGCCATACACAACTACTATTTAAGTATATATATACAAACATAGAAAACCACGCCCCAACCCATCATTTGCCTTCATTTTCCTGGGGCTGTAAGTGTGGCGATGGTTTCAACTTGATTGACTCAGATTTATTAGATCTATAATAATTTATAAAATTAAATTATTATTGATTGTTTTGTACGGCGCTTAAGTAAGAGTGATACCTCTTGCCTAAATCCGCACATCTTTCATTTGAAATTACCAGTTTGAATTGAGCGTATTAAGGTACCATCCATAATTTTGTTAGGCGTATGGTACAGTCGGACACTTTCATTTTGTCAAATAAATGAACCCTACAATAAACGAATATACATTTTTATATTTTAATCATCGACTACGTAAATTAATTGTTCCAATGGACACAAATTTCAAAGAAGTATGGCCAACAATAGTAATATCTCGGATTTAACGGTGCGTTTAACAGGATGCTCCTATATGAAATGTTTGTAAATGGCGCCAAAACAGGTTTTGATGACGTATGCATTATTTGATGAATCAAAAGTATGTTACACTTTGCATAAATAATAATAAACTCAAAGCTAAGAACATCGATTTTAAATGGTTTTGTTTGTTTGTATGGTGTTTTACGTCATATTCAATACATGTCAGGTTATATATGACGGTCTATTTCTTGTTGTGGAGGCAGACCACCCACTTTTCCTGGGTAGAACCATTATTGTACACCTCCCGCCATCAGTAAGAATCGACACATCCTCACTAACAAGTCGAGCTCCCAGTCGGATTCGAACCCGCAGCGGTGAGAGGCGAAGGTTTACAACGCTACGTCGTTAACCATTCGGTCACAGAGACGCCTCAATTTTAAACGGATTTTAAATGGATAAGATTATGACATCATACGTGATTATACCGGAAAGTACTCGCAAACAGTGTTTTGAGTGTAATCAAGGGTCCGATCGTACCGGGCTGTCCGAACGTACCGGGTTTGACCCTAATGCAATTGTTACTTTTAGGGTTGCAACACAAATATTTGCTGATTGTAAAGAGCGCACCTAGCGGTTTAATGCTTCTTCCTGCCAAATATTGCATATTTACAAAACTTGGAGTTGCGGACTTTAGCGGAAATTTATGTGGACTTTAGCGGAGTGATGGTCTTTAGCGATGCCACAAATGCTACTTTTCCTGTTCGATTTTTATATGTACTTATAAAACGAATTGATTGGATGTTAGATGCACTGAAACTAGTTCACCCGTTTATGAGTTAGCTTAGTATAAACTGTAGCTTTAGTAGGGTAAGTGTGAGGTTTGGTGCACCCTAGAACCGGTAGCGGTAGCCCTATTTTCAACCTTTTGTGTTTGTGATGTATTTTGCATTTATTATTACTTTTGCCTTCTTGTTTATCTGTTTGCATGTTTGTTTCTGTGTTTTGTGGTTGACTGTCCTCCTTGAATGCTACTTTCCCTGTCTGATCCTTTTATATTTCTTTAAAGCTGTACACCCTATACTTTAAATAATACTTACTCATTAATGTTATTTGTCGCGTTCACAAAGAATAAGCTAACGGACGACGGCAGACAGGCCAGTAGAGTTTGACAATTGACTTATATTGCTTACGATTCTTAAAAAAAAATTAAAAAGGATTATTAAAAAAAATGAAAAAATGTGAAAGAAATATCCAAATACCATAAAAGAGACAGCAGATAAGACCTATTTAAAAGTTGCAAAGAAAAATAAATGGAGGCAGCCATCTTGGAATGATGACGTTAGCAAGCCATGGTACCATATGCGGCTTATTGATGAATATCGTTTAAAGCAAGTAAAATTAGATATTATATTCAAAATGAATAAACAAAGTGTTAAAGTTATACATTATATGATCATCTCATGAGTTTACATTCATCTAATTGATTTGTTTTGCTTTAAATTATATGTTTCAATAAATACTGAAGGCGGGATCCCTTGGAAGCAACGAGCTCAAATAACAGAAAAGAAAAACAGACTCTATAATTACGTCTCCCTTAATCCTGAAAGGGATGGTATCTTCAAGCTTGTCTTGTCGTGCCCTTAATGGCTTATTCTCTTGTTGTTCTGTTGTCTTCTA